>CAWUFW010002365.1:1800000-2257727 GCA_963921515.1 Calotriton arnoldi | reverse complement strand
ATGCTGCACAATCTGGCCATTCGGAAGCAGATCCCCCTCATTGTGGATGACGGAGATCAACCAGGGCCCCAGCCCGCAGACCAGGACAGCTCGAGTGAGGTGGACAGCGGAGAGGAGGAAGCTGGGAATGTGCGCCAGCAGCTCATCGCCCGCTACTTCACTTGACGGTGAGTGTCCATGTACGACGGATGATGTGTCTGTATCTGTGCAGGTGTGTGTGTGCTGTGTCAGGGTGGCCGTATGTTCACTGCGTGCAGTGTGTCAACGCTCCATGGCCAGGGTAGTATGCCACTGTTGGTGACTGTGGCATTGTGCCCTATTGCTCTGTGCGATGTGTGTACATTGCTTGTAGTTGTTGACATGTACTGTGTGATGGGTGTGTGACACACTCATTGAATGTGCTCCTGTTCTGTCTCCCACCCCTAGGTCCCTACAGGCCCTCCGGATTCCATTGCCATGCCACGCATCAGGTGCCCTTCCGCCCAAGGTGGCCGTTGTATTCCGTACAAATAAAACACAGGGCACAAACAGCAGTTAGTGAATAAGGTGCATTTATTACGAACTGTGACATGTGATTGTGTGTAAGGTGATAACAAAAGTGGTGCGTGCAGTGACAATGAGCTGTCGGTCATGGCTGCGTGATGATCAGGGTGTACCCACTGGTTCTATGTCCATAGTCCAACACACACATGCCATCCAGCTGGCTGTGTGGAGTGGGATCGTAGAGCAAGTCAATGCAGTGGCTGGTCAAGGAAGGCTGGCGGAAGGCTGGCTGGCTGCCTCACTTGCGACTGGAGCGTGCGAAGTCCTCCCGGGAGATCTGTTTCCTCTTCGGACGGCCCCTTCCACGTTTGGGAGGGGGTGTGTGGTGGCGACCTGCTGGTGGTGGGTGAGGTGTGCTCACTGGCTGTGGACGCAGGGGAAGTGGACACTGCTGGCCGACCCTGCGCCCTAGCAGGTGGTGGCGGAGGTGGTGTTGCTGGCCTTGCCTGTGACCCCACCGCCACCACCAGCTGGCCCATGAGGTCCACGAGTTGGTCCATACGGGACACGAATTGGCCCATATGGGCGTCCATGGACCTCAGCACCCCCAGCACCTCCCGCGTGTCAGTAGCAGACCTGGCCCATTGTCCTTGGGCCTCTTCATAGGCCCCAAGGACTCTGGCCATTTGAGGCAGGGCATGGCTCCCAGGGGAGGCTGGCGTTTCCCTGACCCTGCTCCTCCTACCAGTCCTGCTGCCACCGGCCTGCCCACTAGCCACATTGCTCACCACGGTCCTCGCTGTGGCTCCCAGGGTGGATCCAGTCGGCCGGGCCACCACCTGCGCTGGGGCTGGTGCCAGCGAAGACGTGGTGGTGGTGGAGGCGGTGGTGGTCGGTGCGGCGATGGTGGCGGTTGCGGCAGTGGTAGTGGCCGCAATGACCGTGGGTGTGGCCGCAACGACAGTGGCAGCAGGGGACTGGGACTGTTCAGCATCCCTGGATGATGGGTTGGTGGGTAGGAGGGGTCCTGGGGAGCGGCTGGGCCCTGCCACGCCAGATGGGCCAGCTTGGTGGTCCGTGTCCGAAGAGGTGGACAGATCCTCCAGATCCGTGTGTCCTCGTTGGGGGCTTGTAGGCTGGCTGTGCTGGCTGCTGTCTCCATCCCCAGCGTCCAGCAGTTCGTCACCTGTGGAGAAAATGAGATTTGTTATTGTGTTGCACCTGGCGAAGTATGTATTAGTCGTCTGACATTGGCAGTTCGTGCAATCTCGTACATGGGTTTCCCGGAGGCGAGTGTGTGGCTGTGGCATCTGTAGTTGTGTGTGCTAGGCAATGGGACTGTGTGCTGTGCACATGTGGCATGGGACGGATTGGCCATGCCGATGGGTGTGTTGCTTTGCCCCTACTCATTGTGACTCTGGTGTATGCGGGCTCCTGGCCCATCCTGGGTCTGGTTTGTACTTTGCTTTTGGAGTTCATATGGAACGCTTAGGAACGCATATGGCAACATGGGGGCCATGCCCCAGATTCGCATTTGGGATGGAATATGCTTTTGGGGTTCAAATGGAACGCTTAGGAACGCATATGGCAACATGGGGGCCATGCCCCAGATTCGCATTTGGGATGGAATATGCTTTTGGGGTTCAAATGGAACGCTTAGGAACGCATATGGCAACATGGGGGCCATGCCCCAGATTCGCATTTGGGATGGAATATGCTTTTGGGGTTCAAATGGAACGCTTAGGAACGCATATGGCAACATGGGGGCCATGCCCCAGATTCGCATTTGGGATGGAATATGCTTTTGGGGTTCAAATGGAACGCTTAGGAACGCATATGGCAACATGGGGGCCATGCCCCAGATTCGCATTTGGGAGGGGATATGCTTTTGGGGTTCAAATGGAACGCTTAGGAACGCATATGGCAACATGGGGGCCATGCCCCAGATTCGCATTTGGGAGGGGATATGCTTTTGGGGTACATGCTGTGAGCCATGGGTGCCGAACGTGACATGTGTTGTGGCAGCATGACAGTGCATGGTCTGAGGTGTGTGCATGCCTGACATGCCCTGCATATTTGCTGTCTGTTGTGGTTACTGGACATGGCATTGGACGCATCGTTATGAGTGAGTGATAGTTGTGTGCCAGCCAACGTATTGCAGTTGTCCCATCTCCTTGGTGTGCGTGCTGCCCTGTGCCATGTGCATCACTGCAGTGCTCGGGGGGTGTGGCCCATGTTGTGTGTTGTTGCTCACAGTGTGTCGTGCGCTTAATTGACTTCTGGCACATGGTTGGTCATGGGCATGTGTCTTAGCGTGACTGCTGTATGTGTGGCAGCTGTGCGGATGACATGCCTTTCATGTGACTGGGGCTGACGGATGGGATGGATGGTATGTTGTATGTGCATGGTGTGTCTGTGAGTTTGATGGGTTCAGTGGTGTTCGTGTGCATTTCTGTTGTTCCGCTCTGTTGCGTCTAGTGTTGTTTGTCTTACATAGGCGTAGTTGTGGGGTGTGGGGTTGACAGGCAGTGGGGGCTACATGGACAGGACTTCAATGGTGTTTCGGTTGTGTGTGATGAGTTGCACAGTGGCTGCCGTGTGGGACTATATTCAGTGTGGCTTGTGCATGCAGACGTGGCTCCTTGGGTGTTGCTATGTCTGTGATGGGTCATGTGGGGTGTGAGTCTGCTGTTCATGTCCGTGTGCACATTGTTCACTTGTTCGTGACGGTGGGCGGTGCTGCGTGTCCGTGTGCTACGTGACATGTCCCATGTGTTGGTGGTGTTATGGTCCTCATGCCTCCAGTAATCCAGCCCTGTCCAGTTTCCCACCTGCAAGTTGTTCGTGCGTGCACTGTACTGGATGCCACATGGCTCTAAGCGGGGGTGCTCCATGTTGCAGGTCTGTGGGGGTGGGGGGTGTAGTGGGTCGTGGGGGTGGCTGTACACCCACTGACACCGATTGCTGTGGACCGTGATGTCTGCCTTTCGGCTGTCGTTGTGCACTGCGGTGGCTGACACGTGGCTGTGGGGTGTGGGGGATGCTCCTCCTTGCTGTGCTGTGGGACTGGGGCCTGGTGTGTGTTGTACTTGGGCTGTCCACCGTCCCACCCACTGCACTTTGTGTTCCTGCCACTTACCTGTTACTTGTCGGTTAGTGCAGCTGTGGCGGACACATGGGTGTGGTGGGTGCTCGTTGTGGCGCTTCTGGCATATTTGGGGACCTGTTGGTGGTTACGTGGCTGGCTTAGTGTACACATGTCCCCACGCATCTTACAGTTGTTCGGTTTGGCCTGTGTGTGGTAGTGTCTGTTGCATGTGCGTGTGATGTGTTGTGTATTGTGTGCTGGACATGGGGGTGTTTGTCCCTGGGAGCTGTGGCATGGTGGTTGCGCATGTGAGTACATAGCGGTGTGCTAGTATACATTAGTTTGTACTTACCAGCCTCCACTCCCCTGCTAATCCGGCGAGGATCTCCGGATGGATTACGACTCGCACCTTCTCCTCCCACGCTTTGAAGGTCTTAAAGAGCGCGGGATTCCCTCCGCCAGTGACGGCAGCCAGCTCTCTGTTTTTGCCCTCCTTCTTCTTGACCAGGCTCTTTACGTCATTCCAACGTTTGTTTATCTCGACTCTGTTCCTGGGCAGGGTCCCGACTGCATTGACCTGGTCTACGATCCGGGTCCACATTCTGTTTCTGGTGGCTAGTGGTGTGTGCTGGACCATGTTCCCATAGATTTGTGGGTACACCTTGATGATCTCGTCGACCATGACCGTCAGCTCCATGGGCGTGAACTTGGGCATCCTTTGTGGTGCCATGGTGTTTGTGGTGCTGGTGCGGTGTGTGTTGTGTAATGTGCAGGGGGTTTGTGGTGCCGGTGTTTGGTGGTGGTGGTGGTGGTTGTGATGTGTGCGTTTCTGTGGTGTGCTGCTGTCCTTGCTGTGTCACTGTGTCCTCTCCTCCTCTCTGGTTTGCAATGTAGCAAGGGGTTGTGGTCTGTGGGAGTGCTGCTTTTGTACTCACCTATGTGGGTGTGTCCTCATGGTCTGTTGTTTTCAGGTGTGTTGTGTCTGGGGTTCTGGCCTTTGTATTTTTTGTTTGTCCGGGGGGTGTTTTCGGGATGTGTACTGTGCTTGTGTATTTGTGTGTGCCTTGCTGTGTGGACTTGTTGGCCATGTTGTGTGCTATTGGTTTTGTGTGCGGATGGTTTCTGTGCAGGTACGTGGGCGCCATGGCTTCTGCCGTGTCGATTCTCATCGGCGTTGTTTGCGCTGGCGGGCGGTATATTTGTGGTTTTTCCGCGCTCATGGCGGTGCGATCGTAATTTCACGTGCGGTGTGTCGGCCGTGTGGGCGGGCGGTTTTGTGTTGTCATGCGTGTTTCCGTCCGTGGCGGGCGGTTTGACTCCGACTCGGACGATGGCGGGCGGTATTTTGTGTGATTTTTCCGCCGATGGCGGTTTTCGGTTTGTGTACTCATAATGGCGTGGTCGGTGTTCAGGCGGTGTGTGCGGGCGGATTTTTGCCGCTTCCATGCCTGGCGGATTTTTTTACGCCGGGTATCGTAATGAGCCCCTTTGTAACTAAAATGTCAAGAGTCCCTCCCAATTATGGGGTTAATTCATCGAAATACATTTCATGCACACAATCTGCAGCTGCATTCCCTGCAAGCGTGTGAGTTCCTAATATTTATTGATTATGTGAAAATGTGGATGTCCCTACAAAGACCCTTTCCCCATTGGCCATTGTGCTCACCTGAGAAACACTATTGTGCTTGCTCCAAGTCAGACTTTGTTCAAGTGAAAGTGCTAGCCTCCTTTTGTACACTCCCACCCCATTGTGCATGAGGAGAAATGTAATGAGCGAATAATCTGTGTTTTTCTTTCTTCCTTGTGAATGGATAAGAATAAAATATTTAAGTGTGAAATCCGCAGGCCAGGCTCTGGAAGTTCTGCACTCGGGGGTCTGAGATCCGCCCTGCTCCAATGGAAGTGAAATAAATATGCTGAAGAATGAACACATTACTTCCACATCTGCGTCCTCCTCATCCCAGTCCTAACTGAATGACGATATCAAGCCCAAAGAACCTACACCGACTAATTGTTGATGCAGAGAACACAATTTATTTAAGCAACAATTACTTCATTGCGTTTCTTTAGAACTGTTAAGAAAAAATTACAGTCCTGCTTGCCTATTAGGTCCAACCTATAAGGATTCACAAAGTCAAATGCGATGACCATGTAGCAGCTCCACATACCTCCTGTAGAGATGCACCTCCCAACTCCACCCAAGATGCAGGTACTAATCTCATGGGCCTATCTTGTATAGAAGCTAGAGGAGAAACACCCACACATTTGTATGATTCTGAAGCAGCTTGTTTACTCCATCGACCTATTGTTTCAGAAGCTGTTTTCTTACCCTTATTCACAGAGCCATGCAAGAAAAATACAAATAAAGAATTAGATTTTCTGAACTCCTTAGTGTGCTCTATCTAGATGGAGAAGGCCCGCCTGACATCTAGAGATGAAGGTCTGAACACCTGCTTCTAACTTGAAAACTGGCAAATCTGTCTCCTGGGAAAGCAGGAATCAGGAATTTACTTTGGGAATAAACTCAGGGTCAAGTTTGAGAAATACTCTAGCTGGGAAAAATCGCAAATATGGATAGGAAATCATCAAAGCACCCAATACCCCCAGCCTTTTTGTCGAAGTAATCAAAATCGAGAAGGTTGTCTTCGAAGAGAACCATCCAAAACCAGTTTCCTCCAACGGTTCAAAGGGGGCTTGTTGTAACACTCCCAATACTATGGATATATCCCATATTAGGGTTTGAGTTTCCACTGCCGGTCTCTTCAACCTAAAAGTCTTCAGGAGTTGATGAACAAGTGCTCAAAAACTCAAGAATTTTGAATGAATCCAAAGATAGAGGATCAAATCCGCTGGAAGTCCACCATCTTTGGAATGATGCCCAGTGCTTTTTGTTGGTCAACAAGGTAAACTGCTTCCTGGAAGACTAGATATCCCTTGCAACTTGCAACCTCCTCAGAACTCCCTAGATGTTGCAAACCTACCCTCTCAAATTTCGAGCCGTCAGCCTGAGATGTGGAAGGCGTATTAATGGCAGAAGAGGGAACTGAAGAGGGAGTGGGTACTGCTAAGTGAAGATAATCCCCTGTGGACAGGGACAACAAGAGTGAGAATCAAAGACATCGAAGTCAGAATGGTGCAACAAGAATTACCAAAGCCCTCGCCTCCAGAATCTTCTGAAGCACATTCGGGAGGAGGGGAATTGGAGGGAAAGCAATCAGAATCCCTGGGCCAAGGGTTTGAGAGAACATCACCCAGGTTTGAGGGCTCCATGTCTCCATGCAAAACATCGGAAGCAATGCATTATGTTCTGATGGAAACAGATCTGTCTATGACATTCCAAACCATGTACAAATCCGATTCAATCCCTAGACAGAGAGATGATACATCACAGACGATGGGAGGTTTCTGCTGAGGTTGTCTGCCCTGAAATGTAATCATCCCTGTAAGTATACTGCTGTTAATGGTAGAAGATGACCCTATGCGCAAGAGAGTATCTGTGTTGTGAGCAGGCTGAGCCGGGTGTTTGTTGTTCCTCCCTGCTGGTTCAATTATGAGACCTCTTGTGACCCTCATCAAATCTTACAGCCTCTGACTAGTTAATTAAGCAGAAGACACTCAGCTGATCCTGTCATTAGACAGTGACCATCAGACAGCAGTTAATGTCTTCCATAATTGCTTGAAGGATATTGCCTTGTGGCTGAACTCCAATATCCTCAAATTTAATGGACACAAGACAGAATTTCTATGCTGCTCAGCAAATAAAGTTCCACTGAATCTTCCCACAAACTTCTGGCCCCTTCCAGTGAAGGACCAGCCTACCTCCTCTGTTTCAGTTTGCCATCTGGGAGTTATTTTTGATAATAAACTGTCCCTTGAAGATCATACTACAAAAGTATCGGGGATTTGTATCTCACTCCTTCAAGGCCTGCAGAAACAGCTTCCCATGCTGCCACCTCACGCCAAAACCATAATCATTTGCAGCGTGATCCTGAGCAGGCTTGATTATTGTAAACCTCTCCTCTTAGGCGCCCCTGGCTTTTTAATAAATAGACTATAAGTGTTCAGGCTGCTGCAGCAAAACTGGCTCTGAATCATTCTAGAAGGTCCCTTAAGGAGGTGCACTGGTTACCAGTCAAGCAGAGAATAGCTTTTAAATCTCTATGCATTGTTTTTAAAGCTCTCCCTCGACTTGGACCATTCTCTATGCAGAATCGCTTTCAAAAATCCCCAAGGAGGTGTCTACGCTCTTCATCGGCCAACCTAGCCTGCGTCCCTAAATTTAAGAAAACAAGAAAGGGAGGGCAAGCTTTCGCAGCTTCCTCTCTCATTTAAACTCTCCAAAGTCCTGTTGTCTTTTAGAAAAGCCCTGAAAACTGGGCTCTTTCCTCAGTAATTCTTGCATTCTTTTCTGGTTGGCAGAGCAGCTGCTGTTTCGCCCCTGGTAAGGTTCTTTAGCGCCATGAAATCTTTTTGGCGATAAGTGCGCTCTATAAATACTTATATACTTATAAAAATGGACCTTCAAATGGATCCCCCCGAATCCACAAAGGCCGTCACCCACGCACTCATAACTAGCAGATTGGACTAGGGAAACACCCTCCACGCCGGAATCAACCAATTCCCTACTCCGCAAACTCCAGACCATCCAGAACACCTCTGCCAGACTCGTCCTCGGCATCCCACGACAGGACCACATCACCCAGCACCTACATGACCTCCACTGGCTCCCAGTCGAAAAGAGAGTGACCTTCAAGCTACTCACTCACGCCTACAAATCCCTCCACAACAGCGGACCCCAATACCTCAACGAAAGAGTCTCCTTCTATGCACCCAAGAGAAGCCTCCGCTCCGCCGACCTCGCCCTGGCCAAAACCCCTCACATACGCAGAGCCAGAATAGGAGGAAGAGCCTACTCCTACATCGCGAAAAAGACCTGGAACGAACTTCCGCTCAGCATCAGACGTTCCCCCACTCTGCAAGCATTCAGGAAGAGCCTCAAGACCTGGCTCTTTGGATGAGACGGAGCTGCACGATATCCCCCCCCAGCGCCTTGAGACCCTCACGGGTGAGTAGCGCGCTTCAAAAATCCCTGATTGATTGATAAATAAATTAAATAGGCCCTCTTCACCAGATTGTCTCAGACAATATCAATGGAATCTTTCACTGGTGACCAAAAGCCTGCAATGTCTAACACACATCTGCAAGCTCCATCCAATTCAAGGTGTGTACCTTCTCTTCCTCCAACCACTGACCCTTTATCTCTAGGTCTTCTTGAGTTGCTCCCCACCCCCATAGGCTTGCATCCATGGTTGACTGCCATGGGGGAGAGAGACCAAGTGGAACCCCTCTCGACAAGTTGGTTTCTACTAACCACCATTGCATTATCTGTTGCATCTTACAGGTCACCGTAACCTGGTGATCGAACAACTGGGGACTTGGGGGCCAATGGTGAAGCAAGGGATATACCAGTGGTTTGAGTTGGAAACCAGCCCATAGGACTACTGCCGTAGCCACTGCCATCAATCCCTGGACTTTCAACCAACCTCTGGCAGCGAGTGAACATAGACTGAGCAGAAAATATATTTTGTCCTGTATCGCCACAATCCTGCTCTGAGACGGATAGACTCAGCCCAACTCTGTATTGACACTGGGTTCTGATAAAATTATTGATCCATTGATGTTGGAGCTGTGACATCTGAAGATTTATTATGAACTCCAATTTCTTCACACTTCAGTCACTTTCTTGACATCCTGATGGGCCTTAAAACGAAAAGAGGTGGGCAACAGCTGGTCATCAAGATACAAAAATATTGACAGTTCTCTTAATTGAAGGTAAGCAACAACAGGCGCTATTACCTTTGTGAAGACTCTAGAAGATGTTGCAAGCCCAAAGGGAAGAGCTTGGAACTGCAGATGTTGGTCCCCCACAGTGAAACACAGGAAACCTTGACTGTCCTGCCTGGATGGAAAGGGGCATGGAAATAGGCACCCTGAAAGTCAAGAGTCACTAGAAAATCTTTCTCCAATATTAGTAGTATGTTGGTCTGGAGGGAAATCATACAGAACTTTTACACCTAGATATATTTTTCAATGCCTTTCAGTCCAATGCCTGCTGCACATGTCGTCTGCTTTCGGCACTAAAAAAAGAATAGAATAGAATCATGTTGCCCTCTGAAATTTTGGTTGAGGAAATACTTTTTCTTTGTCCATGGAGTGCTTGGACTGACCCCCCAAGAGCATAGATTGTCTTTTTAACTATTTTTTGGTAAGGATCTAGGAACAAATCAGTGCTTGGGAGGCTTGGGAGAAAATGGAATGGAGAACTTGTGAGGAATATGCCAGGTCTGTGTTAACTCCAATAACAAAAATAGGTTGTGCAAATAATATCCTGAGAGTTAACTCCACTTTTTTTAATAAACCCCTTTAATGAAGAAGTAGAGTCCACCAAAGCCAGAATACTATTCACCTCAGGACAAAGATCTATAGACTGTGGGGCTTGCCCACCTAGAGGTCTGCTGCAGCATTCCCAGTGGGGAGCAAACAACTCTGCAAGCACTTGTACATGAAGATGGCCTGGAAGCTTGACATTATTTATTTGTCGCATATTCAGGCTATCATCATTTACAGCAGTTAAACTGCATAAAAAACATGATATCTGTAATCCTGAGTACTGTGGGCATGGGGGCTAATTAGTGTTTTTGGCAGGGGTAAAGACGCGTAAAAAGAGCATAATATTATGTAACCTTTTTGTTGTTCTTTGAATTTCAGGTCACTGCCTATAAAACAAATTCACTCTTTTACATTATGAAACCTCAGTTGGTTAACGTAATCACTGCAGATATCTGTGTGTCCAGAGGGTCATATAATTGAATCCTGGGTGGTGCAGGGAGGAATAGTGACTTTGTTTATAGTGTAGGTCTCAGCCTGTGGCTGAAAGCACTGCGAATATGTAAGTCAATATTTAAACATTGCTTTACATACATCATAAAATATGTTGTCTCAAATTAATTTAGTGTTTAAGATTAAGCAATTGCTCTTAAAGTATATATTTCAGCAATACCTAATCAGACTTTGCCTAGTGTACACCGTTTTATGTGTCCATTACAATGATACATTGCAGAACGTAGCTGATAACACCCTTATATTGCATCTCAAAAAAATAAACCTTGTCATCATGAACCTTCAAGTGACTCCACCAGTTAAAGTCTATACAGGATCCCAAGCAGCCTTTGCAGGAGTGTGAGGGGTTCACATCAACTTTGTTATGGGGAGCAGTGTTTGTATGGCCAGTTTCTGCTTTTATTTGTTTTTGTTTGACACCTTTGCTCTTTGATAAGCCTCACATTTAATATGGATTATGAGATATAGAAAAAGTACTCATGAAATGTTTGAGTAAGGCCCCTGCTCTGAGCTCTGCCCCTCCAGCTCCCCCAATACTTTCCATTAAGGTTTTGTCTTCAAAACATTTTGCTTAGGCGGGCTCAGAGCAAAAAAGTTTGAAGACCTCTGCCTTAGGGGTTCATGGAAAATAAGAATCAAACACTTCCAATGAGTATCTTTTTGAAAAGATATAAGAAATTGAAGCTGTGTCTGTATCCTTTTGTTTCTTTAGAAGCATTTGGTTTATTACATCATGAAAGGGTAGGTCATCAGCTTGGGCATAAAACCCTTCTTCCTGTTCTGGTTTTCTCTTCTAAGCCAAGCACTGCTCTGGCCTGTTTAAAGAGGTTAGAAAGATGACTGCCTTTTACATAACTTCATTTTTAATCGGTCTCTTGATCAACATCCTGATCCTCTCTCTGCTTTTTTGCCTGAGGCTCATAGAGAGCAGAATCAACAGCCTCTTTGACCAGAGCTTGTAGGGCCACCCTATATGTGCAGGACCTCCTTCTCATGTTGTACAATCTCTATATTGTGTTTTGAAAGGACCTTCACAGCTTCCGCAATGGCCAAAGAGAGTAGACGCATCTCTGATTCAGGAAACAATTGATTTGAAACTGTGACACACCACAGGATGGTCTACAAGCAGAGTCTCTTAAATAGAAGATATCTCCAAGGAATTCTCGTATCTGTGAGAATTATAAAGTATATGCATGCAATAACCTTCACTCCTCGACCCTGCCACGCATAATTGCACCAGACTGGGGTTGAGATGCCATTCGTGGTACTCAAAACGCCTCCGTCCATGGGCATTGCTAAAGCTCCCTGCCCCAGCCAAGCACATGAATGAAACATCACTGGCCACGGGCGCTGCTTAAGCTCCCTGCTCCAGCCCAGGCCAGCACATGAGCGGGGAGCGTATCAGGCAGCCTACAACCATTCAAAACGAGCAGCGAGGGCTCCCAAGTCTCTCACTGTAATTAAACGATATTTACACAAGCAATACAATTTCTAAAAGAAATAATATTGTATATGAGTACAGCTGCGAACAGGACAGAAAAGATAAGGCAATGAGGCGGGTGGAAGGGCAATCTCCTATTTCATATACACGGAGATAGAAGAAAGACTTTAAGTAAATGGGATCATGATCCCCTAAACGTGATTAAAGGTCTGCCGGGGTGGAAATGCCTCAATCATTTATGGCGGAGAGGGGGAGGATGTAGATGAAAGGATAATGGTGTGCACCGGACTAATACATATTCATTAGTTGGATCACACAGTTTTGCGTAGCATAACCAGACCTTGCACAGGTCAAATTAGTGAACCTGTAGGTTATGAAGTGCAAGCCGCTTGTGCAGTGCACACTTGAGCTGTTCAGGCATGCATAAATCATAGTGAACTGGCTTGTTTCTTTCTTATGGCCACTGAAGCGAGCTCTAGCTTTCTGACCTACCATATTGAGCCCACATTATACTGTACATAGCTGCCAAGTTTAAGTTTCCCAGGTCAATGCGTGACTACTTAGGCCAGTCTGGATTTTTTCATAGAATTCTGGAACCTGTAGTTGTATTTGATACAGTATAAAACCAGTGTTATGAACCCCAATGTACACCCAAACTAGGCATAGGTAGTTACACAACCTTTTACCTACATTTGTCCTAGCTTGCTCTACATAACAGTTCTAGAACTGACCTTTTACCCAGTTTTGTGCTGAATAAATGTCGATCAGTTTTCCTTGAAACTGGCCTCATTTATTATGCATGAGGATTCCTAGTATCATATCTTATCTCCTGCCCAGGACGTACACAGCAGGATTACCATTTTCTGTATAATAACTCTGTACAAAAGTCACTGCTATCGTCATCCTTGGACGACAGGCCCACTACACATAATGGCAAACCATTACATATCTAGGAAGAACACCCGAGGGTACCTTTTGGGTATAAAAGAACAACATCTTCACTGGGTAACCAGAGGAGAAGCTTCCACGCTGACACAAGACGCTGGGGTCGCGGCCTGCAGAAGCTACAACACACAGTGGTCTGAGATCTCTTGCGGAGTGTCCAACTTGAGACCAAGATGGGATCCTTCATTCTCTCCCATCAGGTAATGGGGTTGGCTCTTTCCTAGGGCGATTCTTGGCATTACACCCACGTACATGCTAGATACACTTAGGTACACTTAGATAGGGTCCGCATTATAGGAGTACGCGTGATTACTGCAGTGTATCTATATGCATGCATATATTCACTGTTTTAGCACCATGGTGGAATTCTACCTTTTATTTACTCTGTTGGTGCTTGTAATCTTATACAACAGTTTTTTTGTCTAATGATTGTTGCAGCAAATATGTTTTATACTAGAATGACGCTGGTTTAATAAATGCTTATTAAAAATGTCCCCATCGTTTGTTCTGTGTATCTCTCTGGGACTAAGTGAGCACGTTTGACTGAGCAAAAGTGCTGTACTGTTTCCATGATCCCTGAAGGATCAAGGGTTGTCATGTTCGATAGTTGGCAGAAACTAGTCGCTCCTGGGTAAAGTTAGGGAGCGTATAGTGGCATTCGTGGTACTCAAAACGCCTCCGTCTCTAGCTGGTCTAAAGGCTAATATATCCATTGGGGGTGTCTGAAATCAGTCTGGATACCAATCCCTTAGTTTATGTTGTCTAAACACGCAGATCCTATATAGATTTGTAGGAACTGCATGACATGGCGCCCAACGTGGTACCAGAATCGGTTTAGGGATTCCAAAGGTTGCACATAAAGCACAAGCTGCTTTGGGAACAAGTGGCAGAGCTGAAAACGGCTTGCCACAGGCCCATGTAATTCACACATTGAGTCATCAGCGTGTTGGCATGCACGTTGAAGGGAATTCACTGCCTGATGAAGCAGCCAAGGCGACAGTTCGAACTGCTGCTGTTGCTGCAATCACACGAGGATAGACGGTCAGATGATGATAGCTGTGAACGCTACGCGCAAATCAGCCTTGCCAAAAGGTTTTCCACTCAAGTACTCCTACAAGTTAGATGCGCAAAACATTCCATATGCTCAAATTCCAGGAGTGGGTTATAGAGTAATACCGAACATGGATCGCAGATTAGGATTAATTCTAGCTGCACACAAGGGTCTGGGTTCAGCTCATCCAGGTGTTACTACTACAATTTCACTATTGAAGCAGCGCTATTGGTGGCCAGGTCTCACTAAACAAACTAAGGGGTTTATCCTTAAGTGCGGCATCTGTCAGCAGATGAAGGGTACCACCGTAGCACGTCCACCTCAAACACCGTTACTTATATCAGACAGACCTCTCGCATGTGTCTATTTGGACCACTGCAGCCCCTTAAAATCTGATGGGGCTTACAAGAACATCTTGGTGGCAGTGGATTCATGCTCTAGATTCCTATGGGTTTGGCCTCAGCAATCGGCTGACACCTGAACTGTTATAAAGGATTTGCGAGTCTTCATAGGGAAATATGCAATTGGCACATTACATTCCGACAGTGGCCCTGTGTTTAGCTCATGGGCTTACAAACAAGCCATGGGAAGTTTGGGTGTGGTCTTGCAGTACTCCTCTCCGTATCATCCAGAGGAAAATTCAATTGTGGAGAGGAAAAACAGGGACTTAAAGCAATCCTTAACAGCAAGGGCATTAGGCTCGGGTGGCAGTTGGGTCAATCACCTAGGGCACTTAATAACATGCCAAGAAGTTCCCTGGTGGGCCGTACTCCATATGAAGTCCTGTTTGGGATTAGAATGTGACCTCGACTGTGGCAGCATAGTAGCGGATGAAAAGCCATTTGACATCAATGATCGTTTGGCTGTTTTACAGGAACTCCAGGGATTCCAGGCATTACAAAGCAACATCCAAGTAACATGCACCGCCACTGGGGAAGTGAAAGCTGTTTCGGCAAGACCTGCCTGGGTCCTGAAGATTGGGGACCTGGTCAGAGAAAAGATTGTGGACAAAAAATAATTTGGACCATCTTACCTGTACCTGTCCTGGTTAGGGGAAGGTACATAGTCACAAGCACCTCCCCTCACACCCCCCCCCAACACAAACTCCACAGAACCCACCTGGTAGAATGCAATGCCCCCCATCCTAACACAAGATCCCACAAAGAACCACCACCCTGGGTTATGTTGTGTGAAGCACAGGGACACTCTTGGGACCTCTAGCCAAACAACTGCCAGGACAACACTCCCAGCCATCCTGTCAGCACAGCCAGCCCACCCCACAGGGAAGCAGAGTCAAAAGGAAGGAAGCATGGGCATGCTGGGAAGGGGGAGGAGGCAATAGCATGATGGGAGTCGTAGTCACAGCTCTACATCCCCCACCACATGGCCCAGCAAGCTCACACTCACGCATGCACATCCCACAGAGAGTGGAAAGGCCCATCAAAGATGTCTGACAGTGTTGCTGTGTCGTGGGGAGCACAAGGGCATGCTGGGTACTGCACACCAACCAACAGCAGGACACCACTGTCAGCCATCTTGCCATTGCTCTCACACCCACACACACTGAACTCCACACAAAAGCAAGTAAGTATGGGAATGCTGGGAAGTGGGGTGGAGGCAATGGCATGATGGGAGTCGTAGTCACAGACATAGCTCACCCCCACAACTGTCCCATCAACACCACCCTGAACCATGCTCATATCACAGGAAGTGGAGAAGGACTCACAAGATGGCTGACACTGGCTACTGCTGTGGGGAGCACAAGGCCCTGCTGGCAACTGTGCACCAACAAACAGCAGGACACCACTGACTGACATCCTGAGAGACAACTTACACTCCCTGCAATGCAAGCACGTTCCATGGTGGGATAACTGACTGGCTGGGTGGGTGGGAAGGAGGGCCGGCTGTCAACCAAACACAACCAATGCAGACCATGTTCACACCCCAGAAAATACATAGAAATGCCCAAATAATGCAGGACAATGTGCCACACCAATATCAACCCCTGACTGTGACGACTTAGGACAATGCAATGTACAGGCCCGCACCCAGAGGCACAGTCACAACTGTCATGTGTGTCAACCATTGATGCCTGCAGAAACATAACATACATTGTTTGTGTCTCCCAAAAACAGGTGATGATGGGGACACAGCAGCAGACGCTGAGGAGTCCCAGTCCCAGGCTCAAGAGGATGCCGAGCTCACTGGCGTCGTACAGCCTCTGTCCTCCTCGGACGATGAAGAACAACCTGGCACATCCGGTGCAAGTCAACATGCAGCACCAGCAGGACCACCAGCTGCAGCACCAGCAGGACCACCAGCTGCACCCCCTGCACCCACCCCTCCAACGACTGTCACCACGAATACCATCCCTGCCGACATGGACAGAACAAGGAGCAACACCAGCACAGTGACCCTGGACCAACCTGGGGCCATGGACACCACCACCACCACCAACCCCCAAGGTGGACCAGGGTTATCTGTGCGTGCCACTGCACACACTGCACATGTCAGCAGGGGTGTTGGGAGGGGTGGGAGACAGAGGTCGCTGCTTGCATACGTTGCTGGTGTGCATGATGACCCACAACTGGTACGCATAGCTGATGCGTACCAGTCCAGCACCGGAGACCTCAGCCAGGTAGTGGGGCTCCTCAGAGACATTAAACAGCAGCAGGCTGCCCATCATGCCCGCTTGGACTCCCACATGTCCCACGTGGAGTCACACATGTCCCGTGTGGACTCACACATGTCCCGCGTGGAGTCCAAGTGGGATGCACTGCATGAGATGACGGCGGTGCACAGGGACATTTTACAATGCCTCCGCCAGATGAACAGCAACCAGTCCACACCTCCCTGTGTGCCAACAACATCTGGTGCCGAACAAACTGCAACTGCCACAGGGAGGGAGGAGGACTCTGGCGGAGAGTCCCCTGCACCGCAGCAGCCTGTACTTGAGGGGCCCCCCAAGAAGAGGGGTCGTCCGAGGAGGGAAAAGTGAGAGGCCGATGGCCAAGCGCAACTCCCAGGAAGCCTGAACCTGTTCTGGATGTTCGCCTTAGTGCACAGACTGTTCACCCTGTTGACGGCAACACTACTCCCACACATTGCATGGGGAGTACAAGTTGGACCAATGTGTCAGACAACTGTGGCCCCGATACTGGGGATCCTGTCTACCAGGACTTTCAATTCACCTAGGAACTTGGGATTGCAAGATTTATGTACAGCACTACCCATCCTATGCACTATTAACACAAATGTATCACAATAAACACACTAATACACCATACTTGCCTCTGTCGTGATTCCAACGTGGGTGCTGTTATGGGGATGATGAACTGCAAAATTACACTGTGTATGCGAACTGCAACAGCAAGGACAACACAGGCATGTGAGTACAGGCAACGTGACACACATGAGGGAGACACACCTCCAGGGCTACACAACACATACACACCTAGGCCATCTGACTCATTGCCTACACTGATGTTGCCAGGGAAGACGGTGCAATGCACAGACACCACACCCATTCCCAGTTGTAGTCAAGTAGCCCACAGGTGCAGTAAGCAAATGGCAGTCAAATGTGTGACCACAGACAACGCACATCACAAAGTGAAGCACAGGTTTATTACACAGTTGCAACATGCCGTAGCCACTACAGATGCAAGGTAATCCCACCTGGCAGCGGGCACACAGTCAACAACTGTAGACGGAAGGAAGTCCATGGGTGTGGCGCACATCACCTGTAGGGACACAACAGCTACCAGCCTGGATGTGCAATCACGTCGTCGGTGGACACAGTTGACCAAACGAATCTGAAAGTACCCTGTGAAGGACAGAAATGACACACAGTCAAAAGCAATGGAGTACAGGACAGAACAGCAAAACTTATGCACAATACATGTTACAAGATACCCACCCAGAACCAAGTTAGCATGTCAACACTGTTGGGGAGTACAGCCCACCTGTCACCACACATCGCAACACACATCCAGTCAAGTAGCCCATGGACACACTCCAACAGCACCAGAGCACCACCCACACATCATGCCAACTCACATCATTGACATGACACCTCAGGATACTCACATTCAGCTAAAGAAGTTGGTGATGAGCTGTGTGCGGACATCACCATCACCATCATCATCATCATCGTCACTGGCATCGTGGTCCAGGCAAGGATCCTCCACAGGTGGCGGATGTTGGTCATTGTCATCCTGGATGAGAGGCAACTCCTTCCGCACTGCCAGGTTGTGGAGCATGCAGCAGACGATGATAATCTTGCACACTTTCGCAGGGGCATATGGGAGGGACCCTCCGGTCTTGTCCAGGCAGCGGAAGCGGCTCTTCAGGAGACCAAAGGTCCGCTCAATCACTCTCCTGGTCCGACCATGTGCCTCATTGTAGCGCATCTGGGCTGGTGTCACAGGGTTCCTGAGAGGTGTCAGCAACCACGGCATGTTGGGGTATCCCGAGTCACCTACGGACAGACAAGTGCACATTAGCTGACTTGGAAAAGTGGGCGGAATACTACAGATCAGATCACACACAATGGCACAAAGTCAGTACACACCGACAAGCCAGGCACGCTGGTTCTGCATCTGTGCCATCATCCTGGGGATGCGACTACTCCTCATCACAAAGGCATCGTGTGCTGAACCAGGGAAACGGGCACACGTGTGTGATGGTCATGTCTGCAAGATACACCACCAGTGCATTGACCGAGTGGTAGTGCTTGCGGTTCCTGTAGGCCTGCTCCTGGGCCTGTGGTGGTACCAAAGCCACATGTGTCCCATCAATGGAGCCAATTACACGCGGCATCCTCCCCAGGGCATAAAAGTCACTCTTCACGTCAGTGAGTCGTCGCAGTCTAGGGAAATAGATGTACCGGTTCAGGAAGAGCAACATTGCCGCCAAAACATCGCGGAGCACACGGCTGAACATGGTCTGTGACATCCCACCAGCAGTCGCCACAGTATGTTGGAAGGTACCAGTGGCAAAGAAGTGTAGTGCTGCCATCACCTTCACCTTGGGGGTCAGCGCTGTAGGATACGGCCGGCCAGGCTGCAAATGTGGGGACAACTGCACTGCCAAATCCTCAATCAGCTGCCTGGTGAAGCGGTACCATCGGATGCTGTCCCGTTCCACCATCGTTGCCAGGTCTGGGAATGGTCGATGGACAGCAGGAGCCCTGCAGTGCAGAGGAGAAGTAAGCAAGATTGTCAGTCACCCCACATATGCGGCATTGAACACACTCAAGATCCCAACATACATCATTATGAGGCACAACTACATGAAGTGTGCAGTACCGTAAGGACATGTATGGTACATACATGGCCTACATCTGTCAACACGGTCCAACAGGTGGCATCAATTAGTCCCAGGTTGGCCCATTGGATATCATGAGGCCGTGTCACAGTTCCCATCTCCTGCTGCCATGTCACAATAACCCCCCACAGTGACATGTGAGCACAGATGTGCCCCAGGCACCACAGCTCAACGACAGGTACATTCCCAGGGACCCTGTAATGCCACATGGACACTGGCATTACATGGAGTATCATGTATACACCACAGCAAAACAACCATGACCCCCACAGGTAGTGGCCCCACTTGCCACGGAAGGACAGACATGGACGTCTGTGACACACACGCACAACATCAGAGTCCATGCACACACAACGTGGATGTGGAGACTGTCTCCCATTGTGCACATGAAATCAGAGACATTGTAAACACTACATGCACAAAGACTGTGGAGGACCATCACTATTGTGCCACTGGGACACCCTGGCTCAAACATACCGTCCCACATGGGACTCACGGGGTATGTGACATGACATACACATACACCACTGTGAAATGTGACCATGGCACATGCACAGATATGAACAGTTGCACATCACAGTGGTCATGTACACGTAACACCCAGGATCCTGTCCCCATGAACACGTGCACAGCCTGGGGGTGGCTGCCCACAGCTGACACCCACAGGACAACATGTACACCAACACACACACAATAGGAAATGCAGCCTTACATGCCTTATGATAAAGTTTGGACAGGCTGTCGTGATGTAGGTGTGCCCCTCACTCCCTGGGAGCTATCTGTGGCTGGCATATGTCCATCTGAGACAGGCATGCTGACATATGCCAGTCACATGTACAGTGATGCGTTGTACTGCAATGGACCGATCGGTGCCTCCGGCCGGCCCATTGCATTCAATGTGTGCGGGTACGCGTTGTACCCCTGTGCGCGTTGAACTGCAATGGACCGATCGGTGCCTCCGGCCGGCCCTTGCTTTCAATGTGTGCGGGTACGCGTTGTACCCCTGTGCGCGTTGAACCGCAATGGACCGATCGGTGCCTCCGGCCGGCCCATTGCATTCAATGTGTGCGGGTACGCGTTGTACCCCTGTGCGCGTTGTACCGCAATGGACCAATCGGTGCCTCCGGCCGGCCCATTGCATTCAATGTGTGCGGGTACGCGTTGTACCCCTGTGCGCGTTGAACTGCAATGGACCGATCGGTGCCTCCGGCCGGCCCATTGCATTCAATGTCTGCGGGTACGCGTTGTACCCCTGTGCGCGTTGAACTGCAATGGACCTATCGGTGCCTCCGGCCGGCCCATTGCATTCAATGTGTCGGGTACGCGTTGTACCCCTGTGCGCGTTGTACCGCAATGGACCGATCGGTGCCTCCGGCCGGCCCATTGCATTCAATGTGCGGGTACGCGTTGTACCCCTGTGCGCGTTGAACCGCAATGGACCGATCGGTGCCTCCGGCCGGCCCATTGCATTCAATGTGTGCGGGTACGCGTTGTACCCCTGTGCGCGTTGTACCGCAATGGACCGATCGGTGCCTCCGGCCGGCCCATTGCATTCAATGTGTGCGGGTACGCGTTGTACCCCTGTGCGCGTTGTACCGCAATGGACCGATCGGTGCCTCCGGCCGGCCCATTGCATTCAATGTGTGCGGGTACGCGTTGTACCCCTGTGCGCGTTGTACCGCAATGGACCGATCGGTGCCTCCGGCCGGCCCATTGCATTCAATGTGTGCGGGTACGCGTTGTACCCCTGTGCGCGTTGAACTGCAATGGACCGATCGGTGCCTCCGGCCGGCCCATTGCATTCAATGTGTGCGGGTACGCGTTGTACCCCTGTGCGCGTTGTACCGCAATGGACCGATCGGTGCGCACCCATTGACAATGGGCTTGCCTGGCAACGGACGCGTTTTCGAATTTCGAACGAGTCGGTTGCTGTAAATTCAGTTGGTCACCCACAACAATGTTGCAAAATCATGTATGTCATGAAGTTGAAGATTTGAAGGATGCTGTGGGCGTGTTTTGGTGCTGCCATTCCATGGATTGGCCAGATTCAGAAGATGCAAACGACTTGGACCTATCACTTTGGACACAAGGGACAGTATCTGCCTCTCCAGCACATATATATTGCTGGCTGTTCCCCTGAGAGCTCACTTGCCTGCACTACATGCTCCAGGACGACATCTGCCACTGCACTGCTGCTGTCTCTGCCCCTCTGGACCCTGCAATGGCACGTACTGTGGAGAGAGCCCCAGCCTTCAGCCTTGAAGAGAACCAGGCCCTGCAGCAAGCTGTATGGGACACCAGGGGAGCAGGTGAGTGTTCTGTGCACTGCCTTTCTGAATGTGCATTTTGTGTGACTAGCAAGGCTGAGAGTCTGCACGCCACTGGCTAGCAGGCTCACTGAGTAGTTGTCACCCCCCATAGTGTGTAGTGACTTGCACTGGACAGGTATGGTGCAGTGACAGTGCATTTGAACATGGTTTTACTTCCCATGCAATGATACCATGTAGTGACGTCTGGCAAACTGTCCATGGTCAGCTTTGCACTGCCTGTGTACATCATGTGCCCCTGTGATTGAGACATGTATATACAACTGTGTCATGCACGGATATGTTGCATGTGTGGTAATGGCCTTTTCACTTTGTCATCCTGACAGGTTAATGCCCATCGGAAGCAGGAAATCTGGAAGGACATCGTCCGGGCTGTCCGGTCCGTGGGGGTCTACAAGCGCCGGATCCGCAACTGCCAGAAGAGGTGGCAGGACCTTCGGGGCTGGACCCGGAGGATTGCACGGGTCCAGCTGAAGCTGTCGCCTCCTCGCAGGAGGGGCGGAACACGGACCCTGACCCCCCACATGCTCCAGATCCTGGCGGTGGTGTTTCCAGACCTGGATGGGCAGCTGAAGCCCAGACAGCAGCAAGGAGGGGGTGAGTCAAAGACTGCACTGTGAACTCTGTATTACATGCTTTGTGCCCTCCTCTGGCCTGGTTCAACTGCCACAGTGCAGCAGTCATGTTGTCCAGGAGCCATGTCCCTCTATTGTGCACTGCCCACTGCTCATCTGATACCCAGGTGTGGCCCTTACATTCAGGGAATTGTGTCACTTGGGACTGTGTCCTTGCAGTTTGCTTCACTAAAGGTGGGGGACAGCATCTGTTTCCCTAACTCTGTTGTGGGCATCATGGGTGGGTCCATTGTTCACACAACGCCTGGGTTTGGACATGTGATCTGCGTGTTGCTTTGATATGCGGTCCACTTGCTGAGCTGAGCCACCACATGTACCTGGGGTATGTGGCACACGCCCATGCAGCGGGTGGGAACAATGTTTGGGCCCCAGGAGTGTGCAGATTACGTGTGTCACACATACATAGCCAGCTATCCACTGTCCAGGGCACATCCCTCATTCATGTGGAGCAGGACAGTCATGCCTACTCCAGGCCATGCAATGCACTCTGTACTCCCACTCCCGTGTATCAGCTGACACATTGTGCACAGTGATTTGACCCTCAGGTGTCTGCCTCTGTGTCAGTGTGCTGTGGATTAGTTGCCAGGACTGCTGGGGTGTTTCTTGGTAGGGGCTCAGCATGCCCCTGGAGATGTGACCATAGGAGACGATACTTGTGTGTCACATAGGTGTTTGTTTGATCAGCTGCCCGTGCAGACTGGGGTATGCAAATGTGAAGTTCAGGCAGCTGTTCCCCATTGACAGCAAATTGTGAGGGGCTCAGGTTCAGAGGGTAGTGTCACAGGTCTCCCATATGTCCAATAGGTGTGACCTGGACAGATGAGGGTTAAGATGATGTGTTGTGTGGGGGATGTACATGTGCACTTGTGCAGCTCCAGGACTTGCATTCCCCATGACCTACTATTGTTACACAGTGCATAGTGTTGTTGTCTGGCTGCCAAGTCATACATCACTGAGACAGTGATGTATGACTTAGCAGTCATGCCTCTGCCATGGCATGTGTCAACTTATTGGTGGTCCTGCAGGGGAGTGACATGTGCTACATGCACACCATAGTGGCGCTGGCTATCAGGACATGGGTGCATCATGGTGTCTGTCGCTGGTATGCATCACATGCATTTCCTATTTGACTCTGGGCATCCCTTTCATCCGGAAACCTGTACTGACTCAGTGGCAAGAGCTGTGATGTGTGCATGTCCACATGCCACACCGTGTCCTCTGCACTGTCCAACTACTGTGTACTTGGTGCATGTGTCCACACTGGGGTGTTGCAATCCAACAGACACCAGACAGATGGGTGCAAGGCCATGTGGGATGTGAGTGCCATGGTTGGCATCAGACTGACAATTGGCTTCTCCTGTTCAGTTAGGGCACTTTTAGCAATGTACAACTAATGATGCCAGGGCTTGCTCTGTAATGTGCTGTGCTCACAGTGTAGTGTGCGTTTGGTGCAGGTGACTGATATCTGTCTGTTTCCCCATTGTTTGCAGATACATCCACAGCCACGGAAGGGGACAGCTCCACGGACCAGGAGGAGCCAAAGAGCCAGACTGGGTCAGCAGCCGAGGAGTGGTCGGAGGGACCCAGTGGCACGGAGGGCGAGGGGAGCCACACCGAGGAGTCCTCAGCACCATCCACCTCAGCTGAGGACCAGAGCAACTCGGAGGATGACTCCCTTGTGGAGGTGGGTGTCAGCAGCCACCACACGCCAGCTAGTGTTGCTGTCCCCGCCACCACCACCACCAACACCGCCCTCCCATCGGCTCCCATTCCCCAGGTCCGTGGAGGCTCCCATGTTCGGGAGCGTGTCTCCTTTGGGCCAGGCACCGCACCCCCTGCCCCTGTGTCCCCTGCTGCCCTGAGTGAGGAGTCTGTGTACCTCCTTCGCCAGCTCCATGTAGGGCAGACAGCCATGCTGAGTGTCCTCCATGCGCACACCGCACTGTTGACTCAGCTGGTGTCGTTCATGGAGGGCATCTCATCGGGCATGTCTGACCTACAGAGGGGCAACAGGTCCATGGACTCCTCCCTGACGGCAGCAGTGTCCCTCCTCAGACAGTCCCTCACCCCTCCTGCCTCTGCTCCATCCACACTCCCCAGCACCTTACCCGTCCCAAGCACACACACACCGGCACAGGCACACACCAGCACACACACGTCCAGCACACAGACACACACGCCACAAACTAAACGCACACGCACGCACAGTCAGGGGACTGAAACCAGACTCACAGGGGATGGGGCCCTGGTACACACACACGCATCCACGGGCACTGCGCAGTCCTCAGTTGCCTCTCCCTCCAAAGCACCCTCCCTTGCCTCACCTGCAACCCCAAAGACCCAGCGCCTCTTCCTCAGTGACCTCGGCCTCTTCCCCTCCGATCCAGCTGCCCCAGCATCCAGGGGAAGAGGAAGCCCCCCACACGGAGCAGAGTGCCCCTCGCCCCCGGACACCCTCCCTCAGGCGCAGACAGACTGAGGCCCCCACCCGCAAGTCCCCCGGAGTGCTAAGAGCAAGACCCCGCCGCCGCCCTGCAGCTCAAGCACCAGGTCTCCTTCCTCCATCCCTCAGGCCCCCACTCCACAGGTGCCCCCACCACACCCTGCCCCAGGTTCCCCACCCACAGATATACCATCCCCAAGAGGCTCCGGCCTTCTCCCCCTGCCACTTGCTCTCCCGGCACCACACCCCCCGCTGCGCTTGTCTGTGCCACTGATGTGGTGAGGGTGTCCTCCCCCTCTGTCCAGCCCACCTTGCCTGTTCCCCATTCTCCTCCCCTGGTGGTAGGCACTGCAGTGGAGTCCACTACCACCCTGTCTGACTTGGGCACTGCAGTGGCGGACCTGTCCACTCCATCTGCAGGGTCCACTGCAGTCGTGCCGGCACCCACAACATCTGAGCCATGCCCCCCAGTTGTGCCGGCACACACCATGTCAGACACCTCCACTGCAGTTGTCAGTGACTCTCCAGCACCCACCACCCCTTCCCTGCTTCCTCCTGGTGAGCCCTGATCCTGTCCCTGCGGTGCCTGGCCTACCCCCCGGTTGCCCCTCCTAGTGGATTGTCCCTGGTTTTGTGCAGGCATGTGTAGGGTGGCATCTGCCACTGTCACCCACTTGTGACTTTGTTGATGGACTGGCCATTGGCCTTTGTTTATGCTCTACCGGACTTCTACTTTTAATGCCACATATGCTGAATAAAGCAACTTTCTGTTCTCTAGTGCTTTTGCTTCTGATGTACATGATGTTGATGATGCTAACCATGCCCTTGCTGCAGTGATGGTGATATTTGGTCTCATGATAATGAAGTGTTACTGTGCAGGAACCCATGTGGTCCAGGGGGAATGTGTCCTATCCTGTGGTGTATCCATGTCATCCATAGCAGCATCTGAGGGTGTCATGTGTTCAGTATTTGGCAATGGGATTTCCTACTTAGATTGGCAATTTCACATCTGTGGCTTCCACCCCTGCACATCTGTTGTGCCTGCCATTGTTCTATTCGTCTACTTCCCTGACCGTGTGGCCATCTCCAGTGAACATGCAGGTTTGGGCATCAATGGGGAAGGACTCATCTGTGTTGTCAGTGCAACATTGCTATACAAGTGTGTTGGATCTGTGCTGATGATTGGCACTTCCATGACCAGGCTGATGGGACGGGAGCCCTCATTTGGTGCTAATTGTTGATTGTGTGTCCCATTGCTGCCATGGTATGGTATCTGTTCACCTCACATCTGCAGTCTCCACAGGGTATCTGCATGTGTGTGCCCATTGGTGCAAATATGTGGGTCTGCATTCGGATGGTCACTTCTGTCATTGTGTCATTGATGATTGTTGACGGTGTCAGCCCCCATGGGTGTTGTTTGTCTGCACATGGCCAAAGTTATGTCTTATTTGCACTGCAGGATTTGGCTCCCCCAATTTATGTTGCAATGGGACACATACACTACTTTGCCACTGATGTGTTTGTTGTTCTGTGACCAGGAATCATCCATGCAGTTTGGCAGTTGCACCTCTTACTTTGTCAACACTTACCTTTTGGTCACTGTGATGATGGGGGTTTGGACCCCATTGCCACAATGTTCAAAATGTGCTGCAGCTATGGACCCCACACTTACCTTTTGGTCACTGTGATGATGGGGGTTTGGACCCCATTGCCACAATGTTCAAAATGTGCTGCAGCTATGGACCCCACACTTGCCTTTTGGTCACTGTGATGATGGGGGTTTGGACCCCATTGCCACAATGTTCAAAATGTGCTGCAGCTATGGACCCCACACTTGCCTTTTGGTCACTGTGATGATGGGGGTTTGGACCCCATTGCCACAATGTTCAAAATGTGCTGCAGCTATGGACCCCACACTTGCCTTTTGGTCACTGTGATGATGGGGGTTTGGACCCCATTGCCACAATGTTCAAAATGTGCTGCAGCTATGGACCCCACACTTGCCTTTTGGTCACTGTGATGATGGGGGTTTGGACCCCATTGCCACAATGTTCAAAATGTGCTGCAGCTATGGACCCCACACTTGCCTTTTGGTCACTGTGATGATGGGGGTTTGGACCCCATTGCCACAATGTTCAAAATGTGCTGCAGCTATGGACCCCACACTTACTTTTGGTCACTGTGATGATGGGGGTTTGGACCCCATTGCCACAATGTTCAAAATGTGCTGCAGCTATGGACCCCACACTTGCCTTTTGGTCACTGTGATGATGGGGGTTTGGACCCCATTGCCACAATGTTCAAAATGTGCTGCAGCTATGGACCCCACACTTACCTTTTGGTCACTGTGATGATGGGGGTTTGGACCCCATTGCCACAATGTTCAAAATGTGCTGCAGCTATGGACCCCACACTTGCCTTTTGGTCACTGTGATGATGGGGGTTTGGACCCCATTGCCACAATGGTCATGGCCTGCTTGCGTTGTGTGTGCCACACACATATTTGTGTGGCACATGTGCTAGGGGGTCACATTGTATGTTCGAAGTCATGTTCGGTGTTGTAGGCATTTGACACAGTCTACACACGCTTGTCATGGTGTTGGGGGATGTCTTCTTCTTGCATTCCCTAGGTTGTGGTGTGCTGGTTGTGTCATGCATTGTCCATCCTGTGGGTGGGGGTGGTAGTGGTGGTAGGCATCCTGCCCCCCCTGGGTGAGGGTGGTAGTAGTGGTAGGCATCCAGCCCCCCCTGGCTAAGGGTGGTAGTAGTGGTAGGCATCCAGCCCCCCCTGGCTAAGGGTGGTGGTAGGCATCCTGCCCCCCCTGGGTGAGGGTGGTAGTAGTGGTAGGCATCCAGCCCACCCTGGGTGAGGGTGGTAGTAGTGGTAGGCATCCTGCCCCCTGGGTGAGGGTGGTAGTAGTGGTAGGCATCCTGCCCCCTGGCTAAGGGTGGTAGTAGTGGTAGGCATCCTGCCCCCTGGGTGAGGGTGGTAGTAGTGGTAGGCATCCTGCCCCCCCTGGGTGAGGGTGGTAGTAGTGGTAGGCATCCTGCCCCCCCTGGCTAAGGGTGGTAGTAGTGGTAGGCATCCAGCCCCCCTGGCTAAGGGTGGTGATAGGCATCCTGCCCCCCTGGGTGAGGGTGGTAGTAGTGGTAGGCATCCAGCCCACCCTGGGTGAGGGTGGTAGTAGTGGTAGGCATCCTGCCCCCCTGGGTGAGGGTGGTAGTAGTGGTAGGCATCCTGCCCCCCTGGCTAAGGGTGGTAATAGTGGTAGGCATCCTGCCCCCCTGGGTGAGGGTGGTAGTAGTGGTAGGCATCCTGCCCCCCTGGCTAAGGGTGGTAGTAGTGGTAGGCATCCTGCCCCCTGGCTAAGGGTGGTAGTAGTGGTAGGCATCCTGCCCCCCTGGGTGAGGGTGGTAGTAGTGGTAGGCATCCTGCCCCCCTGGCTAAGGGTGGTAGTAGTGGTAGGCATCCTGCCCCCCTGGGTGAGGGTGGTAGTGGTGGTAGGCATCCTGCCCCCCTGGGTGAGGGTGGTAGTAGTGGTAGGCATCCTGCCCCCCTGGGTGAGGGTGGTAGTAGTGGTAGGCATCCTGCCCCCCTGGGTGAGGGTGGTAGTAGTGGTAGGCATCCAGCCCCCTGGGTGAGGGTGGTAGTGGTGGTAGGCATCCTGCCCCCTGGCTAAGGGTGGTAGTAGTGGTAGGCATCCTGCCCCCTGGGTGAGGGTGGTAGTGGTGGTAGGCATCCTGCCCCCTGGGTAGGGGTGGTGGTGCGCATTCAGGCCCCTGTGTGCATATGTGGCATTGGTGATGGGCATCCCGCCCCTATGGTGCTGCTGTTGCTGGTGTAAGTATATTCTGCATCCCTCTGTGTGTGTGTGATGTGTCGTGTACGTGTTGTATGTGTTTTGTGGTTGGTGTCTGGCTTACCTTCTGTGCCGTACGCGTCCGTGCCTGTTCCGGTAGTATATGTAGAATATTGGTATGATCGGGACGAAGGGATTCATGGTTGGTTCGTGTCGTTCGTCCTTCTCGTTGCTTCGCGTCGTCCTCGTCACTTCGCCTCGTCCTCGTCGCTTCGCCTCGTCCTCGTCGCTTCGCGTCGTCCTCGTCGCTGCCGTGTTCGTCTCGGAGCCGTGGATCGTGTTGTGGCGCGAATCGGAGCTTATGTGCGCCTCTCCCGGATGCTTTGACGTGCCGTGCGTAGCGACGGATTCGGCGCGTACGGAAAGCGCATCGTACTTGTCCGGCCGGACGGGGCTGCATTTTTCCTTCCGTGCGACTCGATTCGGCGTTTCCGGATTCGCCTCGGTCGGAGAACAGGACCTGGTTTGGGTGAGTACGGCTCGGCCGGATTCTTTGCTGTTGTGCGCATCGTACTTGCTCGTTCGGTGTGCTGTACGGATCGGTCGGGAAACAGGCTTTCGCATGGCTTTTTTCCCGACCGAATGGTGTTGGGTGCGCCTCCGACCGAGATCGGAATCGGCCCCTATGTGCCCGATACTGAATAGTAGGCCGCGTGGGCCACCGATCTCCTCTCGCTACCACACAGGAAGTTCAGACAGAAAGATTAATAACCTTTGAAGATTCTACTCTACGAAGTGAAGGAGTTACCAACAATGGAATGGAACTCGTACCTGTTGAAATTGAACAGCAGCAAAGTACAAATGAAACACAGATATCAATTTGGCCTAATACCGACATCTATGTGAAGGATCACTGACAGAATATCGAGATACAAAAATATCGGGACATAAATATCATTGTCAAAAATATCGACCTCCTATCTTCATAATGGTAAGTACAAAAATATCAAGGAAAAAAATATCGTTGTTAAAAATATCGAAGTACAAAATATTGTTTTTTTATATATATAAAAAATAATGTAAAATAAATTAAATAATACATTTAACTTAATTTTTTTTTAGATTTATTTGTAAATTCTAACAATTATAAGTAATAAATTTAATTTAAAAATAAATTAAACATACATATATAAAATGTAATATATATATATTTACTTAAAAATAATTAATAAATAATAATTAATTATAAAATGTTACAAATATATTAAAAATTATAAATAAATATATATATGCATACAACTGTAACATAAAAACTATATAAAAAAATTATATTATAAATTAAAATATTAAAATATTTAATATTTTTTAAACCTACATTTTACACTACATTGGGTGCAACAGTAGGGAAAGTGTTGGATAGCGTAGGGGAAAAAATTACAATTCCCACTCCAGCAAGTGCAACAATAAGGAAAGTGTTGGACAGCGGAGAGGAATAGTTTACTATTCCCACTCCAATGAGTGCAACAGTAGGGAAAGTGTTGGATAGCGGAGGGGAATAATTTACTATTCCCACTCCAATGAGTGCAACAGTAGGGTAAGTGTTGGATAGCGGAGGGGATAAAATTACTATTCCCACTCCTGTGAGTGCAACAGTAGGGAAAGTGTTGGATAGCGGAGGGGTAAAAATTACTATTACCACTCCAGCTAATGCAACAGTAGGGAAAGTGTTGGACAGCGGAGGGGAATAATTTACTATTCCCACTCCAACAAGTGCAACAGTAGGGAAAGTGTTGGATAGCGGAGGGGATACAATTACTATTCCCACACCAGCGAATGCAACAGTAGGGAAAGTGTTGGACAGCGGAGGGGAATAATTTACTATTCCCACTCCAACAAGTGCAACAGTAGGGAAAGTGTTGGATAGCGGAGGGGATAAACTTACTATTCCCACTCCTGTAAGTGCAACAGTAGGGAAAGTGTTGGATAGCGAAGGGGGAAAATTACTATTCCCACTCCAGCAAGTGCAACAGTAGGGAAAGTGTTGGATAGCGTAGGGGTAAAAATTACTATTCCCACTCCAATGAGTGCAACAGTAGAGAAAGTGTTGGATAGTGGAGTGGTAAAAATGACTATTCCCACTCCAGTGAGAGCAACAGTAGGGAAAGTGTTGGATAGTGTAGGGGTATACATTACTATTCCCACTCCTGCAAATGCAGCAGTAGGGAAAGTGTTGGATAGCGGAGGGGTAAAAATTACTATTCCCACTAAATAAATTTCAAATTTCAAAACAAACAAAATATCAACAACAATACAAAATACAATAAAAAAGCCAAAAACAAAACATATATAAAAATTTACAAAACATAGAAACATATTATAATGTAGAAAAATCTAAAATTTCCATAAAAAGATAATTTTTTTTAATTTAACAAAACATTAACAAACAAATAAATATTTTGTAATAGAAATTAATTTTAATGAAAAAATATTTATTACATAAATGTAATATTTTATTTCCTACCCTATAACACCACACAATTTACAACACACATCTAAATTAAAAAAAAGTGTAACTCCATAATTAACACAAATAATTATCAATAAAACAATTATTAATAATTAAAAAACACATTAAAAAAGGTAAAAATTAATGTACTAACCAAACGTTACAGCTATAGAACCTAAATCCCCAAACAAAAAAAATAAATAAATTACCAAAAATATTTATCAATTAATAAATTAATATTAATGATCAAGTAATGATTAATTAATTTAAACTAAATTACTTTTCATCCTCTACCCCAATAAACACCAAATCACACACCTAAAAATATTTACACAATTTCCATAACTAATTTTACATTAATAAATTAATGTCAATTAACAACAAATCATTAATTAATTTAATTTTTTTACTTCCCACCATTTATCCCAATAAACCCCACAACTCACACATCAAAATAATTACACAATTGCCATATTTAAATTTTAATTAATTAATTAGCATTAATTAACAAATAATTAATTAATTATAAATAAGTTACCTCCCAATATATTCCCCTATAAATGCCACCACCAATTTCTTAAAACTTGACACAATTAACATAATTAATTAACAATTAATTAATTAATAACAACAAGCAAAATATAAATAATTATTAATCAATTAATTCACACAACACTATAAAATAAAATTAAATAAATATTATATTAAAAATATTAATAAATGTATTAAAATTAAATTACTTCCCACCCTACTCCCTATCAACCCACAACCCGCTCCTAAAAAAATAACACAATTAACATAATTACCAATTAATTAATAATAATTAACAACCAATTAATAAATAAGTAATAATAAATTAATTTCTACAATTAACAATATTAAATATTAAATAAATAAATATTATTTAATAAAAAAAAAATATTAATAATTTAATTATAATTAAATTACTTCCCACCCTATTCTCCTATAAACCCACAATTAATTAATCAATAACAATTAACAGTCAATTATTAATTAATTAATAATAAATTAATTCCCGCAATTAACACTATAAAATCAAAGTTAAATAAATACTAATAAATAAAAATTAATATTCATTTTATTATAATTAAATTACTTCCTACCCTATTCCCCTATAAACCCACAACCCGCTACAGAACTAAAACACAACATTTAATTAAAATAAAAGTAATAACTTCTAAAAATTTAACACATATATTAAAAAACAAATGCAATACTTAGACAAAAAAATAGAGCACATACATTTAAAATACATACTAAAATACATAACACTAACTAAAAAAACGATATTTTTAACAACTATGGGGCCCATTACGATACCCGGCGTAAATAAATCCGCCAGGCATGGAAGCGGCAAAAATCCGCCCGCACACACCGCCTGAACACCGACCACGCGATTACACAAACCGAAAACCGCCATCGGCGGAAAAATCACACAAAATACCGCCCGCCAACGTCCGAGTCGGAGTCAAACCGCCCGCCACGGACGGAAACACGCACGACAACACAAAACCGCCCGCCCTCACGGCCGACACACCGCACGTGAAATTACGATCGCACCGACATGAGCGCGGAAAACCACAAATATACCGCCCGCCAGCGCAAACAACGCCGATGAGAATCGACACGGCAGAAGCCATGGCGCCAACGTACCTGCACAGAAACCATCCGCACACAAAACCAATAGCACACAACATGGCCAACAAGTCCACACAGCAAGGCACGCACAAATACACAAGCACAGTACACATCCCGAAAACACCCCCGGACAAACAAAAAATACAAAGGCCAGAACCCCAGACACAACACACCTGAAAACAACAGACCATGAGGACACAACCACATAGGTGAGTACAAAAGCAGCACTCCCACAGACCACAACCCCTTGCTACATTGCAAACCAGAGAGGAGAGGAGAGGACACAGTGACACAGCAAGGACAGCAGCACACCACAGAAACGCACACATCACAACCACCACCACCACCACCACCACCAAACACCGGCACCACAAACCCCTGCACATTACACAACACACACCGCACCAGCACCACAAACACCATGGCACCACAAAGAATGCCCAAGTTCACGCCCATGGAGCTGACGGTCATGGTCGACGAGATCATCAAGGTGTACCCACAAATCTATGGGAACATGGTCCAGCACACACCACTAGCCACCAGAAACAGAATGTGGAACCGGATCGTAGACCAGGTCAATGCAGTCGGGACCCTGCCCAGGAACAGAGGTGAAATAAACAAACGTTGGAATGACGTAAAGAGCCTGGTCAAGAAGAAGGAGGGCAAAAACAGAGAGCTGGCTGCCGTCACTGGCGGAGGGAATCCCGCGCTCTTTAAGACCTTCAAAGCGTGGGAGGAGAAGGTGCGAGTCGTAATACATCCGGAGATCCTCGCCGGATTAGCAGGGGGAGTGGAGGCTGGTAAGTACAAACTAATGTATACCAGCACACCGCTATGTACTCACATGCGCAACTACCATGCCACAGCTCCCAGGGACAAACACCCCCATGTCCAGCACACAATACACAACACATCACACACACATGCAACAGACACCACCACACACAGCCCAAACCGAACAACTGTAAGATGCGTGGGGACATGTGTACACTCAGCCAGCCACGTAACCACCAACAGGTCCCCAAATATGCCAGAAGCGCCACAACGAGCACCCACCACACCCATGTGTCCGCCACAGCTGCACTAACCGACAAGTAACAGGTAAGTGGCAGGAACACAAAGTGCAGTGGGTGGGAGGGTGGACAGCCCAAGTACAACACACACCAGGCCCCAGTCCCACAGCACAGCAAGGAGGAGCATCCCCCACACCCCACAGCCACGTGTCAGCCACCGCAGTGCACAACGACAGCCGAAAGGCAGACATCACGGTCCACAGCAATCGGTGTCAGTGGGTGTCCAGCCACCCCCACGACCCACGACCCACAACACCCCCCCACCCCCACAGACCTGCAACATTGAGCACCCCCGCTTAGAGCCATGTGGCATCCAGTACAGTGCACGCACGAACAACTTGCAGGTGGGAAACTGGACAGGGCTGGATTACTGGAGGCATGAGGACCATAACACGACCAACACATGGGACATGTCACGTAGCATACGAACACGCAGCACCGCCCACCGTCACGAACAAGTGAACAATGTGCACACGGACATGAACAACAGACTCACACCCCACATGACCCATCACAGACATAGCAACACCCAAGGAGCCACGTCTGCATGCACAAGCCACACTGAATATAGTCCCACACGGCAGCCACTGTGCAACTCATCACACACAACCGAAACACCATTGAAGTCCTGTCCATGTAGCCCCTACTGCCTGTCAACCACACACCCCACAACTACGCCTATGTAAGACAAACAACACTAGACGCAACAGAGCGGAACAACATAAATGCACACGAACACCACTGAACCCATCAAACTCACAGACACACCATGCACATACAACATACCATCCATCCCATCCGTCAGCCCCAGTCTCATGAAAGGCATGTCATCCGCACAGCTGCCACACATACAGCAGTCACGCTAAGATACATGCCCATGACCAACCATGTGCCAGAAGTCAATTAAGCGCACGACACACTGTGAGCAACAACACACAACATGGGCCACACCCCCCCCGAGCACTGCAGTGATGCACATGGCACAGGGCAGCACGCACACCAAGGAGATGGGACAACTGCAATACGTTGGCTGGCACACAACCATCACTCACTCATAACGATGCGTCCAATGCCATGTCCAGTAATCACAACAGACAGCAAATATGCAGGCCATGTCAAGCATGCACACACCTCAAACCATGCACTGTCATGCTGCCACAACACATGTCACGTTCGGCACCCATGGCTCACAGCATGTACCCCAAAAGCATATTCCATCCCAAATGCGAATCTGGGGCATGGCCCCCATGTTGCCATATGCGTTCCTAAGCGTTCCATTTGAACCCCAAAAGCATATTCCCTCCCAAATGCGAATCTGGGGCATGGCCCCCATGTTGCCATATGCGTTCCTAAGCGTTCCATTTGAACCCCAAAAGCATATCCCCTCCCAAATGCGAATCTGGGGCATGGCCCCCATGTTGCCATATGCGTTCCTAAGCGTTCCATTTGAACCCCAAAAGCATATTCCCTCCCAAATGCGAATCTGGGGCATGGCCCCCATGTTGCCATATGCGTTCCTAAGCGTTCCATTTGAACCCCAAAAGCATATCCCCTCCCAAATGCGAATCTGGGGCATGGCCCCCATGTTGCCATATGCGTTCCTAAGCGTTCCATTTGAACCCCAAAAGCATATTCCCTCCCAAATGCGAATCTGGGGCATGGCCCCCATGTTGCCATATGCGTTCCTAAGCGTCCCATCTGAACACCAAAAGCAAAGTACAAACCAGACCCAGGATGGGCCAGGAGCCCGCATACACCAGAGTCACAATAAGTAGGGGCACAGCAACACACCCATCGGCATGGCCAATCCGTCCCATGCCACATGTGCACAGCACACAGTCCCATTGCCAAGCACACACAACTACAGATGCTACAGCCACACACACGCCTCCGGGAAACCCATGTACGAGATTGCACGAACTGTTAATGTCAGACGACAAATACATACTTCGCCAGGTGCAACACAATAACAAATCTCATTCTCTCCACAGGTGACGAACTGCTGGATGCTGGGGATGGAGCCAGCAGCCAGCACAGCCAGCCTACAAGCCCCCAACGAGGACACACGGATCTGGAGGATCTGTCCTCCTCTTCGGACACGGACCACCAAGCAGGCCCATCTGGTGTGGCAGGGCCCAGCCGCTCCCCAGGACCCCTCCTACCCACCAACCCATCATCCAGGGCTGCTGAACATTCCCAGCCCCCTGCTGCCACTGTCGTTGCGGCCACACCCACGGTCATTGTGGCCACTACCACTGCCGCAACCGCCACCATCGCCGCACCGACCACCACCGCCGCCACCACCGCCACGTCTTCGCTGGCACCAGCCCCAGTGCAGGTGGTGGCCCGGCCGACTGGATCCACCCTGGGAGCCACAGCGAGGACCGTGGTGAGCAATGTGGCTAGTGGGCAGGCCGGTGGCAGCAGGACTGGTAGGAGGAGCAGGGTCAGGGAAACGCCAGCCTCCCCTGGGAGCCATGCCCTGCCTCAAATGGCCACAGTCCTTGGGGCCTATGAAGAGGCCCAAGGACAATGGGTCCGGTCTGCTTCAGACACGCGTGAGGTGCTGGGGGTGCTGAGGTCCATGGACGCCCGTATGGGCCAAATCGTGGACCTCATGGGACAGCTGGTGGTGGCGGTGAGGTCACAGCCAGGGACAGCAGCTCCCCCTCCGCCACCACCTGCCGGGGCGCAGGGTGGAGCAGCAGTGTCCAGTTCCCCTGCGTCCACAGCCAGTGAGCACACCTCAACCACCAGCATGTCGCAAGCAGGCACCCCCTCTCGCAAACGTGGAAGGGGCCGTCCGAAGTGGAAACAGATCTCCCGGGAGGACTTCGCACGCTCCAAACGCAAGTGAGGCAGCCAGCCAGCCTTCCGCCAGCCTTCCTTGACCAGCCACTGCATTGACTTGGACTACGATCCCACTCCACACAGCCATCTGGATGGCATGTGTGTGTTGGACTATGGACATAGAACCAGTGGGTACACCCTGATCATCACGCAGCCATGACCGACAGCTCATTGTCACTGCACGCACCACTTTTGTCATCACCTTACACACAATCACATGTCACAGTTTGTAATAAATGCACCTTTTTCACTAACTGCTGTTTGTGCCCTGTGTTTTATTTGTAAGGAATACAACGGCCACCTTGGGCGGAAAGGCACCTGATGCGTGGCATGGCAATTGAATCCGGAGGGCCTGTAGGGACCTAGGGGTGGGAGACAGAACAGGAGCACATTCAATGAGTGTGTCACACACCCATCACACAGTACATGTCAACAACTACAAGCAATGTACACACATCGCACAGAGCAATAGGGCACAATGCCACAGCCACCAACAGTGGCATACTACCCTGGCCATGGAGCGTTGACACACAGCACGCAGTGAACAAACGGCCACCCTGACACAGCACACACACACCTGCACAGATACAGCCACATCAGCCGTCGTACATGGACACTCACCGTCAAGTGAAGTAGCGGGCGATGAGCTGCTGCCGCACATTACCAGCTTCCTCCTCTCCGCTGTCCTCCTCACTCGAGCTGTCCTGGTCTGCGGGCTGGGGCCCTGGTTGATCTCCGTCATCCACGATGAGGGGGATCTGCTTCCGAATGGACAGATTGTGCAGCATGCAGCACGCCACCACTATCTGGCACACCTTCTGTGGGGAGTACGCCAGCGCACCCTCGGTGCGGTCCAGGCACCTGAACCTGGACTTGAGGAGGCCAAAGGTACGCTCGACCACACGTCTGGTCCTCCCATGTGCCTCATTGTAGCGATCGTCTGCTGGGGTGCGAGGATTCCTCAATGGACTGAGCAGCCATGCCCCATTCGGGTACGCAGAGTCACCTGGGTGTGAGGGACACAGAGAACCGTTGCAATTCCAACTGGACAGGGGACAGCATCGCACAACCAGCACGCTACACCACTCCACATACTCACCGACAATACAGGCATGATCCTGTTGCATATTGGACATCAGTCGTGGCAAGATGCTGTTGCGCATTATGTGTGCGTCATGGGCCGAGCCTGGGAACTTTGCACACACGTGGGTGATCACCATGTCCGCAAGGCACACCACTTGCACATTCAGGGAGTGCGTGTGCTTCCTGTTGCGGTACAGGTGCTCAGTGGCCTGTGGTGGAACAAGGCCGACATGTGTGCAGTCAATGGCTCCAACGACGTGTGGGATTCTGCCAAGGGCATAGAATGCACCCTTCACTGCCGCCAATTCACGAGCCCTGGGGAAGCGGATGTACCTGTTTCGGCACAGCATCATGGCTGCCAGTACATCCCTCAGCACCTTGCTGAACATGGGCTGGGACATCCCTCCTCCAATGCCCACTGTGTGCTGGAATGACCCAGTGGCGAAGAAATGCATGGCGGCCATCACCTTAGCCGTGGGGGTGACAGCAGTCGGATACACCCTGCGGGGACGGAGATGGGGTTCTAACATGGCACACAGTCGATGCAGGGTTGGCCTGTCCAGCCGAAACTTCCTAATAACCTCTGTATCGTCCATGTCCGCCAGCAATTGGTATGGGCGGTCAATGTTCGGTCTCCGCCTAGGGACAATGGCAGAGGACACATGTCAAAGCAACACGACACATAGCAATTTCGCATACACATCACTGACATGACTGAGCAAGCACATGAGCCACAGCCCAGCTGTCAAGCTGGGACGGCACGGCCACAATACACTTACACAGGTCTCCCAACAATGGCAATGGCTAGTGATACAAACCACTGACATGTGCATGCACATGGGGATCTAGGCCCCAATGACTTGCGGGGCGTGCTGATGGGGACTGACTGCATATCCGTCAAGCGGCAACGCCACGGCAACATGAATGTCTGCTGAGCATGGAACTGCTTCCGCGGCTGGATGAGTATGGCACACGACAACGACGATGTGGGCACAGGCTGAGCGGCCAAAACAAGTGGGACCTGTGGCACGAGGGGATATGAGACAGTAGTAGGTGTCAGCACTGCACCCTATGTACAGCACTGTACGGATCACACCTCCCGAAACATTGACAGGTGTCCACATTGACAGCCCCATGCCAAGACGGCTGTGTGCTTGCAGTCACACGTCACAGGTGAGAGGTTACATTGCACGTGCCAGGTGGCAGACGTACATAGTGGGAGCTGGCATGTGTGTGCATGTGTCTCCTGTTCAGGATCCACCAGATGGGCGCTGACTCTGTACTGACCATTGGACACAGCATGTTCCGTGGAAGGCTTGTGTGTGTGGGATGGTGGCACTGGATGTGCCTCCGTTGGGTGGGGGCCATGCACAGGGCGGGTACGTCGAAGATTGTGCATTGTTGGTCACGGTGGGTGCACCAACTGAAGATGTGTTGCCCTGTGTTCAATTCCTATGTCCGCATGATGATGGACTGTAGATGTGGGCAGACTACACATTGGTCGATGTGCTGTCTATATGCATGTGCCTTCACACCAGGCACAGCTGCCCCTGCACATGTGACCCCTGCTGGACTCGCTGCTGGGTCTGTGGAGCTGATGCACCTTCTGCGCGTGGGGCGGACAGCTCTCCTCACTTCCCTCATTGCGCATGTCATGACTTTGCCGCAGGTGACATGGATCATGGAGGGCCCACATGTACGCGTGGGTAGGCTACACATGATTGTACACTGGTCGCCACCCCCAGTCAGTGTTTCGAATGGGAAGGTTGTCGTGCTGGTGGTATGTTCGATGTGGCGGATGGGCGGGCCTAGGTGCGGGCTTACATTCCGGACATGGGGGGTAGTTGGATTGGCGACTAGTTGCAGTACACACGGGACACGTCTCTTCCTTTCCACATCTGGGTCATCCCTTGTACTTACTGACAGTGATACAGTCATCTTCGCCCCAGCCCTCATGTCCTCCCCTCGCTCCCCCAATATGCATGCTCACCTGCGAGGCTAGCGCCTGCACAGGCAGCCCCAAGCTCGCACCAGAGAGGGCAAGGAGTGTATGTGTGGGTCCAGTTGCACGAGTGGGCTGTCTCAGGGTATGATGTGTGGCGGGACGCCGTCCACCTGCGTGGTGCCCCAAATGGAGACCCGGCCTGCATGGACTATGCATCACAGTCTTCGCCTTCCGGATCCGCCACCTGCGACACCCAGTGGCTGTGGCTGCCCTTGCGGCCAGGCCGCGTCCGTCTGCGGCTGATGGCCCACACATTCACTCTTTGGCCTCTCTGGGGAGGGCTCGGGGGTGGTGGCGCACGCGCTTGCACTTAGTCGCAATGGCATGTGGCGTGGTTGGTATGATGGGCAATGGATGGGATGGTGCGAGCCACCTCCCGTGACGTCAGTGCTGCTCGTGCTGTGGTGCGTCCCCCTACACTTCCATTTGACTTGTGCCATGCTAGACGTTGAGGTTCTATTGCCTGCGTGATATGACCAGGAGGAGCGCGAGGAGACCTCTCACACACCATGCTCCACTGCCATCCCGTGCCCTGTATCGCCTGTGCGGATTGACTATGTTGGGGTTACACCTGGTCGACTGGGGCTGTGTGTGCCTTGTCAAGGGGCATGGCGGGCGCACAACAGGATCCAGCTTGTCCACAGAGGGTGGGCTGAGGTGCGCCTGGTACCGCTTTGTACGTGTGCCCGGCTGCTGTGCACACACGTGTTCACTCCCCCCGACAGGTGTCCTCTCACGATGCCCAGGGAAGCGGTGGTGTACTGTTCATGACCCCTCCCAACACGGCGTGCTCCAACTTGGCATGTGCGCATCTACCCGTCGCACCCACCCACCTGAGCACTGCATCCATACGACTTCACACGACACATGTGTGTCTTCCACAGTAGTGCTACTCATTTGCGTTGACATCCAATACCAGTGGACTACATGGTCATGTCACGACTGCCGTGTACTTCACATACTCTCATCCTCTCTCATTCGTACTTGTGAAATGAGTCAGCGGAGACAGTTTTGGTTTCAAACATTATATTGAGTCTTCTGTCCTCTGTGATGCAGTATAGTGGACACTACTGGCAGCGGAATACATGTTGAGGATATACTGAGCATGATTGCAAATGGGATAGGGTGTGGGGTTACATGTGATTGGCTGTTGCATGTGGGATGTGGGCTTCAGAGTGACATCTGCTTGGCCAAGGCTGTGCTAATGTACATTTACGTATAGCTGCGGAGCTGCGGACTTTGACACAGACGGTATACATGTAGCCTACCAGACCGCTTGGCATCATGGGCACAGTCCATCTCAGTTCCATGTGACAGGTTTGCTGCGGTTGTTCCTCATGCACGCGTGCATGTGAGATGACATCAGGGCATGTGCTTGCGTGCATGCAGCGGCGTGCCACTTGTTGTTGCACTGTGGTGGTTACTGGACATGTCACAGTCACTGGGGTCGTGTTGTTGTTGTATGCACTTGTCGTCCATGCAAAGGTCCTGGTATGGGATTCCCGGGGCGGGGGTGGGAGGGGTGCAGCACCCACAGACTCCAGGCGACCTATTCATGTCCACTGAGCGGTGTGTGTGTCCATGGGCGCTGGATCCATGTCGTGTCCTGGTTGTTCGTGCAGTTCCGTCCATGTGGGTGCGATACACAGAGCCCATGCCACTGCCTCCCACGATGCATGCGGTGTTCCTGGATGTGATGGGGAACAGTGTGCATGTCCCGGTCATATCCGATGTCATGGCGATGTCGTTGATGGTGTGGTTACAGTTGCCGGTCGTTTGGTATGGCTGTTGTGGTGGTGACTGGCCAGTCCGTGCGGAAGCTAAGCATGGGTGCGGGGTTGGACATCATAGGTCACTCGGGGAACCTGCGTTGTGGTCCGACGAATTTACAGGTTGTCAGGTATGCGATGCCGTCCAGCAGGGCTTCCATGTCATTGGTGGTGTACATGTTTGCCAGCCAATGTAGCGGATGGTGGCTGTCAAGGTGTTGTTCGTAAGTTGTCCCTTGGAGGACCATGATGGGGCATGCTGGGTGACATTCGATGTAGCTGTTCTCGATGATCCGTCGTGTGGAGGCACAGTGGTCCCATTTCAGTGCGGGTGCGATGTTGGCCACATACGCCATGCCCCCATAGGCAGAGCAGGCCCTGTCGTGTGCGTCCAGAGGGAGGAGTAGTGGTAGCAGGTCCGCCTTCAGACATGCCGGGTTGGAGAGGCATATCTCGACGGGATGCTGGTAGGGACACCTCCGACAGTAGAAGACGGGCATGACGCAGCTGAACAATGTGATGCGGTAAGTCAGTCGGTAACTTACGTTCAGCAGGGACAGGAGATCGCATCCCAATGTATGGAACAGGTTGGTTTTGTACAGCTTGAGCTGTTCGGCGTAGTTGGGTAGGTGTGTTGCGGTTGCCATTTCGCAGCGGTTCGTTGAGGTGGCGTGCTACGGCTGTGTGTGCAGTCTGCAATGTGCACGCTCCGAGGTTGCTGTGAGCTCTGTGTAGTCGTAGGGAGACAGGACTTGTGTTCTGTTGGCTTGTTTGGAGGACAAGGGCCCTCTTCCCACATGCTTCTCAGACAGTTCAAGGTCAGTGATGTGTGACTCCTTCCAATTAACTTGCATGTGGCCGACATGGGGGAGTGTTTTCTTCTTTCTTCCCCGTCCGTTGTGTGCTTCTGTGATATGCGCTATCTGCCCTGTGGTCGGTCTCCTCGGCATGCCTGTGTTGGTCTATTCTTGGACAATGGCTGTATTCACCGGCTTCTGTCGTAGGGCTGTGGTTTCGGAGTTGGAATGGAAGGTCATTCAGTGCTGTCTGCTCTCCCTTGTGTGGGCGGCAGGCTGCCTTTCCGCTCTGCGTTGGGCCTTGTGTGTGAATGTTATTCTTGGGCCACCTGTTGTCGGTCCCCGGGCTCTTTGATGTTCCGTTTTATATGTCTTGTTCATATGTGCAGGGTGGTATGGGTGTTTCAGTGTGGTACTGGCGTTCCTCTTCCCGAAGGGGCCCTGCTTCTCCTAGTTGGTGTTGCCGCCGCTGTGTGCTACGCCATGTTTGTTACACTGGGGTGTGTCCTGCTGTTGCGTGACTTCACTGACATGTGTGCGTCGGTTGTGTGGCGTTGGGTGTTGTCCGTGAATTGGGCGTTGGGGACATGTCTGTGGCAGGCCTGTCACGTGTCATGTGCGTTCGGGGTGGGGCTGATGTGTGTGCTGCTTGGTTGTGTCCCTGTGTCTGTGTGCGACGCATGCATGGCGCTGCGGTTGGCCTCTGCGTTGTGCGCATGTGTGGCGGCGTCATCGGCGCTTTGGGGCCGTGACGGGGTGGTTGGTTCCTAGTCCCAGGTGGTGTGTACACATGTGTTCCGCGATGTTACGATTTGGCCTGTGTGTCATATGTGGATGCAATGGTGGATGTGTAGTGTACACGCGCTGGTGGGGGGTTGTCCGCTTTTTCCGCCCTTGCACTGTGTGCGCTGTTTGCGTGCACTTGTTGTGTGTGTGCCTACCTGCGTCTCCGCGGTACGTTGCGTCCTTGGTGGTGCATCAGCAGAAGCATGGGGAGGGCCTGCAGTGCTGGATTCATGCTCGGGGAGCCGCTTCTTCGTTGTCCGTGCTCGGCATCCGTGTTACCGCTTCGGTTTGTCGTACGGTATCTCTTGGCCATGGGAGCCGTTTGTTTGCGGCATCGTAATTTATGCGCCGGGCGGGACGTGTTTCGTCGGACGGTGTGTGTCAGTTGGGCTGCGCCGCTACGTGTACGGGCGCACTTTGATGGCGGACGGTGTTGCTGGCTTGCCGGCGGTGTTTGGCCTACTTTTCGCATCGTAAATGGACGGGCGTGTGGACTGCTGCGTGCCGGCGGTAACTGGTGCTTTTTGCATCCGCCAGCACGGCGGTGGTGCTTCCGCCCGCCATCGTAATGTGCCCCTATATTTTTGCAAACGATATTAATGACTTCGATAATTTTGAAAACGATATTTCTTACCTTAAACTCGATATTCTTGACCACGATATTCTTGCAGTCGATATTTCTGTATCTCAATATTCTGCACTCGATATTAGTGCGAGTCGACATTTCCAACTCGATATTCTGACTCTTTACCCTATGTGAATAGTCTCAACAGGAGGCATCTGCCAGTTCTACAAAACCTGCTGAGCTACCAAAGATAGATCGAACTGCGTCTGGCTACTTCATCGATTTTGATATTTTCTCATTGGATCCAAGTGAACCCGCGTTACCGCCACCGCCTGTTTCCCACAAAGAACACATTTGTGATTTCTACCTTTGGTTGAAAAAGACTTTGCTTCTCCCTGGCTACAGCTCTGGATTGCAATTGGTCTACTATTCCTAGTCCTCTGGATAGGTGTAGTAACTGTCTTTTTTCTGCTCCTGAATCGACATTACTTCCCAGAACGCTCCGCAGTACAACATGTGAACTTGGTCCTGAAACCACATGCATCATCACACCGTGAACAGAGGGACCTGTCCTTAGTGAACATTAGTGCAGTTCCGGTTCCTGAAGGAATAGTTTGGGACAGAGTTTCATATGATGTATATGGTCCAACTGAACTTTTAAAAATACCACACATTTAAAATGTCTTTAAGTGATATCATCACCTCCAGTACTTTCTCTGATGATTGGGACTTTGAAACTGTAAATAACATGCTGTCTGATTTAGAACAATCTGCTGCATTTTCAAATGATGAATTGTATGGTCTTACTTCTAATTTTGACACCATGATTTGTTACCAACACTACGGTCATCATTTCTTGTGCAAAGCAAGTATCTCAAGTAATGTTTACTCTTACCATCAATGGGAACATTGCCCAACACCATCGAAAGGTAGTTCAACAACATTTGCAAAGAAGTTTGCTTATTTTTCTGGGTTTAATACTTCAGACCCGACCTCTTATTACTATAAGGTTACACCTACACCTGCAAAGAAAAATATGCTTACCAACACCAAGCTGATATGCTCTGCATCTTTTATTTCCCAGCTGTCTGTACAGGGTTTTGACTTTTGGAAAGACACTATAGACACAAAATCTGCCTGGGGGACTAAAGATTGGCAAGTTCAGGGAACTGAGGCCTTATTTCGAGCATGCCTCATACCACATCAGATAATCTTCCTGAACGACACAGTGCAACAGACTTCCTGTCTTGGGCTAGCCAAGATTAAGGACTTGAACACACCTCGGATTCCCTCACTTGCACACTTTGAGGGTTGGCAAAATTACACACAATATGGTGAGGAGACATTAGAGACCATACTAGAAAATGGTTCGTACAATTCATCAGACCCCAATTGGAAGGGATGGTTGATTTAGCCTATAGACACAAATAGGTGTCAGTCAAGATTCAGGGGTACCACCGAAGGGTTTAGTATCCATAGGCCTGACCAGTGCTATGTACAAAGAGAACACACGGGGTGGTGAAATCTTACAGTGTTGGGAAGTTATACCTAAAGTGGCTAAAAACTCAACACTGTCGCAGGTGAAACAACACTTGTCCTTAATCTCGGACGACATGGATCTTAAGGATTCTTTGTTAGGTCCCCAGAAGCCACGTCAAAGGCGCTTCTTGTTTGCTATTTACAACGCAGTATGGAAAATCTCCCAGCAGGAGGCTGCCGAGAGATTACGTGAGATTACAGGGTTAACCTAGAAAAGGCTTTGGCATTGGTCGACAATGGTATGACCACACTATCATCCAGGATTTATTCACCTGGCAACATTGTGCCTTTTGCAATAGATATAATGGAACAGGATTTGTCTATATTACAACATGGACAATCGCAATTGTGATCCATTCTATTATTGAGCTGGACGCTACACTCACTTGCCCTGGTGGTATATTAACAGTACAACTCTGTTTTCCGCATACAATCTAACAGAAAGACAGACAAGAATGGCACGAAGAGATGCTAAATATTTAATTCTGCAGATTGAAAAATTGGGCCAAGTACCTTTTACCGGGGCTGAGTCACCTTCCACAGAATGGTTAATCCATGGCCCTATTGCACTGCCAGTCACGACATTCCAATTTCAATATTGTCTACAGTATCACCAGGTAGGCAGGTATGAAGCGTGGGAGAGGGATACATACATGGGATTTATAGTACAGATTTAGATGCAGGATTGGGGACATTGATGTTTTTCTCAGCGGTTCAGACTGTGAAAGTTCTTTAAGTGGTTCTCTAATTTGTTAGGATATTTTGCTTCACAGAGCCTGTAATGCTTTGATTGCAAACTTATCATGTCACTTGAAAGGATTCCCAGCTGCTATGTTTCATACGGTGTTCAAACTGCTCTCGAATGGGAGCTATTTGATGTTGAATGATCAAGGTTGTTGTGGGAGTAAGTTGCATGCAAGTATTGATTCCACCAACCCACACAGTTAGGGAGGCGACGCTATGGCCTTCATTGAATATTTCCTTTATACGATTTGATTCTCGGAGCGGGCTGAAAGCCATGCTTTTACAGAAGGATGTGGCCTTAACCTCAGCCCGAGAGACTTTTGATCTCCAGGTTGCAAGGTCTTCAGCTGAGATACAGGCACTAGTCCGACCGAACTTCCTGCTCCATTTTGGAGAAATGGTACAATGTATCTTTAACATGTCTGATACGAGGGGGATCGTGCACCTATTTAGGAGCATAGGTTCTGGACTATTGAGCACCTTTCAAACCATCTTCGGAGTTATTTCAGCATTTATACACTCTGTATTGGGAAGCGTTTTTGGAGGGCTTCCGCTGGTTCTACTACTTGTAGTGGGTATCCTGGTTTTAATTTTCCTGCTACGCAATGGACGCCCGGTTTCACCAGAGATGGAAAAAGCACTCCTTGTGCGGCGTTGCAGTGAATGCATGGTACTCCATCTGGGCACACCTCGTCTTCAAGAGCTAAGAGAGCATTGGTTCCTATCATTCAGACCTGTCTGGGTTGACTGCATCGTGCCTGTGCTTCGCTGTTTATTTTGCGGATAAGAATGCGTGTTGGACATATGTCTGACTCTTCCATCGGTTGCACCACCGGACATAGACGTACTACTGGACCCCTTAAAGGCCCACGTATTGTTATGTTATTTTGTTTTATAGCGCGCACAGATACTCCGAGGAGTGTCCAGGCGCGAACCAAGAGGGGTAGAAAGGTATTACAGTGTCCTCAGCATATTCCCATGTTGATGATGGCATTCTTAGAGCATCCATGGGATGCTTCAGTTCCTGTCGGAACGGACACCGGCTCTACAACAAGCACACAGGTTTTGAGTGTTTCTTCAGCGGCTGCTGCGGGAACTGAAGATGATCACCTTTGCTCCATTGACTTGATACAAGAGGTGTTACAGGGACAGTCGTCTGCGAGCTACAGTGATGTTGCGTCTCCCACACAGGACACATAAACATTTGGCTCTCCGTGTGATGGGAACAATTCGGCCTTTTTTCCAAAACAAGCCAAATTGGAATGCAAAAACATTGTTTTGTTTTTATTTTTGCTCTCACTGAGCACCATGGCTTTTGATGTGCTCAGTTGGTCTAACAGTATATTGACTATTTAGCGGACTTCTAGAGATTTTTTAGCTTTTTAGCATCATTTTTTACATATACCATGTTTTTAGATGTTTTTAGACATTGGTTTCATGACAATGTTTTTATGCTTTTTAAACAGGCATATTTTAGCATTAGTTGACCTTATCGACGTTCGGATGAGGAGTGGGTGCTATGAACCCCAATGTACCCCAAACTAGGCCTAGGTAGTTACACAACCTTTTACCTACATTGTTCTACCTTGCTTTACATAACGGTTCTAGCACTGACCTTTTACCCAGTTATGTGCTGAATAAATGTTGATCAGTTTTCCTTGAAACTGGCCTCATTTATTATGCATGAGGATTCCTAGTATCTTATCCTAATCCCCTGCCCAGGACGTACACAGCAGGATTACCATATTCTGTATAATAACTCTGTACAAAAGTCACTGCTATCGTCATCCTTGGACGACAGGCCCACTATACATAATGGCAAACCATTACATATCTAGGAAGAACCCCTGAGGGTACCTTTTGGGTATAAAAGAACCACATCTTCATTGGGTAACCAGAGGAGTAGCTTCCATGCTGACACAAGATTCTGGGGTCCCGGCCTGCAGAAGCTACAACACGCAGTGGTCTGACATCCCTTGCGGGGTATCCAACTCGAGACCAAGACGGGGTCCTTCATTCTCTCCATTCAGGTAATGAGGTTGGTGCTTTCCTTGGGGTATTCTTGGCTTTACATCCACATACATGCTAGGTACACTTAGGTACACTTAGATAAGGTCTGCATAGTAGGAGTACGCTTGATTACTGCCATGTATCTATATGCCTGCATATATTCACTGTTTTAGCACCAGGGTAGAATTCTACCTTTTATTTACTATGTTGGTGCTTGTAATCTTATTCTTCTGTTTCTGTCTAATGATTGTTGCAGCAAACATGTTTTATACTAGAATGATGCTGGTTTAATAAATGCTTATTGAACATGTCCCCATCGTTTATTCTGTGTATCTCTCTGAGACTAAGGGGGTCATTAGGATGGCGGGCGGACTAAAGTCCGCCCGCCACCCTAGCGGTAACGGGACCGCCCGCCTGCCATGCGGCAGTCCCGCCACCCTAATTATGATGCGACCGCCACCGCGGCAGTCGCATCTGGCGATTTAACATTGCGGCGGGTGCTGCTTGCTGCAGCACCCGCCGCAATGGTAAAATGCCATGTTGTGCATTTCCATGCACAACGTGGCAGGCACCGCGCGGTGCCTGCCACCTTGTGCATGGACATGCAGGAGGGTACCATACCCCCAAGTGCACCCCTCCACCCCCCCTTAGGCAAGTCCCCGCCAGCCTTTCCATGGCGGCATCGCCGCCTTGGAAAGGCCTTCAAAAACCAACATCATAATATTGATGGCGGTGCCTGTTAGGCACCGCCACCATATATGTGCCCCAGCTCCGCCCGGCCGGCAATCGTAACGATTGCCGACCGGTAGAAAGGCGGCGGACGGACTTTCCGTCCGCCGCGATACCCACCGCCATCTTAATATGGCGGTGGGTAATTCATGTTACAATGGCGGGCGGATCGCCATCGTAATCAGCCCTCAAGTGAGCATTTTTGACTGAGCTAAAAGTGCTGTATTGTTTCCACGATCCCTGAAGGATCAAGGGTTGTCATGTTCAATAGTTTCCAGAAACTATTCACTTATTGGTAAAGTTAGGGAGCTTATAGTGGCACTGTGAGCTAGCTGGTCTGATGGCTAAAATATCCTTTGGGGGTGTCTGAAATCAGTCTGGACACCAATCCCTTAGTTTAAGTTGTCTAAACGTGCAGATCCTTTATAGATTTGTAGGAACTACGCGACACCAGGACTACAAGTCCCAGGATTTTAAGATAAAAAGCAGGACTTGCCTAGTTCATCACTCATTTACCTAGGAAAATTGAAAGCTATGTAATAAAAGGATAATTCCCAGAAGACATATTTTCATGCCTGGTCTTTCCTTTATAAACGCCTTAGAAGCAGTGGTTCAACTGATGTTAAACAAATCTACAACTCTCAGAATGCATTATGGTGATTCATGACGTTCCAGGGCAGGAAACATGTCACTCCCGTTGACATCTAGTCGTCTGGTAACTGTAAACCTAAATTTCAAATTAATTACATACGCTTGACTATGAATTTGTATTAATTAGGGGCAATATTTTGTAAGTTTTCGTTCTATCCCCATAATGTTAAATTCTGGGGCATCTTTTTTTCCCAGATGACAAAAAGGGGATATATTTCACAAAGCACTGCAAATGTAATAATAGTGTCTTTCAGAACTCATCCAACAAATGAATTGCCTCTTGTTGATGCTCCAAATGATCACCCAGGACCACAGAACTTTATGGTTGACACCAACTAAGATGGGGCTTGATGTGCTGGTCTAGTGTCCCTCCAAAAACTACAAAGGAACTGTCTGCCTAAATATGGGGAATGACACATTGTAAGAGGGGCTACCAGAGGAGAGAACCCTCCCTGTTTAACGATGGAAGCCCCCACCCATCCAATGGATGTCATGCTTCAGCATCAGTCCCCGTCACTTCTCCAATGGAGTCGATGCAAGCTACTACCCATAAAAATGTTTGGAAGCTTGGGGGAATAAATGGTAAATGATAGCTGTGTCACTCGTATGGTCTCTTAGTTTGTGAGGGAGTGCAGAAGGTTAATTCCTTAAACAGGGAGAGTTCTCTCATCTGGTAATGCCTTAACATGGAAAGTAACGACGTCTCCAGGCTTCAAAGCAAATACCCCCCTTCTCAGAGTTTAAGTTTTAAGCATATGGTTCAAAGTGTGTGCTTTGGGAGTCTTTTTGCTGTGACCAGCTGCTTATATATTCATGGAGCCAGGTGCGTGTTCACAGGACGTTAACCCACAGGTCTTGTTTTTTGTCTGCTTGTACTTAAGGCAGAGCCCTTTCCTTGTGCGACCTACGTGTATTTGGGGTCCTGTATAACGCTTGCATGGCACCTTGTGGTCACTTCAGAGTAGAGGTGACCCGGATCAGAGTAAATGTTCGGCTCTGGCTCTAGGAGCCCAAGCGCGAGCCCAGCCTTGGCAATGTTTGGCACGTAAATCTTACAACAAACACCATGTAAAAATATGATACATTCTCTTCAAAATTCCTAAAAGTGTATCCCTTTAACATACAGAAGAGTTTTACATTTGTACATCACTTTATATCACTGCATTGAGAGTCATTTATTAAAGGTGGTAGTTTTCAAACATGAATTTAGAAACGTTCCTGCCCCGCCCTGACTGAAATGGCATGAGTGAACTGAGAGGCTAGTCAGGTGTCACGTCTACTACATGTGGCCTAGATTCTTATACCTTGATCAGCCTTAAAGTCTATTAAATCAAATAGTAGAGAGGTTTTATAACAGCGAACATCCAGAACTCACGAATTTGGAGGTGCCCTCATGTGTAATAATGAGAAAAGGGATGCACAATTAAATAAAATACTTACCTAGGGTGACTCCCTTTGGGTACGCGGGGAAGCTGGGATTGATACCAGGGTTTCTGTTTCAGATTCTGAGATTCAACCACTAGATAAGTATTTCTTTTCTTCTGCTATTTTACATCAAAGGTTAATGCTCTGTGTTTTTTAATTCTTGGTGAATAGTACCATGCCCTCATGGTACAACCACATGTTTAATAGGCCTTTACTTTCTGCTGGTGTTTATGCATCCAGTCTTATTAGTTTAGACTGGGTAGGGCCTGGAGGCGAAGAGTGTGCATTATGCTGGTATCTGTGCTCGTATTCTAGTATAAAGGGTCCGGTGCTGCTGGCTGTGTGAGTACACTTGAGGAATGTACGTTTGTATTTACAGCTTAACGCTCCCATGGTTAGGTGTAAACATGTATAATGTGAAAGAACTTGCAAGAACATGGGACGGCAGGGTATGGTTTTGCCGTGCGGTGACAGCTACAGGGGTCTTATGCAGCACCAGGTCTACTTACACCTCAGTTCCCCTGCAGGAATTTCCCATGCTTGGTAAGGCATTTGTGAGTACGGAGAGGCTGGCTCTGATTGTGTTTTTCGCAGCCAGCTCCTGCCCTGCCTAGGAGCCTAGCTTTGCCACTCTCTCCAAGAGAACTTCAACCTAAAAGAAGTGAACAACATGGCCATAGTGACCGGGGCAGTTTGTGAACGCCATACCTGGTGCTGTTGTCTGCTAGTTCCTCGCTCAATGAGCCATGGTTGGGAATCCTCCAGACATCACCCCCTGGCTACGGGCAGGCCTGGGGAACTCAGGGTCAAGGAACACCATCATTTGAACTTCACTGCCCAGAAGGTACTGGCAGGAGCCTAGGCCATCCTTACACACTCCTCAAGAGTCAGATGATATAGGGCAAGGATTAGATTATGGACTACTGTGCATCTTAAGCTAGAATATGCTGGGGAGACACCACCATAATTTAGGTGGAACTACTGTCACCTTCTCCAGAGGAAAGGTCCCCCCAGGGAGCCAGTGTGCCTCCTTGGTGGGTTTCCCAGTTAGTCTAGGCCCACACTTCGGTCGACTTAAATCATAGTAGGCCACAGATAGTTTACATGTGGAAAGGTAACAAGGGCAGGGTAGGAGATTGGCTTGACTCTCCATGTGAGGTGATAACTTTGCTTTATCATGACACTCCACACTGGAGGGCAGTGATTCCAAAGAGAGCCCATTGGTACTAGCTCCACTTTCTTTTTGGTGGCTGACCTGAGGATCGTATGATTGTGTTTGATGATGACATAAGGGATATTCTGCCATGGCTGGTCCATTTTATCCAACAAGAACATCACTGGGAAAGCTGCTACTCCTAAGCTCTTGCGCCTTGGCACATGCTTCCTCTCAGCCTGTTGCCAGTGGAGCAAAGGATGTAGGAGGGAGGACACAACCTCCTTAGCTAGTGATAGGTTTTTGGACACTGTGAATTCCCATACTCCAGGGACTACCTCTTTTCAGCCGACTCCCAGGGTATTTGCTGGAACTGTATTGTCTCCTGTGCACATTGCTGCTTGAGCAGAACTTAAAGAGAACCTAAAGACTTTCTGTAGCGTAAATCCATGGCCAGAAGTACTTTTAAAGTTATTTATTTCATAGTAGAAACACCAACAGCACAGCTCCAAGTAAACGTCCTCCTTCTTCTCCTACCCAGGTTCTCTATCCGTGCTGTACAATCCAGAACCTTGGACACAGCAGTTGGGTTTACAAAAGTAAACAAGGTGAGCATGAGCACAATGAATATATATAATTAATAAACCTTAAAGACACAGAAACAAATTACTAAACATACAATACTAAAAGAATATACAGTAATATACAGTAAAACACAACACATCTTCCCCTAACACAAACAAAATACAAAAAAAACATTAATTGCTACACTCAAAACCAGACATCCATTTGGGTCTTGCGCGAACTCTTCTATTACATCCGTCTACCTCCTTGGTATTTCTCAATACACCGTCACTCACACTTTTCTCCTCCAACACTTGAGCTTCCTTCTTTGGGCCTAACAGAATGAAATTCCAAGTCACCATCAGGGACCTCATCATCACTGTCGAAAACAGAACTAGGACCTGAATCTCTGCTGCTAGAGTCACAGACCAGACGGGGTCCTGCCTTATCCAACACAACAGCATATTTCTTCCTGTTAGCCACACCAGACCCATCAACACATTCCACTTCTCGATCAACAGAGCTTCCAATATTATCAACATCCTCAAAATCCAAAACACGACTACTGGAACCAATAAAGCTTCCAGAATACAAATTATGATCAACCTTGAGGATTGCAATCCTTTAAAGATTCCAAACCCTCCCATCACTAAGACGAACAGCGATGCATAGAACGTCTACCACCTGCAGAGGTTCAGAAAATTGACTATTGCCTTTCTTAACCAACCAGGGAAGCTTGACTTTGACCCAATCACCCTTAGTAATCATGACATTACTAGAACGTCTTTTACAATCTTAAGCTTATGTGTATTTCCTGTGCTTCTCCACAATTTTCTCCCTCACTTCATCCATAGATACCGTAAACTCTGTACTTTTAAAAAGCCACTCAGGATTGCATTTGGTCCTGGCTCTCCTTCCTCTCATGACTTCAAAAGGGGATGCTTCAAGACTTTCATGAAAGGTGGTCCTATAAGTCCAAACCGCTTTGTGAACTTGAACTTCCCAGTCTACTCCATTCTTAGTTGCCATTTGGATGGCAGCTTTCAATACCCTGTTGAACCTCTCGATCATACCATTGCTGCTGGGATTGTACAGAGAGGTGGTTTTGTGTTTGACACCCACCCTTTTGAAATAATCCTTCGCCAAATTAGATAAAAATGTAACTCCATTATCACTAATCAATTGGACAGGCAAACCTTTGTCTACAAAGGTGTCATCAATGAACCACAAAACTTCTGCAGAACTAACACTATCAACCACCTTCACAACTGGCCATCAAGAAAAAATATCGATCATGGAAATAATATACTTGGATGGAGAACCTACTGGGCCCATGATGTCTACCGCCATGGTATGCCAAGGATTTTTGGAACAATTGACTCACACATGTTAGGTCTCAGAGTCTTAAGAGATTTGTCTGCATTGGCACACCACAGACAATTCCTCACTAACCTTTCTGCATGCAAATCCATTCCGGGCCACCAAAACCACTTTTTTGCTCTGTGTTTGGTCTTTACAATCCCTAGATGTCACATTTTAATAACATTATCTCTTAAAATCGATGGAGGAATAACTCTCTAACCCCTGAAAACCATGTCGTAATTCACAGATAGTTCATACCTGATCTCCCAAAAATCCTTTAACTTATCATCCATACAGCTCTTTTGAGGCCAGCCATGCTCAACTAAAACAATAAGTTGCTGAAGAGCAACATCTTCCAGATATTCTTTTTTCCACACCTCTCCCTCAAAACTGGGTGCACCTTGGTCATGAATAAATGCAATACGTAAGTCCTCCAATTCATCCTTACCACATTCCTGTAAAGGTGTAGGCATACCTGAAAAAAAATCAGCCAACACATTGCTCTTCCCTGGCACATACACCACTGCATAAATAAAGTCTTGCAAACACATGGACAACCTTGCTATCCTCGCAGATGCGTTATAGATTCATTCTGTGGTTAACAACTTGACCAAAGGTTTGTGGTCACTGCGTACCGTGCACGCTTTACCCCATACAAATGATCAGAAGCCCACACACACGCCAGAGTTTCCTTCTCGATAACAGGAGAACTTTTCTTCCGTTGGGGACAATGCATGTGACACATTCGCAACTATGGACTCCTTTCCATCTTTGTCCACTTCCGAAAGAACACCAGCTAAGCCCTTATTGCTGTCTCCAAACAGTTACCACATTGTTCAAATCAGGATCAAAGCCCTTAAACACAGGAGCATTAGAAATTGCATTTTTTATATCTGCAAATTCTACCTCGCATTCCTTCGTCCACACAATCTTTACTTTGTTTTTTAGAAGTTGCCTAATATTGAAAACCCTACTGGAGAACCCTTTCACAAATTTAGCATAAAACTCCACAAGGCCCAAAAATGGCCTGAGTTCATCCTTGTTGGAAGGATGTGGAGCATTCTGGACCTCCTCCACTAGCTTGGGTTTTGTAGTAACTCCATCACTGCACAGCACATGAACTAAATAGGTTACAGAACGCACAGCAAACTTACACTTCCCATGTTCCACAGTCAGATCATTATTTTCTAACACACTCAACACCTCTGCTAAAACATCATCATGTTCCTGTCTATCTTTTCCAAAGACAAGGCTGTCATCCTGAAAACATTTAACCTTGAGGTGTTTACCAAATAACTGCTACATCAGTCTCTGGAAGATAGCTGCAGCTGACGCCAACCCAAAAGGCATCCTTTTGTATTGAAAACACCCCATGGGAGTAATAAATGCAGTGTAACGCTTACTCTCTTCCGCCAACGGAATCTGTTGATACGCAGCTGATAAATCAATGGTGGAGAACCATTTGGCACCCTTAACCAGTGCTAGCATTTCAGAAATCTTGGGAAGAGGGAACTTGTCAATAACTATGTTGTTGTTTACATGGCGTAAATCAATGCAGAGTCTTATCTTCCCATTACTGCGTCTCGCGACTGCAACTGGAGAAATCCATTTGGACGACTCAATTGGTTCTATGATGTCTGCCCTGATTAATTGTCTAACTCTTTCTCCACCTCTTCTCTCACAATGATGGGAATATTCCTGGCCTTGTGTACCTTAGGGCATGCACACTCTTTCAACATAATGCGATGTTCAAACCCTTTCAACTTGTCAATATTCCCACAGAACACCTGAGGGAATCTTTTAAGTATATTATCACTCAGGGTTGTGCTTTCATCCACGACCAAACTGGATCTGGACTATTGGGGTTTAAAATGATATGTAAATCACCTTGATCCCTCCAGCCTAAAACTGATGGCCCTTTTTTAGCTACGTAGAGTTTCCCTAGAGACTCTCTGGGGCCAATTCACAGAACTAATCTGAGATAAAATCCTACACTTACTACTTTTGGTATTCATAGAAGGCATTTAGTAGTAGTAAAGTTAGGACTCCTAACTTTACTACTACTAAACTGAGATAAAATCCTAAACTTACTACTTTTGGTATTCACAGAAGGCATTTAGTAGTAGTAAAGTTAGGACTCCTAACTTTACTACGACTAAATGCCTTTTGTGAATACCGAAAGTCGTATAGTTAGGATTTTGTCTCAGTTTAGTAGTAGTAAAGTTAGGAGTCCTAACTTTACTACTACTAAATGCATTCTGTGAATACCAAAAGTAGTAAGTTTAGGATTTTATCTCAGATTAGTTATGTGAATCGGCCCCTCTGTTCTTAAATTTAAAAACCAATTTCCTGAAACCAACCAAATCTTTCCTCTCTCCGGATTAATATCTGGTTCAAGAATCGTTTTACCAATCTTAGACACGAATTTGGAGTTCCACACTTCATTAATAATAGTGAAGGGGCACCCAGAATCGGCGTACATATCTACCTTGACACCACAAATAGACATAGTGCAAATAGGTTTCTTTTTAACTTCAACAGCATTGTCTTTGATGTTCAACACGAACATATCTTGCTGGTTGGAATCCTGAATGTTGCAATGCATGATTTTATCTACATAATCTTCATCTTCACTTGAAACAGGTTCCTCTACACACTTGAGCTTAAATCCCTTTTTCCTCTTACATACCTTAGCAAAATGCACTATAACACCACAAGCAGAACATTTTTGTTTGAGCGCGGGTCAAAATATACTCGAGGCTAGATGTGCACTACTATCACAACGATAACACCTTAAACCTTCCTTCTTTGCAAAGGATTGTGGTTTTGTGCTACTCTTCCAGTAGATTCAGTCGATTTAGCATTTTCCTTTTTGCTTTAACTATATAATTTATTAATCTTACATATAGTTTCTTCACTACCGCCCCTTGAATCTGCCTTAAGTACTTTCGCACTGCGACTCGAAAGTTCCGCTTTTTTAACAATTGCTAAAATATCCTTAAGATCCGCATCTCAATTTATCCACAGCCTTTCTTGAATGGCGGTATCCGCAGTGTGCATTACTACCTGATCCCGAATAAACTGCTCCTGAAAATGATCAAATTTGCAATCACTTGCTAATTTCCTCAGAGCCGCTACATATTCATCCACCAACTCACCCGGCTCTTGCTTTCTTTGAAATAATTTGAACCTGACAAACCCTATGCACACCTTGGGTGCAAAGTAATTGTCAAAAACCCTGTAGCGTAACATCAAATACCTGCAGACTTCGTCATTTGTTCATACACTTTCAAACCTCCTGGCCCAATAGAATGTTAAAACAACTTCTTTTTCCATTCTGGCTACATCTTACCATCCTCATCTGTGGTGTCAAGAAAATTCAAGAAATAGGATTTCCACTCTACCCACTTCATGCATGGATTACCACCAGCGGGCCAGAAGGCTTGCGGAGGATGCAAGGCAAAATTTTGCGTGGCCATAATGTTGAAAACACAAGTGACCACACCAAAGGGCTAACAACGCAAAGCAAATGGTCAAGAAAAAAGAAACAAGAATAGATAATAAATACACGAGAAAGCAGTGTCTAATCTTCACCTCAAGGACTTGTCCACTGCTTCCAGTGCTATCCAAAGTTAACTGTAGAGTAGTGTCCATTCTTCACCCGACGGCGGGACTAGTCCACTGCCCCACAAAATATAGAATGATGGGAGAAGAGATAAAATAAAATAAACTTGCCTCCCTTCCCTATAATTTTTAGAACAGGGATAATATGCAGAAAAGATAATTTCAGAGCACAATAACAAAATTGAAAAATTAATATATATATCCATCACTAGAAGAAAAGGACTCCTTCAGTAATGCAGCAAACGTTGAAAAGGGGAGGTCCTCCGTAACAAAGCGATCGTAGTACGATATCAAACCACCAAATGAAGAGTAAAGTGCACTCGCAGCAGGAGTCTCCACCCTCCGAGGGCAAAGTCGATCAGCTGCAGTTGCTAGGCAACGCCTTGTTACCTTGACGTGACTCTGATAGCGACCCGTAGCACAGAGACACGCAACGTATTCGGCAGATGGTTGTGGCACAGAGGCACGCAAGCATGTACGCGTGTGAGCTGAGTAGAATGAGTTGGCTGGGATAAGAGCTGCCTGAACACGTCAGCACGGTGGAATCTTGAAGGAAGCTCCGCGCTGGAATCCTGAAAGTTGAAAGATGCCTTTCGAAGGAAGCTTCGCGCTGGAATCCTGAAAGTTGAAAGATGCCGGCGCCAGGCGAACATTGCAAATCCAATCGGTAAAAGCCACCAAGTATGCAGGCAAGTAGTAAAACCACACTTGCATGTAACAGGACTCAGGGGAGGGAAAAACCTCAGGCGGGGTGTCACCAATCCATATGGAAAGTAGATCCACACGGTGTAAGCCCCACGAACCCAAGGAGACTGCACTGTGCACGCCAGACGAAAAATTACCAAAAGCAGGACCTTTGGTGTTTCTAGAATCGTTGCCAAATTTGTAGAGTAAATCCGTGGCCAGAAGTACTTTCAAAGGTATTTATTTCATAGTTTAAACACCAACAGCACAGCTCCAAGTACACGTCCTCCTTCTTCTCCTACCCAACTTCTCTATCCGTTCTGTACAATCCAGAACCTTGGACACAGCAGTTGGGTTTACAAAAGTAAAGAAGGCGAGCATGTGCATAATGAATATATAATTAATAAACCTTAAAGACATAGAAACAAATTACTAAACATACAATACTAAAAGATTATACAGTGATATACAGTAAAACACAACACTTTCCTTTCCCCATTTGGGCCAGGGAACTGGAGGAATCTCCATTTAAATGCGAGGTCTCTGTTGTCTTTTCATTGGACCGAGTGACACTTGAAAAGATACCGTGCCACCGCTTTTTTGTTATTATTTATGCCTTTATTCCTTCTTTGCCTTGAATGTCACTAGAAGACCAGCAAATGGCATTCTGGGACCCCGATGTGGTTGTTACCCTCTCTGAGATGCCATCTTTGGCCACCAAGGCTACTATCACATGCTCAGTTGTTTTTTTGTTTTTTTTTAGTCCTCATTCTACCAATACTCTTGTTTGGATTTCCCCTGTCTCTCTATACCAACCCTCGGGGGGAACAGAGAGATCAGAGATTCCTCACAAAGATAATGCTGTTTCCATTTCCATCTCCTATTCACTTTTGGGGGCCCCGGAGTGTTACTAAGGAGGCCAGGACCAACAGCATGCTTGGCTTAATCATTGGACTCACTTGCCTTCTCCCTCCAATCCATCAGTGCCGACCAAATCCTAACTCTGCTTCTTCGATCACACACCATGTCTGATTCACTGATGTAAATAATGTTCTTTAAGCATTCAGCAAAAGTTGGGGGGGTTTCTGATTTCCACAGCCTACATATCTCCCGTCTCGCCACAATTATCACATAGAACGTAAACTTGGAGCTAGGTGCATTCAGCTGGTAACCATTCGTAAGTCCAAAGAATATCAAACTGGTACTTACTTCCATTGGTGTCCCCATCACTTCTTCCAAAAAATTGCATACCACCATCCAGTAGGCTTTAATTCTTGGACACTCCATAAACACATGTAAGTCATCTGCTGCGGAGTACTCACACCTTGGACAGTTATACGTATTACCTGTGACTTTAGATAACGTTTGTGGAGACCAGTAGACTCTGTAGGCTGTATACAAGTGATTCCTCTTAAGTGATGCTGGTTTTATTACAGCATGTAACATACCAAACGAATCAAACCAGAGTTTCTTGATGTCCTCATCTCTGTATTCTCTACCCCAAAGATTTATAATTTCAGTTTCTACATTATCCTCCGTTTCCAAAAGGGCCCAATACCAGAAAGATATTTCCTTCTTCCACTTATCCGTTCTCGTTGCTTGATCCAATTTAAAATTTTCCTCCTCCTGAGGCCAGCTTTGAGTCGCCCACAAAGAGGACAGCTGATAATATTTAAACCTCGTCAACGTCCCTCTTGTAAGGTTATTAAGCACTTCCCAACTTACTAAATTGGATTCCTTTTTTAGATCTGCCCAGTAATTTATACCTCCCATTCTCAAAGGCTGACTGAGTTGATCTCTCAAGCATTCAGGGGTGCCTGGAGAGTCCCAGATAGGGGCCTGTGCTGCATAGTATGGAATCTTCATTCTCTTTCTTATAAAGACCCAGGTCTCTAAAGCCGCCCTTAAAATCTTTAACCTTACTTTCTTATAAAACTTTGGGTCTCCATATTTAAAGAGAAAGTGTTGCTGACCCTGAATCACATCTTTTAACATGGCATCAAATAGTAGTACCATTGATGAACTATCAGTCTTACTAGCCAACATTCGAAATTTTTTGAAGTGGAAGGCATAACAATAAGTAAGTAAATCCGGTAGCGCCAACCCACCCGCAGGGAGCCCTCTTCTAAGCTTTTTCCAAGCTATTCTTGTTGTGATAACTGAGACAAATCCCATTCAATGCTCCCTGTTTCACCCACTGGGCTATCCATAGTGTCAGACTGATCTTCTCACAACTCAAACTTCACATACATTGCCGAAGTATGATGATCCGGTCCAGACTGGCCCTGCTCCTGACCATCATTTCCTTAAACAAATTTCAGATTTTTTTTGGGTAGATTTATATAGCGCGATCTAGACCCGAAGTATCAGAGCGCTTTACATGAGAGCCAGTTGCGTTACAGATGGGCACATTAATTTTTTATTTTTTTTGTTAGGCACGGGGAGATAATGGGGCCGATTCCGATCTCGGCCGGTAGGGCTCCGACTCGGATTCGGATTTACCGGATCCGATTCGGAGCCCTGTTTCCCGACCGAATCGTACGCGGGTCCGGCCGAGCGAGTACGATGCATGCTCCCGCTAAATCGCCGACCGACTCGTACGCGGCTTCAACACGCTCCGACCGACTCGCACGGACACGACTCGCACCGCGCTATGGAGATGTTTCCCGGCTGGGTAAGTACGATGCGCGCCGCAAACAGTCCGACCGACTCGCGCCGTCCGGCTCGAAAGAGCTGTCGGAGCCGGACTTTGGGGGTCCGCGTCGGACCCCCCTGAACGCGTTGGCGCGCGAGTCGCACACAGGGGGGACCCATGGGTCCCCCCTACCTGTGCATGTACGCCGCGTTGCGCATGGACGCGTACCCACTGTAGGGGGCGCCCTTGTTCGCCTCGCACCCATTGAGTCAATGGGAGCCCGCGTACGCATCGTACGACCGGCTCCCATTGACTTCAATGGGAGTCCGACCGAATCGAGTCCGATGGAATGCGTATGCATCGTACTCGTCCGGTCGGACTGCTGGGGTCCGATTCGGTCGGAATTCTCTCCGGGTCCGGCTCGGTCGGAGAGATTTCCGGCCCGAATCGGAATCGGCCCCTAAGTGATTTGCCCAGACTCACAGGCTGTTGAGCATCGCTGCCGAGACTCGAACCCAGTTCCCCAGCTTCGAGGTCGACCTCGAGATTTGCAACACTTTTTTCTCGGTCCAAAAAGCCAAGCTCTTGTACTCACTCCTGGTAAGACAGACTTGAGTCCCAGAGAGCGGTAAAGACTGGGCTGTTCCCAAACACAGAGCTAAACCAGTCCTGAGTCAGACTAGATGAAGATGGTACATATCTGAAAGCTAGATTCTATCTTTCAAACAACGCTCTGGGAGACTGACTTCCTACACAGGCCAAACTATAAACCCCCAGCCTCTTACCTAACCAGGCAGGAAATGGTCAGTGTTGCAGTTGCATCTCACTAATCTTACTTGCCTCTGCTTCACTCCACTCTGAAGTGCGGCAATATGTTTGCCATGACCACCCCTCCAAACCTCACACATGACAGCCAGAAAATTTCAAGCATGACTGCCAGTGCTTCCCACATAAGCCATACAAGTAAACCACATTTTACCAACCAAGCCCAGCAAATAAGTTAGCAGCTTACTTGACAAGCTGGAGGCACTTCAGGGACTCAACAGGGGAATTAAGCACAATACAAAGAACATCTAATTTTTTTGTGGGATACTTTATAAAGAGGACTGTCATTTGTTGTACTGTATTTTATTATAATTGTATTTTTATGGCACTTACTGCTCCTGATGAGATGTTGAAGTGCTTTGTGCCAGCAAGCACGCAGCTCTGGAACCTTAGTTTTTAGTGGTGTTGGTTATTAGGATTAGTCTTGTGTGCCCATGCAAAAACCAATCCATGTACCCACTCCCTTCTTTGTGGTAGATTACATTAATAGGAATTGTGTGTGGTCTTTAGTCAGGGTGGTATGTGAGTTCATGCAGATGGCTGGGGGGCGTAGTTGAGTGAGAGATTAAGCATTGTTAAATTGCAGGGTTATGGTTTTCAAAGAAGGGGAGGCTGTCATCTTTGAAAACGTTTGTGGCAGTTTGCAGAAATACATATCTAGAGGGAAGGCTTGCAAGGGATGGAAGGGAAGAACCATTTGAGATTAAAAAGGAGAGGGAACAATCGGAAGTTTTAAGTAAACGTCAGCTTTCAAGTCCGATTTTAGAAATATAGAGCATGCCTTTTGAGATAGTAGGCAGTTTGAGGATGCAACACTGTAGAAAGAAACGTTACTTTGCATGTGAAGATAGTGTGAAATTAAGTAATTTAAATAGGTACTAGAATTAGGCAGTCTGTACACTGCTAGGCTACCACAGACCACCGCTTCAGCAAAGACAGCTGATCAGCGCCGGTAGGTGATGGGGTGAGGGGTGAAGCTGCAGATTCTGTCGTGCAAGGTGAAGAAGACCCTTCTTTGATCACACTTTCAGTTGATTACACCTCACACCTCTTTTCTTTGTGCCTGTTTTTTTTTGGTAGCTCTGTGCTGGAGACTACACTAATGTGAAGGGCATTACTACAACAAGGCTGTGTCAGGAGACAGTGGCGGCTGCTATCTAGCGCCGGTGGTGTGGGTGAGTCGCGGGGGTGAAGTGGGGGACAATGAATTTTTTTTTAAACACTTACCTTTGTGCTGCCGCCGCCACCTCTCGGTCCTCTTCGCCCAATTCCAGGGCAGGAACAGGAAGCACCTGGGCTCCCCATAGCCAATCACAACACTGCAATACAGCATTGTCATTGGTCTGAGCGCCATTGTTTGGCGCTCAGACAGGCAGTGGGAGCCTGGGCATGTTCTCCACCCAGGTTGTAATGCAGCCTGGGTGGAGAACATGCAAAGTGTGCATGACGGTTTGCCGTCATGCGCACTTGGAGTGGGCAAACCACTCCCCAACCCTGTTCTGTGAGCAGAGCAGCCCCGCCGCTACCCAGCTGAACAAGGATGGAAAATAAAAATTATAATAACAATGAGTTATTATCATTTTATTTTTCCTTTTTGACCTGCTCAGTAGGGCGACGCTCCTCCGCCTTGGCAGAGGAGCCGCCCCTGTCAGGAGAGCAGCCTGGAAAGGACACTCTAAATAAGCAATGTGTCTTTCATGTCTCATTAATCAGGACAATTACATCTTGATCCTTGGCCCCAAAACATTTTTTTATAGTTACATTTTCCTGAAAACTGGAAAGACTGTGCTAATTTCCCAATGGCCACCTTGCTGTTTACACCTGTATGGTGTAAATACACTATTCTCTGTTACAGAGGGAGCCGAAAAGCTATGGTTCCCCAGCAGTTCTATTAAAAGGCTGTACACGCCAAAGGAAAGCTAGGGCTCCTTCTTGCTACTTCATGAACATGGTTGCATTCAAAACACTACGCAGACATACACACACACACACACACACACACCCACCCAAACCAGACCACCCCCCTCCCCGGAACAAATCAACCTGTGCAATTTTCTTCTCCAAACATGTATTGTTTACATATTGGAGTAGTGCATTGAAAGCAGAGTTTGGCCTACTAGCCCTGGCACAGAAGTAGACTACAATTTAGACAGATGTTCACAAGAGCACAGTGTCATCAGTGGCGGCTGCCAATCATGATGCTGCGTGACAGCAGTATTGTGATTGGTCTGAGCACCGTGGATGCAGCAACAAAAGGGAAATAAGAATTCCAGTGTCATGGAACAGTAGCAAGAGGGTATGGCCTTGACAAGGACAGCCACGAGGTCAAGTAGTATCAGGAAAGCAACATTACTATCTACTCGAACCTTCAAATCAGGTATCGGTGTTGAAGAATTATGTCCCACAGCTGGGATGAAACCCAACTTAAGCATCAGCCTGAAGGTTGCAAAAAAATCATTGCTTTACATGAATACCTCCCTTTTGATCAGCTTACTTTGTAGCAATGTATTTTCAATTGGTTCATAATTGCCTGGGCTTACAAGGCAAAGCGAAGAGTTTCTCGAGGAGAAGATTGATATAAAACATAGTCAGGCCATTTGAAAAGATTCCATCTTTAGAGCACGAGATGAAGATGGTTCACACCACCAATAAGGCAGAAGAGAGGTTCTGGTGCTCCCAGAAAGTTGTAGGAGGACAACAGTCAGCTGGGAATTCCAGTTTCTCCAAGATGCAAACAGTTTATAGCAGTCAGAGTCATGTAACTGAGAAACAGAGTGAAGGACATACATAAAAACGGATGGCACTTCATTGGCTCCTACTGGCTTCCTTATGCAGCCCTGCCGAGTGGCATGCTTCCCGGTTTAGACTATTGAATATTAGCATTATATAAGCTTCTCCACAAGGATTGGACATTATCATGCACATGCGTGGCACTTGACAGGGCTAAACTAACTAAATGTACAGCTTCCCCGGGCCCTGCAATAAAGACAATGCTTTCAAACCCAGCACCAGAGAAATCTGTTGGTATATCGCTTGGAAAACACACGTTGCCTGTGAACTTTAAAAATAAGCAGTGCACATTTTAGGTCTGGCGTCAGCCGAGACCTTTTCGCTTTACTAACTTTATATGTATAATTAGGCTGTCCAGTTTTAGGTTTAAACCTAGAATAACTGATAAAACCCCACTGGAAGGGAAATAGCCCTCACCAGTGTAAACATATAAACACTGAAAAAAAACCCGCACAAACTAAATGCCATTCAAAGAAAGGAGAAGGAGAGTGAAAGAGTCATTTTTATTTCTTCAGGAAGGGGCCAATACAATGTAACTTTGTTATATAAAGTAGCAGTAAGAAAGACTGGGCTAACATTATTCTGTTTGAGTTTTGTTGTTTAGGGATATCACTAAAATATTGTTGCTTCTTCCTTTTTTCAGTTTTGTGGTCTTTGTTCTAAAGATACAGGGGTTAGAAGCATGTTTTAGGTGTTGTTTATTTATTTTATAAACTGTAGGGAATCAGGAAATATCAAAATCATTTTTTATTTTTTGGCTACGTTTGAGTCTTTCACTGATAGGAAAAATGTTGGTTTCATAGGAATCTTTCCCAATATGTAACATCACATTTACCCACAGAGAATGGGTAAAAACCCTTTGATACATCAGCCCCCGTTTCTAGTGAGTCAGTATTGATAGTAGTTGAATGGCCAAACACCCCAGGCTTTAACAATTCAATGCAAGCTATAGTGACAGGTATATGTGAAAAGAGTGCAGTCACAAAGCATCTGGGATACTGGTGAAAACATGACACCATACTTTTGGAAAACATGGAATGCAGTGTCACCCGGAATGCTGCTGCAAAAAGTTCTTACCAAGTTCAACAAAAAGATTGGAGTGATTTTGTTTGTATTTGCAGTGATTCAGCTACGTATATGAAAAAGTTGTGTGATGACCTGTCAAAATCGATACCTGAGCTGAAGTGCTTCCCTGTAAGAGGTCTTTGCCACTTGTTAGATGGTATGCTGAAAGCATCTTTACAATCTTCAGAGTTAATGAAGAATGCTATTGACTTTTTAGTCCATTCTGGTGCACTGTTTTGTTATGCATGGAAACTAAAATGCAATATTCCTCATTTTGTGCTGTGTGTGGCATCAAAGAAAGAGTCATCCCAACTGTGTCATTAGCCGGTGGTCCTAGAGGCCATGAATGATATATTATCCATGTGGCGACCGTTTACAGAACCTTTGCTGAGTGATGATTCCAAAGGCAAGAAATGTGAGGATCTTTGATCAAATATTGATAGTGATTTGAAAAATAGTACACTCTACTGCATTCTTAGATTTTTACAGGAAAGCATGACTGCTGCATTGGACATAATAAAAAAACTAGAGTCTCAAAACACCCTTGTCTACCAAGTGTTCAGCATAATTGGTGTAGATGTGAAACATCTCCTTCAGAGTAGGCTGGGCGACACTTTTAGTGACTTTGGCACTGCAACATATTCCATGTTAGAGTGCTTGCCACTTGGTAAGCAAAGAAATGTTGAGGAGCAATTCAGGAACTTTTATTTTACAATGTGCCCTTCACCAGCCATGGCATTTGAAGTCAGTGAAGCCTCACTGTGGTACTCTGCACAAGCTATAGATCCCTTCTGTAAAGGGAAATTTTCTCCAGCGTTTCAAAAGTGCTGCCTCATTTTTAACCGCTTTAATAACTCTGAGGGCATATGGTCCCAGTTCAACGCATATGTTGCAGAACCTGTCGCAGAGAATCACAATCTTCATGTGCACTAGTATTGGCATGGAAAGCTATGTCAGTGGCCAGAGTTAGCAAATTGTATACTGGCTATTTTGGTGTTGCCTGTCTCAAGTGCCAATGTTGAGAGGGCCTTTTCACAGATAAAAGTTTACATGGGAAGGAAAGAGCGAGCGTGCATGACCAAAGACTCACTGAAGAAGTATTGTATGGTGTACTACGATAAGTTTGATTTGTAAAAATGTATTTGGACCTCATTTACACTGTACGTACACTGTCTATATACCATGCACTATCAGTGCAGAAAGCAAGCAATAATAAAGGCAAAAAGTTCCATAAAAACCGGAAAAACACTGTTTCCGTTGTTTTTAATGGCGCGAAAATATGTAACCACTGATAACCACTGTTTTTTTAAGGTATTGAAATCACTTGAAAACACTGAAAAAACCCCACCAGAATTTACCAAAAATAGAAACTGAAAACAGGAAAGCCTATGTATAATATACTTACTTAAAGGGGCTTTCAGCCACCTCTCTTCATCCATTGGTCTGTGGTTATGTCATTCACATTTTGCTTCTGTTTACTACTGTATACAGCATGGGGCAATAGTCAGCCTACTTCAGCCACTGGTTAACTTCACTTTGAGTGGCTGCATTTTGCTCTTTCACAGTGCACACATCCACAGACAAGGTAGTTCCTTTTAGTGCCAGTGTTTTTGTTTTTACTTTATAACTACTTTAGTGTTCCCTTTGTGTTTCAAGCCTGAGGTGAAAGCAGGACTCTTAGACCTGGCATCTTTTGGCGTGTTTCCCCTGTCTTTTTGTTTTCTGACCTCCCGGTTTTCCTTGCATGTGAATGGGCCTGGTCTGCCTTGGACAATTCTGTCTCCACCTCCTGTCGGTAAATTGGGCCAGAGAGGACCAAACTGGTTTGGACTAAGCACAGACACTCTCTGCCCAAGAGAACAAAGAGAAATGCAGTATAAATATTGGGGCCCAGACCCCAGAAATTTAGAACTCGCTGGAATCAAGGAACCTGCCAAGAAGAAGAGCTGAAAGAGCTGCCAGGAGGAGTACTGCCCCTTTGCTGTTTTGTTGCTTTGTTGGGTTGGCCTGCAGTTGCTGCTTCTGCCTTGGGTGGTGAAAGGACTGGATTGAACTTTCTCCACTTGTGCTGAGTATCTCTCAAGGGCTTGAAATAGAGCTTGCCTCCTGTTCACGAAGTCTCAGGGACAGCAAAGACTTCACTTACCTCTGGGTACCTCCTCTGGAACCGTGGGTTTCAGTTGCCACAGAGGGGGAGAGCCACCACCGAGCCACTGCTTACACTGCTACCTGTGGGCACCGCCCTCCGCACCGCCTCGCTTCACTCCGCTGCCCTGGTCTCACCGACGACGTCACTGCATGCTGACTTCAACACCCGTGACCGCACCGTGGCTTTGAGGCACCACACGCGAGTTCTACGATGCACTACCCCATCCCACACCGCAGTCTGGGACGACCGACGCCAGCTCCCATCAACCGCCTCTGTCGCTTGCACTGTAACCTATCAGCACTGCAACGAGCACCGCCTCACTTCACACCGCAGACCTAATCTCACTGACTCCACTGGACGACCGTCACCGAGCCATGCCTACTCCACGACCTGAAGTCACTGCACGCCGCACCGCTACGTTTCACATCGCAACCTCGACGGTTGCCGCGACCAGCCCGCACCAACGCGATCGGCCACAACCTAGCATACTGTTTACTAGTCTGTTGACGCTACAGCCGACCCGCACCAACACGGTCAGCTGGAACTGTTGGATTCTGTTGTTTTCAGTACCGTGGTAGCCCCGGACGGAGCTACCGACTCCCAGGAACTGCATTTTAAAGTTATTCTTGCAAAGTGCATATTTTACTTACTGTATGGTGGTCTTTTATCGTTTTTTGCTTTGTTTGCACAGATAAATATTGGTTATTTTTCTAAAACTGGTGTGGTGTCCTTTTGTAGTGTTTTCACTGTGTTACTGTTGGTGATGTGCATATGCTTTACTCACTGCCTCTGAGATAAGCCTGACTGCTCATACCAAGCTACCAAGGGGGTGAGCAGGGGTTATTTCCGTAGTGTTTCCCCCTTATCCTAACTAGAAGGAAGGGTCCCTATTTGGACAAAGGTGCAAACCATTGCCAAATAGAGACCCCATTTCTAACAAGGACCTTTCTACCAGATGTGAGCACAGGCCACATTCCACTCTTTACTAGTTCCTGTCTCCTGCCAATTCTATTGTAAATTCCTTTTGAAGTGCCATTTGTTTATCTGACTGCTGGTATTTCACAGCATAACAGATTGCATCCAGTTGAAACTGTTCTGTATTCAGTTATTCTCTTTTTACTATGCATGCATTACACAATCCGAAAGCTTCAATAATAAACATACTTCTTTATTTCCTTCCTTCCTTCTTTGCGTCTTTTTTTCTTTATTTTTTTCTTTCCTTATTTTTTCCTTCCTTTCTTTCTTTTTTTTCTTTCCTTCTTTCGTTCTCATTCTTTCCGTCTTTCCTCCCATCGTTCTTTCTATCTTTCCTTCCTTCTTGCTCTCCATCTTTCTTGCTTTCTTTCATTCTTTCTTTCTTGCTTTCTTTCCTTCCTTCTTTTTTCCTCTTTCATTATTTCCTTCTTTCTTACTTTCTGTCCTTCTTTCTAACCCTGGGCGTAGTTCGCGTAGTAGCGCTACGTGTAGCTATGAGAAGTGCACTTCGCACTACGCGAGCTACGCGTAGCTACGCGAACTGCGTAGTGCACTGTGCAAAATGCTGTTCGCACTGATTGCACAGTGCCGGATGCTTGTCCGCACTGTGCAATCAGTGCAAACCGCATCTTGCATAGTGCAAGCGGTCGTTTTCTGCCGCTCGAGTAGATTTCTACTCGAGCGGCAGCTTCTCAACGCGGACTGGTAGTTTCTCATCGCGAGCGGTCGCGAGCATACGCGACCACTCGCAATGAGAAACCTGACCTCCCCGCGTTGAGAATCTCGCCGGGAGGTTTATTTTCCACGCTCGCGATCGGCAACTTGATGTTGCTGATCGCGAACGAGGAAAAAGTTTCGCCGGGATGTCATTTTGCTTGCTCGCGGTCGCCAACTTGACGTTGAGGACCGCGAGCAAGCAAAAAATGACCGCTACGCTACGCGTATTTGCACTGTGCTACGTGCAATTCGCGTAGTGCGAAGTAGCGCAAACTTCGCAAACTACGCGAGCGTAGCGTAGTACTTCGCCCAGGGTTACTTCTTTCCTGCTTTCTTTTCTTCTTTACTTCTGTCTTTCCTTCTTTCTTTCCTGGTTCCTTTCTTTCTTTCTTTCTATTCCTTTTTCATTCTTTCCTGCTTTTTTTTTATTTATTTCTTCACTTTCTATTGTCTTTCCTTCTTTCTTTCCAGCTTTTCTTTTTTCTTTCCATACTTCTTTTGTTACATCTTTTTCTTCCTAATTTTCCTTCTTTCTTTCTTTCTTTCTTTCTTTTTTCTTTCTTTTTCTTTCTTTCATCCTTTGTTGTTTTCTTCCTTTTCCTTATTTCTTTCATTCTTTGTTGCTTTCTTTCCTTCTTTCTTTCATTCTTTCTTGCTTTACTTCTTTTATTCTTTCTTTTCTTCCTTCTTGCTGTCATCTTTCTTTCTTCCATGTCCTTTTTCTTTCCTTCTTTCGTTTGAGCTTTTCTTTTTTCTTTCCATCTTTTCTTCCTTTTTTTTATTTCTAGCTATCCTTCCTTCTTTTTTTCCTTTCGTGCTTGCTTTCATTCTTTCCTTTTCTCTTTCTTTTCTCCTTTTTCTTTCTTTGTTTTTTCTTTCTTTCTTTCTTTTTCTTTCTTTCTTTCTTCCTTCCTTTTCCTTATTTATTTCAGTCTTTCCTTCTTTCTTGCTTCACATTTTTCATTCTTTCTTTTCTTCTTTTCTGCTTTCTTTCTTTCCTTTTCACTTTCTTTCCTTCTTTTTTCTTGCTTTTTTTCTTCACTATTTTTTTCATTCTTTCTTGCTCTACTTCTTTCATTCTTTCTTTCCTTCTTGCTTGCTTTCTTTCCCTCTTTCCTTCTTTCTTGCTTTCTTTCCTGCTGTCTTTTCTTACTTTCTTTCCCACTTTTTTCCTTCTTTCCTTCTTTCTGTCCTTCATTCCTTTTTCTTTCCTTCATTCATTCTTTCCTTCCTTTCTTTTTTCTCCCTTTTTCCTTTCTTTTTTCTTTTCTTTCTTCTTTCCTTTCTTTTTTTCTTTTCTTCTTTTGTCCTTTCTTTCCATCTTTCCTTTCTTTTTTCTTTCCTTCCTTCTTTCATTCCTTCCTTTTTATTTTCTTGCTATCTTCCTTCTTTATTTCCTTTATTTTTCCTTCTTTCTTTCATTCCTTCTTTCTTTCCTTCGGTCTTTCTTTTCCTTCCTTCTTTCTGTCTTTCTATCCTTTCTTTCATTAATTCTTCCTTTCCTTTTTTCTTTCTTTCATTCTTCCTTGCATTCTTTCCTTACCTGCTTTCTTTTCTTCTTACCTTCTTTCTTTCTTGCCTTCCTTCTTTCTTTCTTGCCTTCTTACCTTCTTTCTTGCCTTCTTTCTTGACTTCTTTGTTGCTTTTTCCTTGCTTTCTTTCTTGCTTTCTTTCCTTCTGTCTCAAAAGCAAGAGGGTGGCAGCCAACAGCAGAAAGATTGGCTTTTTAAAGTCTGTGTTAGCCAAAAATGTTTGATTTTACTAAAATTATGTGTATGACATAGTTACTTATAGGGGGTTTCAGCAACACTTCATCCATTTGCCTGTGGTTGTGTCATTCACATTTTTCTCCAACCAACTGAAGCATGCATCAAGGGGCAATACATCAGACCACTTCAGCCATTGGATGACTTCACTATGAGTTACGGCTTGCTGCCCTTTCACAGTGAGCACACTCACACACACAGTATGTTCCCTTCAATGTCAGGGAGTACTATGATAATGTGTGCTTTTTGAGACAAAAAACCTTTTTGCCTTCAGTCAATGATTTTATTTTATTTTGGCATACACCTGGAAGCTTCCCGAATAATAATATTTTGCAAAAACCATGACAAAACAAAACAAGATTTGCCAAAAGTCTGGAAGGCAACGCCAGATCTACTGGCTTAGTGAGTGCTTGTTAATAAATGACATTGAAAGAATCACAGTGACCAAAGTAATCCAGATAATCTTGTGTTCGCAAGCCCACACCCTGTTGTAATTGTTGTAATTGTTTGCCTTCCAGCTCCTGCCAGAATTTAACAGAACTATTATTGTTTTAAAAGAAAAATGTTGACTCGTGGGTCTGTTCCCCATTATTCAGAGCATGTAGGGGAGAGGGACGGGGAAGTCTTAAAACCAAGACAACTACCAAGTAGCCCTATTTTCTTTAACTGACATCTTGAGCCAATCCTGGCTTATTAACTCTCCACTTTCCTAAAAACTCCAGGGGTGTTTCAGAGCTATTATGACCATTTCTAGAACAGTACGCAGTAAAAAAAGTGGTAATGTCTGACCTTCCTACTTTGTAATAGTGTCACACATAATGCATTGAAACGTCACACAGAAACGCACTACAAAAACCTAGAAATATCACTCATTAACAAACTTAAAACGTGGCAGCTATGCTTATGCCAATAAAGGTGAGACCGTTTAGCTGCACTGTTGGCTTTTCTTTCTTTGCTTTCGTTTTCTTTTTGCCCATAATGGACAGATTGAGTTTTGTCCTCCCACTGCTAGTGATCCAGCGCGGCTAATATAAATTGCTCCTTAGGACACCAATCCAGAAAAATAAAACACTTACGCAACTTTTGTCATTTAAAACTCATGTCGGTGGGGCCCATGACACCGCATACATACATTCATTCAATCTCTGGATTAAATGCTAAGGAGAATGAGCTGCTGGACGAACAGGATACCTTGTTAAAATTGACAGAATAATAATCTATACATTATATACATTAACTTTGGATCCTGTCGGTTCCAAACATCAAGGTACTCCGCTATTCGGTCGATGGACCAACTAGTAGAATTAGTTGATGGTGATTAAGACCAGCTCAATCACAATTAAAACCTTGAACATTTATTAATCATAAATCTATTAAAGAACCACAGACTCATTTTAGAGTTAGGATAAAAGTTTATCTAAAATTATTCAATCAAATAAGTGAAATTCTTTATTAAACAAACACATTTAAAATATCAATAAACATTTAAGAAAGGTTTTTAGGAAAAGTGAAAATTATGCATTACCCTCGGCCATGGGGCGATGACAAGAATGGTTCACCAAAGGAAGATGAACCGCAGATCACGGAATAGGACTCCCAAACTGACTGACTGTCCCGCTAACCTCCTCGGACGCACCTCCCGGGCAGAATTCCTGCAACGATCTCGTTCCTTCCCCAGTCAAAGTTCAAAGTCCAAAATGACGGAGTCTCTCGCAGCATCAAGGTGGAAAAATGAAAATAAGAAGCGGCACTCATAACGTAAGAGCAGACTCTCTTATACCCTATTCTCTGGCTCACTACACATAAACGTTGCAATCCTTAGGGGCAAGAATCACGCTAATTGGTCCATTGTAGGGGTGGTGATGGTCACCTCATCGCCCTCCTTGTTCAAACTGGTTTGGGGACAATAAAGCACAGAATAAGTCTCATGCTCATGGGGTCAAAAGTAGTCCAATTTGTTACTCCATTTTGTAGCGATCTTTGATGGTCACACATTTGTTCATCCATTGTCACTCGGTTCTTTCCAATCCATTCCCAGGAATACATGCTGAACACTTGGCACATTCTTCATTGCAGGTCAGATTGGCCTTGACATCTCTCACTCCGGGCACAGGCCGCATACACTTGACTGGAGCATTCGTACTGAGGCTGTGTGGGGGCCATCTTAGTTCAACACACGCGATCTCGTCCTTTCCATCGGCCATTTTAGAAGCATGGCCTAGCAGGCCCGAACGAAACTAATATAAAACAAACACAATTGAAATTAAAATATGGAAAATAAGCCTTTCTGTTTACCACCCGCCATTCTAATGACCCATGTTAGATATTACCTAGCGAAAGCGACATTTAAAGCCATTTTACTTACCATCTGCATTCTTTGCCACAATACAAATTTACTACGCAACACAAATCATGCAATTTCACTCTAATCAGTACGCAAATCACAATACTAAGGTTAATTAACTTCACATTTGTAAATAGATTAGATTTTGAACAAATCAGCATATTACCCACGTGTAGTGTCTACTAAAAAGGTGTGTTTGTTGGTTAATTCATGCTTTTCAAATGGTTAGTATCATTAATTATTATGAGGAAATTAACTTTCGAGGGGTACAAAATTATTTTGTTTACCCTGCTCCATCAATTCCCCCCTTTGGTGATTTTTAACATCACCACAAAAACCTATCCCTACAAATTTATCAGATAAATGTTTCTTGTTCACTTGCATTTGTTAATTTAGACAACCGTGTTCTTTTCATCTTGTCTTTTAGACCTTTTGTTCATGTTCTCTTTAAACTCTTCCAATTCTATCTCTCCCATCTCCCGTTCTCTTTCTTTATTTTTCTCATTTTCTCTTTTTACTCTATTTTGTCTTTATCTTCTTTTAATACACACATATGCTAATCTTATAAATAGCATTATTACTATTACTACAGTCACTGGAATTAATATTTCCCCAATAAGAGAACTACCTATTTCGGTGAACCATTTCTTCATTGAAGAAAAACTCTTACCAAGTCTTTCCCAAGCACCTTCAACCTCCAGTGGGGCAATTTCTTTATGCAAATCAGTAATGTTCTTTATATACTTCTGTATAGTCTCACTTTTGTCTGGAATGTAAGTGCAACAATGTTGTACCTTCAGCATTCCACAGACTCCCCCTCTTTTGCCAAAAGAATGTCAAGGGCAAGTCGATTTTGCATTACCATAGCTCTCATGGCAACCATTTAGGTATTTACCATCAAGAACCCTCCAGCAGTATTCGTTGATAAACGATCTACTACTGTAGACAATTTCCGAATCTTGTATGCATTCAAAGATATACCCACTGCTAGTATCAATGCTCCAAAAATGTCACCTATTATTTCTGAGAAGCTTTCTCTCCTCCTACGGTTTAATGGTTTACCTATCTCATGAATTCCTTTCGTTCCTCTTTCCACATGAAAAATCTTTGGAAAGACCAGGCCTAGATAGCATGTTCCGTACCAATGGTCCGGCAACCTATAATAAGCTCTATTTCCGCAAATATAATAGATCCCTGGAAGTACTGGATCTTTTCCTCCTTTAAATCCCCATCCCCCTAGAGTTTTGTATGTATCTCAGCACTCACTAGAACCCACGAAATAGTTATCATATATAGTGTTATCTCTACAAATACATAATTTTCCCTGTTGGGGCCAATCAAGAACCATAGCTGCATTTGTTTCCCCTTTGTCATAACTTCCCTCTTCAAACGCCCAAGGTGGGGTTTTTCGTCTTTTCTCCTGCTGCCTTTCTTTGAAACGTAACCCTTCTGTCTTCTACCATGTCTAAGAAAACCTTTTCTTCTTTTCTTAACTCACAAGTAAGATTATGTCTAAGTACATATTCTAATGTTAATTCTTTCGTTTCTAAGAAAAATTCTCCAAAAACCTTTGCAACTTTCACCTTATTTAACTCAGGAATTACGGGAACTTTAGCAAAAACAGCATCTGTGTCAGTGTAATAATATTCTAATTTATCTATTTTGTAAAATAAGCTAGCTAAAACACTACAAGTTATTCCATACGTCAAAGGAAGGTGGTGATACGTCACTCCTTCTGTTACAGACGCAGGTAACTGCATACAGACATAACAATCTCTCACATCCATTGTCTCCACATATTCGTATAAAAGTTTTGTGAAGACATTCTTGGAGAAGTCAGTTATTGACTTATCCCTATGAAAATCAGTACTATCTATTAATGTTGCAGTGTTCTTTATGTTAGATTTCTTGTCACTACTCGTGTCATTCATTATTACAGATGTATTTTCTACAACTAATCTAAGTGGAATTATTATTGCTAAAATAAACCAAATAAGCATCAGTAAACCTGTACAATAGAAACACATCCTACACCATCTACGTAAAAACTCACATCTAGATCTTCTATCCTCAGTGTCTACCATGTTGAAATACGTATCTAATTATATGTACAGAAATGTGTTTCCACACCTCAAATGACGTAGTGTTGATTAAGATCAAATGCCTTTTGGCACACCTGTAGGTTTTTTCAGAAATCTTTCTTTGACTTTATCAGTTTGTGTGTCTAGTCCGGTTTTCTCTCTTTGTCTTTCAGGTTTGGTGCAGTTCACTCTCACCCACTTTGTCTGGGATTTCGTGACTGCTATCCACTTCTTTAATGTCGGTTAGGGCTATGTATAACCATTCAGGTGATTTGTATTTCTAGTTAGGTCTTTTCACTCTTTTTGGTCTCTGTAATTGTTTTTCACTTGTTCTTTTTTGTCCTTTCTGACTTGTTATTTCATTTACTTGTTCCGCATTGTCTTTGTTCAAATTTATTATTTTATATCTCAGTCTTTTAATTTCGTTGGGCCAATTGTCTCCTTTTCTTGGCCTTTTCAGTTCACTTTCTTTTTCTTCTCGTTCTGCTCTCCAAGTTCTCTTTCTTGGTCCTATTCTTTGCTTTCTTTCTTCTTCACTTTCTTCAGATTCTGTCTCAGACCTCACTTCACTTCCTCTAACTTTGAACTTTATGATCTCAGTCTCTTTATCTGAATCCGAATCTTCTGGTGTTTCTTCTGCCTGTAATTCTGAATCTAATCCTCCTCGTGTTTCTTCCGCAATTTCCCCAATTTCTCTATCTGAATCTAAATTTCCCTGTGTTTCTTCTGTTTGAAATTTTGAGTCTAAACCGCCTCGTGTTTCTTCCGCAACTTCCCCACTCTCTCTATCTGAATCTAAATTCTCTTGAGTTACTTCTATAATTTCTGGAGGAATCTCCCCAAAGCTTGTACTTGGCTGTTCAGCGTCACTTTTTATTAGTTCTGTTTCTCCTGTTTCAATATCAGTTCCTTTACTTTCGGATTCTTCCTTTTGTCTTTCACTGGATTCAGGTTGGTCTGATTTAGATGCCGAACTGGTATCTGATATTTCCAGATGTCGACTTACAGGTCGAGCTTCAAGACCTGGAACTCTAATCGTTTCAGTTTCTTCTTCAGTTGTCAAACTGGTACCTGATTCTTCCAGATGTCGACTTACAGGTCGAGCTTCAAGATCTGGAACTCTGATCGTTTCAATTTCTGCTTCAGATGCTGAGCTGGTATCTGATATTTCCAGATGTCGACGTACAGGTCGAGCTTCAGGATCTGGAACTCTGATGGTATGACTGGCATGAACCCAATTTTTCACACCTGCACACTTTACAGCAGTTGTTGTCACCAGGATCACTTGACGTGGCTTATCCCAGCAAGGATCCAAGTAGTTTCTTCTTCTGTGGACTTTAATGCAGACCCAGTCTCCTGGACTCAAATCATGAGCTGGTTTTCTTTCAAGAGTGGTCGCATCCGGTCCAACCTGATGAAACACACAATGCACCACATCAGCCAATCCTTTGCAATAGTCCAATACGAGATCATCAGTTATAGTCAGCAGTTTGTTGACAGGTATGTGTGCTTGTCTCATTGCTCGTCCCATGATTATTTCATGAGGATTCAGACCTGTTTGCCTGTCAGGTATGCTTCTGATGCTCATCAGCACCAATGTCAAGGCGTCGGGCCATTTGAGTCCTGTGGCTTGACACATTTTACCTAACCTATTCTTTATTGTACCATTTACTTGCTCTACCACTCCAGAAGCCTCTGGTCTGTAGGCACAGTGCAGCTTTTGTTGAATGTCAAGTGCTTCACATATCAGTTGGATTATTTCATTCTGGAAATGTGTTCCTCTATCTGTTTCGATCGTTACTGGAAAGCCATATCTAGGAATGAATTCTCTCAGCAGGAGCTTAGCCACAGTAACTCCATCATTCCTTCTTGTCGGATAGGCTTCCACCCAACGAGAAAACAAACAGACGACCACCAGGACATACCTAAATCTATTGCTTGGGGGCATTTCAATAAAATCTAGTTGCATTCTGGTAAAAGGACCTCCTTCACGTCCTATTGTTCCCAAACTCACTACTGTCTTCCTTCCAGGATTTATTTGTTGGCATATAAGACATCTTTGACAAAGGCTTTCAGCTATAGTCCTAAATTTTGGGTTATACCAGGTCTCTCTGAAAAGTCTGATCATGGCATCCCTACCAATGTGTGCCTGTCCATGGTACATCCGTGCCATGTTAGAGATCATGCTATCAGGCATAACTGGTCTTTCATCTCTATAAACCCAGACTTCATCTTCCTCTCTTTGTCTGCAACCTGCTTTTATCCAACCATCCTTTTCCTCATCATCTGCTTCTTCCTGCAATTGTTTTACCTCATCCCAGGTTTCAACTGTGTTAGTAAACAGCAAGGGACATGAAACATTCTCTCTTTCCCTTCTCCGATTCATTGAAGTCATGTTTCGGGCACAATATTGAGCTAATTCGTCAGCAAATTTGTTACCCACTGCAATATAGTCTGTTCCGTTTTTGTGTGCAGCGCATTTTACCACTGCAATCTGTTTAGGCAGCTGTATCGCCTCAAGCAACTTCTTCACAAACTCACCATTCCTAATAGGAGACCCTGCAGAAGTCAGGAATCCCCTCTGGGACCAGATCTGTCCAAAATCATGGACCACTCCGAAGCCATACTGGCTATCCGTGATCACCGTAATTCGGAAGTTCTTTCCCAGTTTACACGCTCGAATCAGAGCAATGTTATGTTATGTTATAATGATTTCTATAGCGCTCTAATACCCTTGGGTGTCTAGGCGCTACGGACTGCATACTGTAAAAAAGGGGGACTAATATTTAAAAAGCCATGTTTTAAGATTTTTTCTGAACTCAAGTAGGGAGGAAATCCTCCTGAGGGCGAGCGGAAGTGAATTCCACAGCCTTATAGTGTTGTGTCTAAAACTCCTCCCTCCCCAGTTCATCGTTCTAACTCTGGATACAGACATCAGAAATCCATTAGTCGTACTTGAGCTGAACGTATTCCTCTCAAACAGGATGCTTCCATTATGGTTGCCACCGTACACACAGCATATGCAGCACTTAAAACTCCTTCACTTGTTCTCAGGCATGACCCGTCCACAAACATCACATAATCTGATTCTTTTAAGGGTTCATCTCTGATATCAGGGCGAGGCTTTGTGCAAAATTCAAGCACATCCAAACACTTATGATCAACATCATCTTTGACTTCTGCATTTACTTCATCTGGCAGTGAAGTAGAAGGATTCACACTCGTGCATCTTACAATGGTTACATTGTCTGCACCCAAGATCACTTTTTCATACCTAGTCAGCCGACTATGTGTCATGAATTGGGTTTTTGTTCGGGTCAGAAGGATTTCCACGGAGTGTGGGACATATACTCTCAAAGGATATCCCATCACAATGCCTTCACTCTGTTCCAGACTCACACAAGTAGCAGCTACTGCTTTCAGACATCCAGGCAACGCCTTTGCTACCGGGTCTAAAACAGCCGAAAAATAGGCGATTGGTCGTTTCATTTTTCCATGCCTTTGCACTAATACTGAGAGTGCACATCCGTCTCTCTCGCTACAATACAGCTCAAATTCTTTTTCATAATCAGGCATTCCCAATGCTGGTGCCTCACACAAACTTGTTTTCAATTCCTTGAAAGCCTTCATTTCCTCCTCATCCAATTCAATCAGATCTTTGACATCCCTCTTTGTCAATCGCTGTAAAGGTTTCGCAATCAATGAAAATGCACTTATCCACTGTCGGCAATAACCAACCATTCCAAGAAACATTCTCACCTCTCTTTGTGTCATTGGGGCTCTCATTCCTTTGATAATCCTTATCCTTTCTGTCGTCACCTTTCGCATCCCTTTCTCAATCTTATAACCTAGGTACTGTACTTCCTGTTGACAAAATTGCAGTTTTGATGGGGACACCTTATGTCCTCCTTCTGCCAAATGATTCAATAAAGCAATTGTGTCCGTAACACATGCTTCTCTGGTCTTTGATGCCACTAATAGGTCATCAATATATTGGACCATCACAGATTTTCAGGCATTTTTAAATCTTCTAATGATTTCTTCAGAATCTGATTAAAGATTGAAGGACTTTCAGTATACCCTTGAGGAATTCGGCACCATGCCAAAATACGCTCTCCGAACCGAAACGCAAATAATGGCTGGCTGTCAGGGTGCAATGGAATAGAAAAGAATGCATGGCACAAATCAATAACTGTGTACCATTCTGCATCATGTGGAATTTGATACAGTATTACAGTGGGGTTTGGCACAATTGGGCATCATGGAATAACAATCTTATTTACCTTTCTCAAGTCTTGTACTATCCTATATGTTCCATTTGGCTTTTTCAATCCCATTATAGGAGAATTACATGGGCTGCTCATTATTTCTCTCAAAATTCCTTGTTCAATCATCTTATTAACTACATGTGTTATTCCTTCAATAATTCCTGGCGTTAATTTGTACTGCGGGGTATTTGGGTAATTTGTTCCTTCTCTTACAGTAATTTTTACAGGATCAACTCCTCTCATTAGTCCAATATCTTCGCCTGTGAAATCCCATACATCAGACCTGACTATTCCTTTCAATTCAATCGGGATTTTCTCCGCATCAAACACAGGAAACATGTCATTCACTCCTGGTTCTAGTTCTGCCATTGTCATTTTATACAGGACATCCTCATCTGGTGTCTGGAAAGCAATACCATCTGGGGTACAGTAGATGGTACAATTCATTTTGCAAAGTAGATCGCGTCCTAATAAATTTACAGGACTGCAATCACACACCACAAAGCGATGCATCTCTTTGAATGGTCCGATTTCCACCTCTATTGGTTTTGTAAGAGGGGTTTTAATCTGCCTGTTCGAAACACCTACAACTTGGATATTTTCTCCTGAGAGAGGAAGGTTTGGAATTTCCACTGATCTAACAGTAGAACGGGTAGCTCCAGTGTCCACAAGGAATGTAACATTTACACAATTCCCTTTTCCATCCACAAATGGACCCGACTGATCTACCTCTAGAGTTGCGCCAAGCACGCACTCTTCTTCCTCTCCTAGGCACCGTCATAAGCTTTCATCCGATTCATCTCCATCCTGCCGTAACCAATACTGCGAAACTGCAGCTGCGCGCGGCAATTTTGTTACCTGCTCTCCTCCGTAGAATCCTGCCTCTGCACTGTATCTCTGAGGATTTACACTCTTTGGAAGAGGTGGTTGCGGCACCTGACACTGTTGAGTAACTACCTGCGGCTGTTGCAGCTGTTGGTAACTCACCTCATTCTGCACCTGTGGATTCAATGATTGATTTTCTGCATTAGCTTTCGGAGGAACTTTACACTCGTTTCTCCAGTGCCCTAATTTTCCGCAATTATGACATGGCCATTTCTTTCCAGCCTCTTCTATACTCATTTGACCTTTTCCCTTACCAATATTCGGTTTGGACTTAGTCTGCCCTGCATCACTAGACTGATTATTCATCTGAGCTTCTTGCTTTTCTGCAACCTTTATTTGTGCCCACATTGCCTTTTCCTTGAGTTTACACTGTCTACATTCAATATCGTCACTACAATATTTTGCATACCTTAATACTTCATCTACTGTGCTATTCTGCCAACACAACATATGCTGCTTAATCATTTCACTTATCTCAGGTCTCAAGCCATACACAAATCTATACACAAAATGACTCATGTCTTTTTCACTCAAGTTCTCGTAACCACTATACTGTTTAAAAACCAACAATAATCTCTCATAGTAGGCATGTACAGATTCCTTACTCTCCTGAGTTGTTCTATCAATCTTCACCCAATCCGTTTCTTTTGGTGGGATTTTATTTTTCAGAAACGTGATTGCCTGTTCATATTTTCTCTTTACTTCTGAACCTGGGGCTCCCGTTTTTGCATCTCTAGGATATTCTTCCTTCGGCCAGTCAATTGTAATTTTACACTCTGTCCATAAATCTGCTGGAACAACAATCTCAAACAGTCCATCCAAATCTTCCCACAATACTTTTGAAACTTTTACAAACCTTTCTACCTGTCTATACCATTCCACAGGTTTCTCTCTCAATCTTGGAAAGTCATTTGTAAATGACAATATATCTTGTCTGACCATGGGACATGTACATAACTTCCTCCTGGAGTTTCCCTCATTGGACACTCCATTACTATCGGTTCTTTCTCTTTGACCGGAAAAGCCAATGAAGCTTTATCAGTCGTTCCCTCCTTTCTTCTTATCCACCTGCTTCTCCACCTGTCAACATCTCCCCATTTTCTCAATAACACAATCAGTTCCTTTATCTGTGTTAACCGTCCTGAAGTGTTCAGATTTTCTATATCCTTTTCACTAAAATCTACCCTGTACGGTTTCTGCAATCCTCTGATTTTTCCAAACTCTACTCCTAGTTCGTTCGCTGTTTCTTCCAATTTTTCATGCAAGCTCCTAGCTCTCCAAGTAATGCTTTTACACATAAACATTAACTCGTCATCTTGATAGGATTTCAATCGATCTGTACCAATAGTTCCTAGAATCAATTCTTCCATGTCTATTTTTATTCTGACCACATCCAACAGTTGTGGTTCAGCATCCTTTTTCTGCAAGCTCCTCACCCAATCATTTAATTCCTCCGCAGTCGGACCCACAGGGGTTTTGTTTATTTCTGCCCAACTTGTACTTCTCTCTGGGGTTTCAGTTGCTGACTCGGCTCCCATAGGAATCCTATTTATCTGACTCTCATTAACTGTCAAATTTTCAGGCGGACTTGACCTACAAGGACCAACAGAATCTTCTTTCTCTCTTTTTTCTGGAATCATCCCTTCTCTTACTCTTTGCATACTGGAAATAAATGGGATTGTTAAGGAGTGTTCATCTAACCTTTGATTTTCAAATACTGGGATTACTGGTCCTATAGTTACTGGCACAGTCACGGCTTCCATATTCTTTGTTAGTTCTCTTATCTTTTCAGTCAACTCTTTTGTGGTTCTGGCTAATTCAGCTGAATTACCATTATCATGTTTCACAGTCTGTGGTGTTTCTGGTTTACTAAATGGACTATTCATTTCAGACATTTGTTCGGGACTTTGATTTATTACAGTTCTCATTGGCGGTGCATTTGGTGTCACCACCACAAAATTCTGTTGATATGGAGGGGGTCTTTTATTTAAAATATCCTCCAGCAACTCATCCTCTGTGTCGCTAACTCCATACCCATACCTCTCTGTTACTGCATGCTTCTTTTTCTCTGTACACTTTCTCCCTGTAATTTCTTCAACTGTTCTGACAGGAAACAAACCATCCGTCATGTTAGCATACCGCCATCGTCTCATCCTGTCTTCATGATTCAATCCCCATACTCTTCCATGGACTAAACTATAATTCTTTGCACTTCTGTGTCTTTCCCTTTCATACATCTCATCTTCCCATTCACCTAAGGCTTCGAACTGTGTCGGTCTAGGTCTTGGTTCAAGTTTCATCATCTTTTCTCTCAAATTTCGAAGTACAGCTGTGCTAAACGAACCATTTTCTGGAAATGCCAATACTCCATCGCCTTGGGTATATTTCGCCCAATTTTCAAACCAAATACAGGTATGATAGGCATATTTCAACATCATATGAGATGCTGGCGTTTTCGGCGGAGGAAGTACTTCTCCTTCCCTAGTCACAACCTTTTTGTCTTTCTTGAAAAAGTTTTTAATCTTCGCAAACCATGACGGTTTTTCTCTACCATATTCATAATAAGCCATATTTCACTGTTCTTTTTCACAAAACAAATATACGCAATTCTTCACCACTCTGTTCTTTCTACTGCTCGGCTATTCGGACCTATCCCAGCGCGTCTCACACCAACGCACCAATCCGAAAGCTTTACGTCACTCTCACACTAACCAATACCAGCGCGTCTTCACACTAACGCACCAATCAGGAAGCTCTTCGCTCTTTCACAACTGGCCAATACCAGCGCGGTTTTTGTTGACGTCAGTTCTACTCCTGTTTCTACTGACCCCTCCTTTACAAAAATTATCGGCAGTTTTCTTAACTTTTCTTTTCAACTAAAATGGATTAGTTACAACGTAAAACACATTACCATTGTCTGTTTCTCTAACCAAAGAGATAGTTTGATCTAATTCACAAGAATACTGTTTCGTTCGATAAGTGTAGCACTTCTCTCTACCTTACCCTTCTCTCAAGCAAGAGGTAAACCCGTTTCTCTGGGGTTAAAACACATGTGGAGACTACACTGCTCCTGAGAATTAAGGCCAAAGTTTCACAAGAAAACCTGTTGCTATTTCACTCAAATACAATTCATGCGTGAAATGTCCCTAACATAACACAATCCTGTGTTATCACCAATTTGAAATCAGACAATGCACAATTCCGTGTGACTTCTCTTGCCACACGTGTCCACTTCCTACTTCCCGGAAGCTTCAAAATTCTGACTTACACATAACGTAATACAAACTCGACATAAAGTGTTAGACATGAAAAATCAATAAATCAGTAATCAATAATCACCAAACTAGTCTATAGAAACCATAACTCTGCTACCAAGAAATCTGATCCAGCGCGGCTATTATAAATTGCTCCTTAGGACACCAATCCAGAAAAATAAAACACTTACGCAACTTTTGTCATTTAAAACTCATGTCGGTGGGGCCCATGACACCGCATACATACATTCATTCAATCTCTGGATTAAACGCTAAGGAGAATGAGCTGCTGGACGAACGGGATACCTTGTTAAAATTGACAGAATAATAATCTATACATTATATACATTAACTTTGGATCCTGTCGGTTCCAAACATCAAGGTACTCCGCTATTCGGTCGATGGACCAACTAGTAGAATTAGTTGATGGTGATTAAGACCAGCTCAATCACAATTAAAACCTTGAACATTTATTAATCATAAATCTATTAAAGAACCACAGACTCATTTTAGAGTTAGGATAAAAGTTTATCTAAAATTATTCAATCAAATAAGTGAAATTCTTTATTAAACAAACACATTTAAAATATCAATAAACATTTAAGAAAGGTTTTTAGGAAAAGTGAAAATTATGCATTACCCTCGGCCATGGGGCGATGACAAGAATGGTTCACCAAAGGAAGATGAACCGCAGATCACAGAATAGGACTCCCAAACTGACTGACTGTCCCGCTAAACTCCTCGGACGCACCTCCCGGGCAGAATTCCCGCAACGATCTTGTTCCTTCCCCAGTCAAAGTTCAAAGTCCAAAATGACGGAGTCTCTCGCAGCATCAAGGTAGAAAAATGAAAATAAGAAGCGGCACTCATAACGTAAGAGCAGACTCTCTTATACCCTATTCTCTGGCTCACTACACATAAAAGTTGCAATCCTTAGGGGCAAGAATCACGCTAATTGGTCCATTGGAGGGGTGGTGATGGTCACTTCATCGCCCTCCTTGTTCAAACTGGTTTGGGGACAATAAAGCACACAATAAGTCTCATGCTCATGGGGTCAAAAGAAGTCCAATTTGTTACTCCATTTTGTAGCGATATTTGATGGTCACACATTTGTTCATCCATTGTCACTCGGTTCTTTCCCATCTATTCCCAGGAATACATGCTGAACACTCTGCACATTCTTCATTGCAGGTCAGATTGGCCTTGACATCTCTCACTCCGGGCACAGGCCGCATACACGTGACTGGAGCATTCGTACTGAGGCTGTGTGGGGGCCATCTTGGTTCAACACACGCAATGTCGTCCTTTCCAGCGGCCATTTTAGAAGCATGGCCTAGCAGGCCCGAACGAAACTAATATAAAACAAACACAATTGAAATTAAAATATGGAAAATAAGCCTTTCTGTTTACCACCCGCCATTCTAATGACCCGTGTTAGATATTACCTAGCGAAAGCGACATTTAAAGCCATTTTACTTACCATCTGCATTCTTTGCCACAATACAAATTTACTACGCAACACAAATCATGCAATTTCACTCTAATCAGTACACAAATCACAATACTAAGGTTAATTAACTTCACATTTGTAAATAGATTAGATTTTGCACAAATCAGCATATTACCCACGTGTAGTGTCTACTAAAAAGGTGTGTTTGTTAGTTAATTCATGCTTTTCAAACGGTTAGTATCATTAATTATTATGAGGTCATTAACTTTCGAGGGGTACAAAATTATTTCGTTTACCCTGCTCCATCACTAGCGTGGTACTGCCCACTATCCATGACAGCGTTAGGAGCATCACTCGCTCTGTAATAAAACTTGGGTCAACAAATAATCCTGTGCAGCCTCATGAAGAATAGGTTTCAGGGGTGGTAGTGAGTACTGCATCGTCACTGCTATGAGTAACGTAGAGGATATGAGGACATGTCTGGTTGCAGCACAAACTTGATTGTACGTGTGCCTGACGTGTGCATCCAGGGCGGTAATGTCCACAACATTTCCAGCCTTCTCCCATTAGACAGGCTTACCCAAGTAGTCATTGGCTGTCAGTGCGTATCGGCACACAGCCGATGCTGGATTGCTGGTCACACAAGTATAACGTTGCCCTTGTTTTGGAAAGACAAGCTGTCCCACCGTCTCTGGAAGGAGATCTGTCAAAACCTGTTTTGTTCCAACCACTATCCTGCCTCTGCCATCTGTAAGCAAACAACCTAAAAATGTGAGCACACAGACTTCTTAGGATTATTCCTTATTCAAACTTAATCTTCTCCCTGCCCATTCAGGATTTTTTGGTGAAGTCCTGAAGCTGGACAGAGTTGTTCTGGCAGGAGGTGCAACACCTGCACCTCCACATGCTGTTGTGACTATTGCAAGAAAGGTGTTTGCAGGTAGCTGGTTTTCTCTTCCAGAGTGCCAACTCTCATTCCACACATTCCATGCATGGCTGCCCTTTGTCTTAGTCACTGTCATCCACCTAAGTCTTAACCTTGAAGTAAAATGATTCATTAGCCATCACTCCTTCACAGTCACCTAAACCTCTTGAGAACTTGTTCCTCATCTCGGATTACAAATCATTTAACAGGTATTCAACATTCTTCCTGACTGAGCAGGTATCTATGAAAGGTAAACAGTGTTATATGTTTTTGTGCATTCAGCCTTTGCATGCAAATATTAATGTATTTATATATATATTTATGTGATGTACATAGATTAAGCCTAGCTACAAAGCAGAGTTGTACTAGAGAATAGTATTACAGCAAGTAAAGAACTAAGAGGGGAAATGAGTGGAAGCCGAGGGATACAAGGTGGAATTGCAGAGGGCAAAAAGGATAGATGAGGCAGCTAACTTTAGAAGAGATGATGGGGAATGCAAATAGAATGGCAGTGTTATATTATGTGTATTTGTAGAGCGCACCATCACCCCAGAGGATGTTCTGACACTGAGCAGGTGTGTGTGCCTAGCCCTGCCCATGGTACGTTGGGTAATTGAAAAGCCAGATCTTCAGCATCTTGCAGAATTCAACGAGAAGAGGAGGCTCTGATGTGGAGTGGTAGGCTGTTACACGCTTTAGGAGCGATGTAAGAGAATGCCTATCTTCTGATCTGGTTCTGCGTGGGATGTGTGCAAGCAGAAGTCCTGCATAGCTGGGGTCGCTGGGTAGTTGGTGGAAGGAGATGCGACTGCTCAGGTAGGTGGGGCCTGTGTTGTGGAGTGCCTTGAATGTCTGTGTGAGGAGTTTGAATTGAACACGTTTGTGTATTGGAAGCCAGTGAAATTCCCTGAGGTGTGGTATAATGTGAGTTCTGTTGAGGATGAGTCTGGCTGCCGAGTTCTGGATGGTCTGTAGTGTTGTATTCTAGTGAGTTGCTTGGTGATCTTGGCATAGAGGGCAGTCAAGGAAGGTCCAAAAAGTTGTTAAGGAAAGAAAGCATGTGGTTGCCATAGGCTGGGCAGCTGGTGTAGTGATGTTGAGGTTGAGAGTGAGTAGAATGGGGGAAATAAGTCTCTCCTCAGATGGGTCCAGTATTCTGAGGTTACATGCCTGGCCAGTTTTTGTCATGGGCGAGCTTGGCCCAGGTCCAAGGGGCCTATATAGAGAAAACACACTAGAAGTTGCTTCTAATTTATAGTATTGTATTGCAATTGCATTTATAAATACATAGGATTCTGTAATCCCTGCATGAACAGCTGTCTCTAAATTCTTTATAATCGGCAACTTGTGACACACCCAGTCGCCGTTTATGAAGAAAAAACATCAGAACTCGACATCACAATCTGAGGTGAAAGGCAGGTCATGTCACAGAGCATAATTGAAGCAGCTGTCTAAAGCAAAGAACACTGAACATTGCTTTTATTTCTTCTGCTATATTTTTTAGCTTACAATGACAAGCAGGGAGAGCATGTTGAATTTTTGCACTCCTTAGACAGAGAAAAGCTAGAATCTTTCTGCATGTTTCTACACATGCAAGCTAGTGCAGCTTTTTTTTTTAAACTGACTTACATTGAACTGCATCTAATATCTGTTTGTAACAAATAACTAACAGGTTTTTGATGTGTTTAAGTTTGCACTAGGGGGCTTATTTACAAGCCCTTGCACCACCGGTGCGTCACTTTTTGTGACGCACCGCCGGCGCAAACTCCTGTCCCATATTTACAAGGACACGTAAAGCCACTCTGCGTGGCTTTTCCTGTCCTTGTAAATATGGCCCCTTCTCACACTACACTTTGCGTGAAAGGGGCGTGACATGGGTGTTGCTATGGGTGTTCCCACGCAACACCCATGTATTCTGCAGCATTTCCAAATTTACGAGGATTCGTAAACCTGGAAATGTGTCAGAATGCTACGCCACCCCAGGGGTGGTGTAGCGAGGTGCAACGAGGAGAAATGTTCACGCTTTTTCCTCTTTCTAGGGGTGCTGCATTCTACAGCACACATAGGAAGAGGAAATCGCCTCTTTTTATTGTTTTTGTTATCGTTTTTGGGAGGCACCCTTGCACCATGACGCAAGGTTGCCTGCGTGGCGCATGGCAGACGATTGTGGGCCAGCGCAGGGGAACGCACAGGGATGCTTCATATTGTTGTAAATATGACGTATCCTTGTGTTTGGAAAGTGCCGCAACGTGGTGCAGCCAAACGGCTTGCGGTGCCACGCTGCGGCACTTTCTTGTAAATAAATCCCTAGAGGTTTTATTTTTATTCTTCACGCTTGCAAACATGCTCGCTCTTTCATTAATAAAATACAACAACAGCGGACTTTCAGAGCCGCACCTCACTGTACCGTTTCTTTTTTATCCAATAGATGTGCACAACAATTCCTGCACCTGCCGTTGTTAGGTGCAACTGCAAATGCAGAACAGAAATTATGGATATTTGGAATGGTGCACCATAAACGTTCTTGTCCAAAGTCAATAAGGAAATGAGTAGGGCAATATGTTCCTTTTAGTCATCTCTTTTATTAAATCGATTCAAGTTCATTGCATCAACGAACATCATCCAGCCAACTCGTTTCATTCAGTTATTACTTGAACTTCGTCAGGGCTGTGAACAACACATATATAAATACATACACTGGGTAGACATATGTACATAGAGTAACACAATTTACAAAGAATTTACATATCCAATCACACAACAACATTACACAACAGACAAATTTCAAGGACAAGGTTAAAAAACATTTAAATTTGTGACAGGCACAAGAAAGTGTAGCAATAAAAACCTATACTTTCAAAGGGTCCAAAAGGGAATAACCAAACGAAAAGGGGAAGGAAGGGGAAAAGGAACAGGTAGCAGGGGAAAGGTGTGTTGGAAGGTGGACCTGCATGACTAAAACATACCCCCTACGACACTGTGGTCAATGGTCAGTGAATAGAAAATGATACGCATCAGACGAACAACCAAATGTTAGAGCAAAATACTACTTAAATAATAAAACAACACAACATAAGCACAAAGACTGGAGGCCACAGCATACCCAAATTACGCATAAACCAAGGTACAGACTCTAAGTACGACAGACAGAATACCTAATAAAAGGACAAAAACAGCACAAAGGCACAACATTGGAAAAGGTGAGCAACCTAACCCACGCATAGTGATCACACACAAGTGAAGTGAAAAGTTGTCATTATTGATGTAACATACCTCATGGAATATTGATAGGTTTGGGTATCCAATTTGATCCCAGGCCTCTTCAAGTTAAGGGTGTAGCACCTGTGTCACTGCCGTATGCACAAATTGTCATACACAAAGCTGGCGAGTACTGGAATGGCAAGGCCTCATATTAGGGCCACGGGTTTGATAGCCCGTAAAGTATGCCTACATGTAGGATAAACAAAGTGAAAACGGCATTGAAAATAAGACGGAACGAATCCCTGGCTATGCACATGGTATCGTGGTTGAACTACAGAAACTAAATCAAGAGATTAGGCGAAGTCCACATCCCACGAAACAACTTACATGTGTATAATACCACCCTACTCAATAAGTGGGAAAGCGTAAACTCCATTTAAGCTCAGTTGTATATAACAACAGGAGCCTCCCCAGCATACATTACTAATGAGTAAAGTCATGGACAAGATAAAATAAAGCGACAGTGTGCTGATTATATTGTATATCCAATAGTCTTAATATGGCAACCAATGAGTAACCCACAGCCACGTAATGCCCACCTTAGCCTCGGGCATAATGGCAAAGAAAATGCATATAACCCAACATAAACAAAATAATAACAGCAATGTAAAAGTTATCCCGAAAATCGTGCGGCATAATAACCGCTAAATTGACGTGCAACTCCTGCGTGTGCAAGGGCCGTGGGAATAAGTATCCCCAAACACCGCAAATAAGCCAAAAGAAGGCAGGAGAAGGACTGCGTCTCTTACCTGATGTCAGCGGCCGCACGTCATAACACCAACCGGGTCAGAATCAACTGGCCCAGTGGCGTACGGCCGTATTTAAAGGCAAAAATGGAAATAGAGAAAAGCCGCAGCTGATCCGGACGCTAATGCGATACAACGGCGCCACAACGCAAACCCATACAAAGCCATGCCCCCTTGGATGCCGAATAAACAACTTTATTAAAAACTACAAACGTGGATGCCCACAAACCAAAAATAAAATTAAAAAATGTGTGTATGTCACCACATTAAAAGGAAAGATCATGATCGTGTGAAGGGAAGCTAGAAAATTACACCTGACACGGTCAAAACAGGAATTGTCTAGCGTTCTCAGATGAGCAAATTGCTTCAATATTATCTGGGCCTTCATTGTTCCCAGATTCCCCTCTAACTAGCATAACATCAGCTAGAGAGGAGTGGGAAAAACTGAGTAACATTAAAAAACGTCAAGTGAGAGTCGCCCTACATGGGGCGTTAATGACAGAGTACCTTCGAGCAGGTGCCGCCCCAGCTAGTCTCATAGTTAGACTTGAGCCAAAAATATTTTGGGAGGACAGACAGTTCCGGATGGATTGAAGTTACATCGCAAATAAATGCACCCGGGACTGGCTCATTTTAATTATTAATACAGCTAAGAGACTTAGTGAGGAACTATTAAAAGACATTTTGGAGCTTGAAGAAACAATCAAGCGGGATACTACCCTCATTGATACTAGGGAGCAGTTGCTGCATATTCAGGGGGACCTTGCAGACTATAAGAATTACATGGTCAACCAGAAAATCAAAGGGCTCAAACGTAACCTAGATCGGTTCTCCCACGAGTGGGCATTTCCATACGTGGAGGACAAATACTACCAACCAGGTAACGAGCAATGACAACAGTCAAATTATCAAAGGGGTGGACGCCAGCAGGCCAGAAGAACTCCTCAGAATTGGACTTTTGACAACATCAGTAGTGAGGAAGGGGAGATAGGTGCACAACCCTTAAATCAGAATCGAGTGAGATTTAATCCCCAGACTAGGTCCAACGAAGATCTAGGAGCTCTGTTAAGGTCTTTTTAGGACAGAACCAGAGAGGCAACAGAGGAGGGGGAGGGCAGAGAGGCAGAGGTCGAGGACGCCAGAATCAAGATCAGTCATGGCAAACCTATTCACCATGAATAACTCGCAGCCGGGGCAGGACGCCCCTATGAGTGATATCGTGGTCAATTTATCGGACCATATACTAACATGCAGTGAACTGCGGATTTTGAATAAGGGTTTGGGGTATGTTCCCACTCCTCGACATGATTCTTTTAAACTTAGGATGGAATTCCATGAGGTTATGAGGAAGATTAAGCTCAAGAAATTCTTTGCAAAAAAGAGTAGTGATCCCCCATCATTATTTTCAACTAACTTACATCGCCCCTCGCAGTTCTGCCCCCCAAGTTCATCTGTAGGACCAGAGGTGGCGGTGTTTGAGCAACGGGTGCTTTATGACATTACTGAATTAGAGCAGTCTAAGGGCCAATGCACATTTAACAACATGAGCCGTGACGATTGGCAGGCAATCAAATCCTTACAGGACAATGAGGAAATTACGATAAAATCCGCCGATAAGGGCAGGGCAGTAGTTGTAATGAATACTAGTGACTATGAGGCGGAAGTCTTGAGATTATTGGGGGTGCATGAAAACTATTAACCGCTCCCCAGAGATCCAACTAGCGAACTCCAAACTCTGATTAGGACACTGGTGGGACAGGCAAGGGAGAAAAAGTGGATAACTGGCAAAGAGGCCGAATTTTTAATGAATCCTAAACCTAGGATACCGGCATTCTATATATTGCCAAAAATTTATAAGGCCCAACGGCCACCTCCAGGACGCCCGATAGTTTCGGGGATACAATCGGTCCTTGAGCCATTGTCGCAATTTGCAGACTTTTTTCTAAGGGAATCAGTGTTAAAACAACCCTCTTAGGTCCAAGATACGACGGACATTTTTAATATTCTCAATGAGGTAGAGTTTGATCCTACAAACAATATCTTGGTAACCATAGATATTGAGTCACTGTATACCAGCATACCCCAAGATGCCACGCTGGTGGAAGCAGCGCGTGCTCTTGGGGCCCAAGATTGGTTTTACGACACACCCCAGTCGTTTGTGCTTCAATGCATAGAGTTGGCCCTTACAAGAAACTATTTTAGCTTTAAGAACCAGCTATTTTTACAAGTGTCCGGAACATCTATGGGTGCAACCTTTGCGCCTAGTCTGGCCTGCATTTATGTAGGCCAGTTTGAAGAAAATTATATTCATCACACATCAAATCCCTTCCAGAGGAATATTTGCCTCTGGAAGAGGTATATTGATGATGTGTTGTGTATTTGGTCTGGACCAGAAAGTGACCTTCTTGAATTTTTGAAATGGCTTAACGGACTAGATAACTGCCTTAAGTTTACCTGGACGATGAGCAATCGGATGGCAGTATATTTGGATTTGGACATCTCAGTGGTTAATAACAAGTTGCATGCCCCTGTCCATCAAAAAGCTACTGACAAAAATTCACTGCTCCATTATCAATCTTTTCACCCGAGGGCCTTACGGGATAATCTTCCCGCTGGCCAATTTCTGCGGTACCGTAGGAACTGTTCCTTTACAGATGCATATATGGAGCAATCTGAGAATCTGGCCGACAAACTGGTACAAAGGGCCTATCCAACTAGGGTGATAAAGAGAGCCAAGAAAAGAGCCCTTAATACACCTCGAGATGCTCTACTAGAAGGAAATGTGAGACAGAGCAGTGATTGTCTGCCAGTGGTCATGACTTTTGCCCCCTATCTCCCAAAATACGTCTAATAATCAGGAAACATTGGTCGTTACTGTCCACATCTGAATTCAAGATGCCACCACCTAGGTTCGCGTTCAAGCGAGCGTGTAACCTAAAAGATAAATTGGTGCATACCCGTCCAGTGCAGGCTTTAAAAAATTCAACTATTCCGCCCGGGCACTACCCTTGTGGCAGTTGCTCGGTATGTGATTTGACAGAAAAGACCAGTAGTGTTCAGTTGCTGACTGGTAAGACTTGGTATCAGACCAAATTCAGCAACTGTAACACGACTAACGTGATATATAGACTTACCTGTGAGTGTGGTTTACACTATATAGGTTTAACCACACGAAACATCAAGGTACGAATTCAAGAAAATCTGAGCACAACAAAAGCTGGGAAATTAACCACACGGCTGGTACGTCATTTCCAGGAACAGCGTCATGGTCACAGAGCACTAAAGTGAACGGTGTTAGAGAGAGTAGTCTGTGAGGCATGTAACATGGAAGGGACCCTTGCAAAAAAAGAGGCCCGTTGGATTTATTCTGAAAAGGCAGATCAGATTGGCCTAAATGATTCTATAGAGTGGAATAAAATCAGCAGTTAAAAATGTGGGCATTTGAGATATGGTTCCATGTAATACTGCAGGTCTCCGTGTTTGAATTGACGACTGCAGTTCTGATGTAACTGAGAATACCAGCTGTGATTGGATAAATCGTCTTGTGTGATAATGTATAAACATGATAAAACGATATTGGAATCATTGCATGAAAGGCCCCTGTATATTAAGAGCCGCAAGTGGATGCCCTTTTAGCCCTGTGACTGAGATTGAATAGAGGTCCGAGGAGGGAATGGAACAGTTACACTCTCGGACGTGCGGGAAGAAAAGATCGCTTTGACGCTACTTTATTATGTTTTTAGCATCCTGGTGACATGTTTACGTTTAAAAGAAGGGTTTGGTGCCCTGATGCAATACATTAATATGCAAAAACGGGTGCGCTTCGACAATAAGGAGTGGCGGTGTACTTAGGGACCGAGAATATTTGAATAAACATAGGCTTTTGGTATTCTGATATGACGATGATAAATTGTAACCAGTTTACTGATTTAAAGATTATGCTGTTTTTGGTTCCCTATGTTCAAAGTGTAAAAGACATCGTTTCAAAATGGCGCCCGCGCTGGGCTGGTGACGTGATGTGACCGTGCCACCCTGTGATGGGTCACGTGATGACGCCCTTCTGGGACGCGCACTTGAAAATGCAGCGCGAGGAATATTGTGATACGCCGGAACGAGATAAAGCCTAAGATACTGACAAATGCGGCAAGAGTATGCCGTGCGGTTATGAGGACTGGTGTTAGGCATGATATACATAATTATTCAACGCAATGTTAATGGACAGGGGCTTGTAACGTGCTTTAGCGAGTGACTGTGTGGATGATGTTCTCGTGAGGCGCAGCATAAACGGGCTGACATGGCAGTAAGAGGACGCCTTGCGCAATCTAGTCGTGTGAATATTTTGGATAACATGGCAAGGTTTGATGCACTGCAATGTTATGAATCAGTCAGGTGGTGCTTTCTTGTTTTTTTATTACTTTGAGATCGCAGTGAACATTTGTAGTATATCTTCACAGGTATATCAACGGCAACGGACTGTGCCGGTAGGGGACTTGCAGTTGAGGGAAAGGCATCCCCTGACACGGTGGGAAGCTGGTACGATTGCCTTTGGCTACCACCTGGTAAATATACGCCAACTACAGTGCAGTATATGCTTTGTGTGAATTGATGGAGGAATTCCTAAATGGTTGGGAGTTGTAATTGGTGTCTCCTTTGTTTATCAGTCATTCTTCATATAAAAGCGGGAGTCCAATGAGGTGTCTGTCGACCTCGAGCCCTGATGAAATTTCCACAACAGAGTACAGGCAATGAAACATGTTGGCCCTGCTTAAAATGGTCTACAACATGCAGTTTTTTTAAAAATTTTTGAGTAAGCTCACGATTTTGAATAAAATTGGAATTCGGTACATGTGAGTTCTAACTCAATTTTAATTGGAGGAATACTTTATTCCTGCACTTCACAGGGTCGTTTCTTGATATACACAAATCACTACTTACACCTCTTTCTTTTGAGACTGGACACGTCTTTCTTTCTTTGGTGAGAAAGTTGCCGATGATGAGAAAACGTGGGCACACTGGTGAGAACCTACCAGTAGCCCCAGTGGGGAAGCGCACGTGAGGCACTTTCTCACCTTTACACACTTTTTTTGCAAATTCTTCTTGCCTGTCTATATACACCTTTTGAGTAGGGGGTATGTTTATGGAGCTGACTGTTATACATATGTTTTAATACAAGCATTTGAATATAACTGCTCTGGGCATTTAGGGCCAGATAAGACTGGTAAATGTTTATAACCAGCGGTTGGGTCGAGGTAGTAGCCCCCCACCCCTGGTCCTACAAAGGAAATTAGTTTCTGCCCTTATCAATCAGGTCTTTATTGTTTATTGTTACGGTCAAAACAAGCCCGAAAAGGGGAACGTTTGTGTGGCGCCCTGCCCTTAATAGCACCAATACAAGTATGCCCTGGTAGGGATAGCCAAGTAACAAATATGGCGATTATACCCCAGATGGGATGGCCACTAAAATTTTATGATAACGGGAGCCAGAGAAAATAGCTGCACCAAAACGCCTGAAATCGATACCAAGCCTCCACCACAACAGCACTGAAGACCCCAATTACCAGTAGTAATGAGGTTATGTGGCAAAAAAAAAAAAGAAATCACCATCAGAGGGGTTAATATGTAATTGATACCATGTTTAGAAACATATAATCGTGAAACGGGAAGCTGGGACTTAGCGCCCGTAACAAGCAGAACTAACCTGAAAAGAAGAAGGCACATAGGGCAACCTGCCCTTAATAGCCCGAATAAACATATACCCTGATAGTGATGGCCAGATCGTAAGAGTGTAACGCCTATACCCTCTTAGGGGTGGCCAATCATTATACTACGACAAAGGGAACCAAATGGTATAGCTGCACCAAAGAGCCTAAGGTTCAGCCAGAACTGGTGCTGCGGTAGAGTGGAAAGGAAAAAAAACGCACCAAGAGAAGCCCATTGCCGGCATTAATAACATGAGTTTTCTACTATCTGAGATATAACTAAAGGAAAGTGGCAGGTGTTGGTAGGCCAGCGCACAGACAGGCGCTCAAGGTGGAGAGACCGTTGCCCCCCTATATCACAGGAAGTAGTCCTGGATAAAAACTACTGAATACAAATTCATGAGTACAACGCCAGGCACCTGGGCAGGAAGACCGACAAAAAACATATCTCTTGAAAAGGACCCGAGTACAAACTCATGAGTGCAGAGCCAGGCACTATAAGTAGGGAGCCTGATGTCCACCCTATCTCAAGAAATAGTGGAACTCATTGTCCGTGTTGTGCCCCCCCGACAGGCTGTAATCTGCAAATCTATTTCGCTTCAGTTTGCCTCAAGACAAGTTCCCTGTCCCCACCTTGTGGGTTTGCCGTAATATGATCAATTCTGCAGAACCAAAAAGAGGGGTCCCCCGTATGCGCTACCCAATAATGATCAGTCATGGGTACCTAGGGTCTGAGTTGAGCAGGGCTCTACGATGTTCTTGAATCCTTGTCTTGACACTGCTTATTGTACTGCCCACGTAGATCAACTTACACGGACAGCCAATAATGTAGACCACATACAGTGTGTTGCAATTAATGAAATGCCTGATCTTGTAGGCATGATCCGTGTTGTGGCTAAACTCCCTTTGTTTATTCTGGCCGAATTGGCATATGTTGCAATTAGTGCATGTGTAAAAACCTGACGGTCCCACGGGTAACCAAGTCTTCCCAGTGGACTTATTAGTTCTGACATAGCTTGGGCAGAGTGAACCAAGTAGTGTACGTCCCCTCCTATACACAATCGTGGGATTGTTATTAATAAATGGACGCAGTGTGGGAACGTCCCAAAGTAAGTGCCAATGCTTTCTGAATGCCTTAAAAAGTTTGTCCCTTAGTATGGTGTATTTGGTGTAAAATGCCAATTTCCTTCCAGACTGTACCTTGCTAGACCTCGTATGCCTTGCCTCTTGTCTATGTTCTTTAAGTGTCTCAGTTCTCGGCAAGCATACTGCTCTCTGTTCAGCTCGTTCTAGTGTTTTTTGGTTATAACCACAGTGGTGGAAACATTGTTTGATGTTCACTATATTTTCTCTGAATTTGCTTTCCTCACCACAAATCCGTCTGGTTTGCACCATCTCTCCATACGGATGTTCTTGATGACAGATTTTAAGTGTGCACTTGACGCATGCAAGAGGCTATTACATGTGGTTTGCTTGCGTACATAGTACTTAGCACCACCCCATCGTTGACATAAAAATGTATGTCCAGAAAGACAATGTGTTCTTTGTGAATGGTGCATGGTGAGTTTAACATTTTACGAGTTATCATTCAGGTATGCCAAATAATCAAACAGTATGTCACTGGGGCCCACCCAGAGGCAGATGATGTCATCTATGTACCTCCCCCAGAAAATGATGTACTTATCCAGGGGGAGGCACCTTTGCCCCAGGCATGCTCCCTCTCATACCAGCCCATGAAGAGTCCGGCATAAGAGGGAGCAGAGCGGGAACCCATGGCAGTTCCCTGCAGTTGGTGGTACCATTTCTCATCGTGCTTGAAAATGTTTTTGATGAGAATAAGCTCAATCATATCCAAAATCATGGCATTGTATGCATAATGGTCAGCACCATCCTTATCCAAATAATGGCGCACGGCCATTAGGCTGAAGTCCTTCTGAATACATGTGTACAAACTCACTACGTCAAGTGTGACAAATTGCAATTCTTCTGACCACGGAAACTCGTTAAATTTGACCAAAATGTCCTTACTGTCTTTGAGGTGGGCCGGGAGGTTCATTACATGTTTCTGCAAAGTGATATCCACAAACTCCAATAGCTTCTCCATGGGTGAGCCCACCCTGGAGATTATGGGTCTCCCTGGTGGAAAGTCCCCCCCTTTGTGCACTTTTGGCAGAATATATATGCATGGAAATCTGGCATTTTCAACATGAAGGTATCTCCACTCATCATCCGTAAGCAGACATTCATCCCTCCATTCACATATACTAGCATTGATGGTGGCGGTAAGCTCCGGCATCGGGTTGGACCTGACCAACTCATAGCATTGTAGATCACTAAGCTGGCGGGAGATCTCACACATATGTTATGTTATGTTAAGATGTTTTGTAGAGCGCTCAGCTGCCCCAGCAAAGGGGCGTCCCGGCGCTAAGAGCAGTGGTAGCAGCTAGCAGCATGAGTCCGGCCTAGCAAAAGAGAAAAAGCCAAAGGGTGTCAAAGATGACAGACGAGGGAGCAGGTAGCCTAGTGAGGGAACAGGTGGGTTTTTAGTGCTTTTCGAAAAGCCAAATAGTTATCCATACTCCGGATGTGACATGGAAGGCCATTCCACAGCTTAGCTGCCAATACGCGGAAAAAGCACGCACCGGCGCGGGCCCTCTGCACACGTGGGGTAGACACCAGCTGTTGGTCTGCAGAACTTAGCTGATGCGTGGGTATGTAGGCGGAGAGTAGGCCAGATAATATCCTGGGGATAGGATATTTCAAAATCTTGAACGCAAAGCAGAGAGACTTGAACTCCACCCGCCTCTCTACTGGCAGCCAGTGAAACCGACGAATGGTGCTGGAGGTGGAGCAGCGTCTGGGCATGGCAAGAAGAGTTCTGGCGGCGACATTTTGGACCCTCTGCAGTCTTGCAATCTCGGCCCTGTTGGCCCCCAGATAGAGCACGCTGGCATAATCTAATCTTGACAGCACAGATGCCTGCACGATCGTCTGCCGGATAGAGGGGTCAAAAAAGCCCAGCATGGGCCTGAGGCTGCGCAGAATACCAAAACAGGTCGCCGCTACCCTCTTAGTTTGATCTAGGAAACTAAGCGCCGAGTCGACCCAGACGCCAAGATTTTTCACCACCTGTTTGGGAGTGGGAGCTGGTCCCAGGGTGGTAGACCACCAATGTCCGCTCCATAGCTCAGGATCTTTCCCTACCAGCAGAACCTCAGTCTTGCAGGCTTTGAGCTGGAGACAGTTGGCGGTCATCCACCCTGCAACATCCGCCAGCCCACTTCGAAACTTAGCAGCATCGTTTAGACAGTCGTTGGAGAGGGCGACTACTAATTGAGTGTCGTCAGCATATGACACTATAGTCAGCCCGCTCCTCTTGGCTATTGCGGCTAAGGGCTGGACGTACAGGTTAAAGAGCGTTGGACTTAGCGCAGAGCCCTGCGGAACGCCCTGTTTGATGGAGTGCACCCTAGAAGAAAAAGGGGGGGCCGACACCTGAAAGGACCTGTCCGAAAGGAAGGAGGTGAGCCACGCTAGGGCGGGGCCCACGATACCAGCCTCCTTCAGTCTCCGGATCAGGATCTGGTGGGAGACCGTATCGAATGCGGCACTGAGGTCCAGTAGGATCAGTGCCGAAGTACGTCCCTCATCCAGTGCCGCTCTCAGGTGTTCGGTCACAGCTAGCAATGCGGACTCTGTGCTAAGACCCGGGCGAAAGCCACACTGGGAGGAGTCCAGTATGTTATTCTCCTCCAAATAGCCTGACACGATGGTATTAACATAGGCTTCGGATATTTTGGAGGTCCAAGGAAGCAAGGAGATGGGACGAAAGTTCTCAGGTTTTGTCGGATCTAGAGTGGGCTTCTTTAATAGCGGCCTTACCGCGGCTTGCTTCCATGTCTTCGGGACTGTGGCCATGGCCAGGGACAGGTTAATAACCTGGCCCAAAGGTGTAAGAAGCACAGGTAAAAGTCTCATTAGGTGTTCCGGCTTCATAGGGTCAGTTGGAGAACCAGATTTAACCTTCCTACAGAGTATGCTAAGTGCTTCTTCAGTAATTGGTGGAAAGGTGGCCAATGTATGGGCGGGGGGGCTGGGTCCTCAGAGTCGAGGCCCTTAGCTTTCTGGGGGAAGGTCTTGTAGATGTTGTCCACCTTCGTTATAAAGAAGGTGGCAAGGTCCTCACATTGTTCATTAGACTTAACGGCGGATGCCACAGGCGCCCCAGCATTTTTGAGATTTTTAATAATGGCGAAGATCTTCTTGGAGGGATTCTGGCTGTTTCTGATCTCCTCCGAGAAATATATAGTCTGTCCTATCCATAATTAGAACGTTACCGCCTTTATCGGCCTCCCGTATTACAATTGCTGCATCACTTTGTAGCCTACTTAAAGCCTTCCTCTCTTCCCCCGACAGATTGCATTTAGGTTGGGGACTAAACTTGTTCGGGATCTCCATTAATCGAAGTTCCTGTGTTATTCTCTCACCAAATTCATCAATGTTGGAGTGATATCCGCCATGCGGAACCAACCTAGATTTACACCACAGCCCAGTATCATTGTTTACATTCTCTCTTATATTAAGCTCATCAAGAATTTCTCTCATTTCAATCACATCATCATTTTCAATAGATAACAATTTTGCACATCACGTATGTCCCCAATGGTTTGTAATGTAGGTAGTGGTTCATGCACAATGGAGACGCAGGCTTGGGTACTTGCTATGAAAAATGTTCTTTTAATTTGAGTTAATGTAAAAACTTAAACAAATCAATGTGAACATCAACCAAATCCCCCCGTTGAGTGAAACAGAAACCAAGACCCCTTTTTAGGACGCTTATTTCATGTTTATCTAATGTTCTGACAGAAAGATTGATGATCTGGAGATCCATTTGTGCAGGTGTGGATTCCACCAAATGAGCAGTATGGATCTGGGTATCAAGTCCCAACTGATCTGCATTGGTGCTAACAAGGCCCACTACATCTAGTTTTTCTTCGAGCGGGTTAGCATGGCATGGCTGTCTGGTTTCCCTCTTCCTCCTTCTCCCACCTCGCCTTGTCTTCTTGGTCCCTTTTTGCGCTGCCTGTCGCCTATACGTAATCTCTCTAGTTCCCTCTGAAAGTTGGAGGCCCCTTCCCCTAAAGGGGTGTCTGACTGAGCAGTATTGGAGGCGGTACTCTCACTGGATGCTAGTGAACTACTGCTTGCTGATCTATCTCAAGGCTTTCTTCCCTGCCTCTTTTACTGTCCTCCAAATTGTTGGGGTTGTCATATTTTTTTGCGAAGGTAAAGATACGACCAATTGTCTCGTCTGATTTTGCGCATCTTTTTGTCCCTGAGGTATTGCTGATGGTCTTCAATTTCCTTATTTAAAATAGCATAATTTTTATCTATTAGTTCCTTACAATGCATGGCCTCAATTTGCTTCTCCAAAACCTCTATTTCTGTCTGGAGTTTTAACCCCTTTTCATTCGCATGCTTAATTAAAATTTTCATCATGGTGAACGATGCCCCCTCCAGATTGTGTTCCCAATTCCCAAACAGTTCCTCACTCAGATCTTCAAAGGTTGGAAAAATGAGAATCCGTAAGCCCCTAGGGATCTTTTTATTATCCATGTATTGCTGCAAGGTGACACCGTCCCACCAACGGGCAAGCTCCTGTCTTTTTACCCGTTCTAACTGGACAAAACATGCACGTAACCCAGAGTTCTGTTGGTCACTTGGTGTCCCCAGTGACACTGCACTGAACCCCTTTCCAAACAAATCTTGTGCCAGTTCCTCTCTTCTGTCAATTAATCTTGGGGATTGTTAGTAATAAGTGTCCTGAAAGGTAGCGAGTGCAAGCAAGACCCGAAATCAGTAATAAAATACAACAATGGCGGACTTTCAGAGCCGCACCCTGTACCGTTTCTTTTTTAGCCAATAGATGTGCACAACAATTCCTGCACCTACCGTTGTTAGGTGCAACTGCAAACGCAGAACAGAAATTATGGATATTTGGAATGGTGCACCATAAACGTTCTTGTCCAAAGTCAATAAGGAAATGAGTACGGCAATATGTTCCTTTTAGTCATCTCTTTTATTAAATCAATTCAAGTTCATTTCATCAACGAACATCATCCAGCCAACGCGTTTCGTTCAGTTATTACTTGAACTTCGTCAGGGCTGTGAACAACAGATACACTGGGCAGACATATGTACATACAGTAACACAATTTACAAAGAATTTACATATCCAATCACACAACAACATTACACAACAGACAAATTTCAAGGACAAGTTTAAAAACATTTAAATTTGTGACAGGCACAAGAAAGTGTGGCAATAAAAACCTATACTTTCAAAGTGTCCAAAAGAGCATAACCAAACGGAAAGGGTGAAGGAAGGGGAAAAGGAACAGGTGGCAGGGGAAGGTGTGTTTGAAGGTGGACCTGCATGACTAAAACATACCCCCTACGACACTGTGGTCAATGGTCAGTGAACAGAAAATGATACGCATCAGACGAACAACCAAATGTTAGAGCAAAATACTACTTAAATAATAAAATAACATAAGCACAAAGAATGGGGGCCACAGCATACCCAAATTACGCATAAACCAAGGTACGGAGTCTAAGTACGACAGACAGAATACCTAATAAAAGGACAAAAACAGCACAAAGGCACAACATTGGAAAAGGTGAGCAACCTAACCCACCCATAGTGATCACACAAGTGAAGTGAAAAGTTGTCATTATTGATGTAAAATACCTCATGGAAAATTGATGGGTTTGGGTATCCAATTTGATACCAGGCCTCTTCAAGTGAAGGGTGTAGCACCTGTGTCGCTGCCGTATGCACAAATCGTCATACACAAAGCTGGCGATTACTGGAATGGCAAGGCCTCATATTAGGGCCACAGGTTTGATAGCCCGTAAAGTATGCCTACATGTAGGATAAACAAAGTGAAAACGGCATTGAAAATAAGGTGGAACGAATCCCTGGCTATGCACATTGTATCGTGGTTGAACTACAGAAACTAAATCAAGAGATTAGGTGAAGTCCACATCCCAAGAAACAACTTACAAGTGTATAATACCACCCTAATCAATAAGTGGCAAAGCGTAAACTCCATTTAAGCTTAGTCGTATATAACAGGAGCCTCACCAGCATACATGACTAATGAGTAAAGTCATGGACAAGATAAAATAAAGCGACAGTGTGCTGATTATATTGTATATCCAATAGTCTTAATATGGCAACCATTGAGTAACCCACAGCCACATAACGCCCACCTTAGCCTGGGGCATAATGGCAAAGAAAATGCATATAACCCAACATAAACAAAATAATAACAGCAATATAAAAGTTATCCCGAAAATCGGGACGCATGATAACCGCTAAATTGGCATGCACCTCCTCTGGTTTTTTTCGCTTCTGTCACTGAGATCTCTGGTGTTGCGATCCAATCAGATTGCAAGGTCTTAGTCCAGTAAGTTTCCTCTCAAATTTGTATTTTGTGTGGCCGTGACTTTTCTAAAGGCTGTGTTCCACTAATATGGCAAAACGGAAGCAACTGGTAGACAAGGAAGGGCCATCTAAGAGTCTCCAAAATTCCACACTTGACTGTTTCTTGACAAGGGCAGCTAAAGCCATTGACAAGGAAATCTCAGTGGTTGAACGACGGTTATCCATGGGGGTGGCTCTTTTATTGCTCTGAACCCAGATTTAATAGACAGTGGGGTACCTGGGGACATTGAATCTGGAATTTCCCGAATTTCTGCCAACATACAAACACTAGTCGAACCACCATCCTCTGTGAGGTCCCCTCCCCAACATCAAGCATCTCCGCCGTCCGGGCCTCCTGTCAAAGGGAAGAAAAAATTGAGACATCCGGAGTCTTCATTGGGAGCAAAGACTAGGTCAAAGAAAAAACCACAGGAGTTACCACTTAGGGAGACTGTTAGTACTTACCCTGCATTGGCAACTGTGCAAAAATCCCATTCTGCCCCAGCAGTCTTCACAGTTTTACCTCCTCAAGACATAGAGACCCTAATAAACCGTTTTGACAATCTATTATCAAAAAATCTTTCTCCGATATTGGCCAGACTTAACCAACTTGAGGCTAATGTGCAAAACATTTTGAAGTCTGTTACCTGCTTTTTGACTGGGGCTGGAAAAGACAGTTCAACAAGGCTCAGATTGCCCTGCTTCGGGGGGGCCTCAGGAACCTGTAAGCCATCATACTAGGCTGGGAAATCATTGTAACAAAACCATACAACCCCTTCCTGTGGTTACCTTGCAAAACTCGGGGCATGATCCGGGGAAAGACCAGTTTAAAGACAGAGCATTGAAGCAAGCAAATCATGTAACTGGGGGTGAGTGTATGGGTAGTAGACGTAGCCCCAACATTCACAGCTTTACACACAATGTAAATGGTATTAAATCTACCAGGCAGCCTCTCTCTCCATTAAATGATGCTGCCAACTCGCACGATTTATTAAATGAGGTTAACCTGGATCTTCCACCAGAATGCTGTCCATACGTAGTGATTTTAACTAATGTCCCCTAGCAGGGAAATCTTAAAGGAAATACAAGCCAACTGAAAAATAAAGTATGCCATTGGTTATCCCATAACACAGATTCACAAATTCCAGTTACAATGACATTCTGTTTGTTACAAGAGTAAGCTGGGTTGGTCCCTTACGTAAGACTACCTATGGAGACTGTATAGTGATTAACTGCTGATCCCAGACCTTGCAGGAACACTGCTCAATAGTGGGAGGAAATCAACTAGGTGGGGCTTTGAGCATTAGATTGGCATAATGCCGCTAGGTTTCTTCTATAGACATCTTAAACCCTCTGGCCCAGTCACCTCACCAAATACCCAACCAGTGCAGAATTTGAAGAACAGAAAGGAGCAATTTCTTCTTGCAACTAGCAATAGATACCAAGTACTCACAGAGCTGGACAAGCCAGACTGACTAAAGTCTAGGCATGCTAATCCAATGCTGGCCTATGGCATGTCACAGGATAGTCAACCTGTGGGGGATATCACGAACAACACTTCATATGGAATAGTGAATCATACCCCAGTTGGCCTGCTCGACCATCATGCTCCCACCCAAGGCCCAATGAGAGGAAACCCCCTAACAGAACACCCATCACAGGGAAGCCCTAATGATGACCTGCAACTGAATATTATATCTTGGAATATTGCGGGGATACGGTCCGAACTTAGTGACCCGGAGTGGGGTAAACTAGTGGACAGCTGCCATATGTGCTTGTTCCAAGAAACCTGAGCAACAGAACAGATATATAGGGTGGGTTTTTCCTCGTTTAATATAGAAGCCAGACAGTCAACATCTGGCAGACCTGCTGGTGAGTTGCTGATCTCGGTTAAGACCACATTGGCATGTAAAATCAAGCGTCTTGAAATAGGCTCACAGGAGATCCTTGGTTTAGACTTACTCTCACTCAAGGGGGATACCAATGTTAGATTAATTAACATATACAATCGGTTTATTAGCCCCCATAAGCCCTCTGAGACGATAACAGCGCTCACTAACTTCCTTGACAATCCTAGAAAAGAGTATTGTCTCATTGTAGCCGGCGATTTTAATACAACCTATGAGCCAGTAGATTATGTACAGGAAATAGTTCAGGAGGAAGAACAAGCCAGAGGTGTTAAAAGGCTCCAGATACCTGCTCTTAAAAGATGCACTAATGTTGGGCAGCAAGTTCTGTCATTCACCCTTGCTTTTGGGGTGCGCGCATGTAATGGGCAGACACCCTCAGATGTCAATGCAAATTTTACATTTAAAAGGGGGAATGTCAAAAGCAGGATCGATTTTATAATGGTAGATCTTGACCTTTCGCCACAAGTTAACAATATGATTATTCTAAATCGTGAGGATAGTGATCATAACGCTTTGTTTCTGAGGTTATCTGGTCTTCCTATTTTACATCCCCAGTTAAATCTGTTGATGGCTCCTGTGTTCACAACCAATAACAACAGGATAATTAAGTGGACTCAGGTAGTTACTGATGGTAAGCTCCTCCCTAATATTTATAAAGAGGTGGACCAGACACTCTTGAAATTGAGTAATCCTAACATAAATGATGACAGTATTATATTTAGTTACCAAGAACTATCAAACAGTATAATGCCCTACTTTAGTAGACAGGAAAGACCAACCATGACTAAACGTAGTACTGCTCCATGGTATAATGATGAATGCAGGCAAGCGAGAATCAAGCTAACTGTGGCAGTTAAGGAAGGGATAAGGCCTGACATAATTAACAGAAGAAGGTTATACAAGAGAACACAGGAGGATGCAAAATGGAGTTGCGAGGTACAGAACTGTCGTATACTAGTTGAGGCATCTAGACAGAAGGATTGTCAGTTATTTTGGCATCTTCTTTCCAAAGGGGCAATCCAGCCGGTCAGTGAAGACGACTTCCACATACAGACACATCTCTGGGAAGAGTACTTCCAGACTCTATATACTGGAAAGGACTGCAAGCCTGTGGGTGAGGCAGTGGAGCCAGCTGGGGACTGTAAAACAGAGCTTGTTGCAAAAGAGGTAGTCAGTTTTTCCTTAATGGAAACTATGAACGCAATTAGCTCACTCCAGACTGGGAAAGCTCCAGGGCTAGATAGACTACCGGGAGATCTTTACAAATCTGAGCCCAAAATATGGGGTCCCTGCTCCACACAATTTTTAACGCCATCATACGAGGGGGGGGGGATATCCCAGCAACCTGGAAGGGCGCAGAAATAATCCCAATATTTAAAAAAGGGGATAAAGGAGCCCCCGCAAATGACAGTCCCATTAGCCTTATAGATGTGTCCCAGAAAGTTTTTAGCAAAATGATCCTGTCACATCTCCACAACTGGATAGAGGATAATAGCATATTATCTCACTTGCAGGCAAGGTTTAGAGCCTCCACAAGCACCCTAGATCAGGTGTTTCATTTTCTCTTGCTTATTTGAAAGGAAGTGAAGATCAAGAGGGGCCATTTGTATGTAGCGTTTGTAGATCTTAAAACTGCATTTGACTCCATAGACCGCTCCAGGCTTTGGGCTGCCCTTAGGGACTTAGGACTCCCCTCTGGATTGCTCCAACTTTTGATCCGCCTACATCAAGATAACTACGCTAAAGTCAGGTGGAACTCTGATGGCAGTCTAACTGACAATATAGCGATTTCTAAGAGGGTGCGCCAGGGCTGTGTGCTGGCCCCAACCATGTTCACTTTGTACATGAACGGGCTTATAAGCAATCTTTATGACTTTGGAGGTGACCCCCCAAAATTGGGAGGCAAGTTAATACCCTCTCTGCTATTTGCAGATGACACGTTGCTCATTTCTAAAACGCCAATGGGCATCCAGAACGTGTTAACAAAATTCGCGACAGCCTGCAAAGTTCGGGGCCTTGAAATTAACTGCTCAAAAACAAAGTTTATGGTTTTTAATCCCTACAAATCCACCAAGGGGAAAGTGAGGTTGGGTGCCCAAGTACTAGAACAGGTCAAGGCCTTTGATTATTTGGGTGTTAGAATTAGTGATAACCTGGCATGGACTCCCCAAATACAGAAGAGCGTGCTGACTCTACAGCATGTGGACTCTGCAATTATAAAGAGAGTTAAACGCTCAGCCTTCCGCCCAATTTCCCACACTTTGGAAATACATCGGGCTAAAGGGCTGGGTGCAGCACTCTATGGGGCTGAATTGTGGGGGCTGGAGCACATAAACCAGTTAGAGGTCACTGAAAACAAGTTTCTAAGAGCACTCCTTAATCTCCCAAAGAATACGCCTCTTTTACCTCTACGCCTTGATCTTGGACTAAAGTCTGTTACTCACTTTGCTGTCCTTAAGGTGCTTATGTTTTGGATAAGACTATGGACCAGTAATACCCAGATTCCATTAAAGGATGCTGTGGAGGAATTACTAATCCTCCAAAGAAAATCAGGGAGTCTGGCCTGGTTTCAAAAGGTCAAGGAGTGGTTTTTAGGTCTCGCGCCTGCGTTGCAGTGCACAGCACTGCTCGCGGCGCGAGACCTCTAGAAAGGGCTTCTGAAAACGACCCACACGCTCGTGCGTGTGGTTTTGTTTTCAGAAGCCCTCATTGGCTGTTGCGTGCGTTTTTAGAAAAAACGGCACGCGATTGGGCAAAGCGGGCGCATGTCCCGCCTTCGCTCCTCCCATTCCCGACGGTGGCCAGAACGCGCATCAGCGCGCGGCACAGACAGGCTCCCTCGCCCCCCTCCCGCTCCTCTGTGGTTTCGATTCCCGCGTTCGGCTGGGTTTCGATTCCGTGCTTGTTTTAAAAAAGCCAGCACGCAATTGTGCAAAGGCGGGCGCATGTCCCGCCTTTGCTCTGCCCATTCCCGTCGGTGGCCAGCACGCGCAGCAGCGCACGTTCGCTTCGCTGCCGCGCTCCCTAGCCCCCGCTCCTCTGTGGTGCACTGGTTTTCTTTCTGTTTAATGCTTGTGGCCGAATGATTTCTGTTACTTCAGTGAAATGATAGACGCGCTGACTGAAGCAGACATGCTGCGCTTTCGAATCTGTTTATTTCGAAAATAAAGCACCGACTTTCACAGGTTTTCAACAGGCGATGTTGTGCTTTATAAATGCCCAAATAATAAGAAGAAGAATACGGTAAGAAAGTTCATGGAATGGATGCATGTGTATAGTATTGGGTGATATATCCGTACCTGATCTGTGACAGACAGTGACATGGTGTCGAACTGGGGGGCTGTGTGGTGTGTCGGTAAGTCGGTTACTGACGGTAACATGCCATTGGACCCTTGTGTGTGTGTGCGCGAGCACAAGTACACCTGTGTCTTCTGTAGGTGATGGAAGGGCTGCAGTGAATGCAGTACTGACGAGTAAGATTCATGCATTAGTTGTGTATAATGCACCGGTTTGAACATGGCTTTACTCAGAACCCACACCATGGATTCTGCTCAGGTATACAGCTCAGTTTCAGTTACAGGAGGAAACAGAGGTTTTTACAGGGAATTCGTGCTTCGAAGATGAATTGCCCTCCAAACCAGTTGTATATACGGTCTGTAAGCATTGAAACACACTATGTGGTTGTGTTGTAAGACTAGGTTTGTATAGCGCTACTGCTCTAGCGCAGCAGTGGGTTTCGCAATCCAGGTTGTATGAGTGAGGGTAGTGCATGAGTCAGACTTCCCCAGAGCTGCAGACAAAGTCTCTTGCTTAAAAAGACATGAAGGGCCTGATTCACAAAGGCATTTACGTTCATAACGTACATTTAAGGATCAATGTGGATGGAGTTACACCTACTTGCCATTCACAAAAGGAGACTTAGTAGGTCCAAATCTATTGACATCTGTGTCATCATTATGTACGACTGCGTGAAATAATGCAAGTATAAATTCCAGGCATGGGGTGTAAAGTGTGCGTTACAAGTGTAGTTTGTTGTGTGTTTGTGGACGGCCACAAACAGGTCAGTTCGTGAACATCCACAAACTGTACCTCAACACTTTCCAACCATGGAAATGGTTGGAGATTTGCTTCATCAAAGGACTGAAGTAAATTCCCTTCCTTCTCTTATCAGAGGACTCTGAATTTGCCATTTCACACAATTAAAAAAATATCATAACAGGAAAGAAACCTTGTAACTTGCTATAGGTTAAAATACAGCACATGTGTTAGTTGACCACAATATACTACATTTTCTACATGTTCTTATGTTATTGCAGCTGTTCTCCAGGGTATACCACCATACGTTCTCCATCACACAACTCCTGCAGTTTTGTGCCACCCCACATTTGTGACATAACATTTTTTGTATTGCACAATGCAATACACAATAGAGTTAAAACTGTTGCCTAAAATTGTGTACTGTCTTCAGTTTCCTCTGGCATCTTACTTATGATAAACGTAATATTTCATGCACGAAAGTAAAATTACAATTTTGAATCAGTAAGGTCAGTTATTAAATAGAGAGGGTGTGTTCTCCTTGTTCATATATCCCTCAGTGTAGCCTGGCTTCCCTGCTTGAGCAAATGGTGTGATCCTGGGCTTCTGTTTCCACCAATGTGCCAAAATTTGAGTATATAGATAGAAGCAAGCTGCGCATTATTGTTGATGCATTGTGTGACGCTATATTTGATATACCTTGCGATAGTTTTTGTGTCGTGGGAGGTCAAGAAAGGTTCTCATAGGCTGCATTAATTGTTGTTTTCTGGGGGTTTGTGATTTTGCTTGTAACATTAAAGCTAAATCCGCTGACGTTTTTTTCTGCAGGGAATGTTAACCTTTTTTGTTCTGCGGCAGCTGAGCGCTATTGTGTGCAACACAATCATAACTCAGCCTTAAGATGGTCCAGCGAATTTCATGTGTTTTCTAACTATGTACGTACTTCACAAGGCTGTGGGCATTGTATTTAGCTGCAGCAGTAGCGTAGCCAGTGTGTCATTGGCCATAGTGCAAGGAAGAAATGCTCCGCCGGCCCCCACCTCGGCTGTTCTTTTAATCATAAAATGCAGCAATAATCGGGGTTCAGTGGGCCCCTCAGGCCTCTTGACCCCCGGTGCTACTGAACCTGGTGCACAAATGGAAGCTACGCCCTACGCTGACTGTATAACACGGACCCCTGAATTCTCTGTAGTGCAGGTGACCCACCGACTATAGGGGGCGCACCCACATAGCCAAATGCCTTTCATGTCGAGCTCGCCTTACAAAAAACCAGCGGCTGAAGAGTTAAAGAGCGGGTGGTTGGATCTCAGCCTACCCTGCCGGACCACATGTGTAGAAGTGCCTTTCCACTCTAGGTTAATCCACTCGTCCTGGTGCTTGTGCATATACCACTGCACCCCACACCCCCCCCCTCGCCCCACACTAAAGATGTGGGTTCTCCCGATCAGGACAGTCTTTCAAAGTGGGCCATGGGCCCTGCACTGTCCTGCAAGGCCCCACGCCAGGTTGCCTTGTTTAGTTCAAGGCCCTGACCCCTGGGCCTCCGGCCCACCCCTTTCTAGCACAACCTTACCAGCGCCTTACCACCAGAAAAGCCCGGTTCTCCCACACATGCATTTTCCCTCCTCGCACGTGACACATTGAGGTACTTCCTTCCTCTACCTACGACCCACCACCTGAGCACCTTTAAATAGCCCTCAGACACCGTTTTCTTTCACTGGAAGCACCCTTTTACTTCCCCTTCTCCACTACTCCCACATCATGGCCACCACAGAGTACAATTATAACAAGCATTTGCAATGCAATAGGTCTCATATTATTAAAGTTTGAGCTATTGGCATTGCTAAATAATGCAACACCAATAGCTCAAACTTTAATAATGCGAGACCTATTGCATTGCAAATGCTTGTTTAAACTGGGGCTGGGGAATATGTGGGACGACCCGCAGTCTATCTAAAAAAAAATGGTACCTCAGCTTAAAATAAGGTACTGGAATTTTATTGATTCTTCTTGCACTGATACTAGGTCACTTGGCACTTTAACTACCAAATTTTTAAATGTTAAAAGTTGTTTTAATTTTGATACTTATATGGATGATGTTGAACCCCCCCAAGCACGAGCTCTTTATATACAATTCAGATTTGGGGTTTTCCCCTTGAATGCCATGAAAAACAATTGGGCGAATGATACTGTAACCCCTATGTGTCCGTCCTGCCGCTCCACCTCAGAAACTATTGAACACTTTATTTTTTTTTGTCCTGCTTATGCCAAAATGAGAAAAACATGGATTATCCCTGTTTGTCGGTTGTTGTCGTTCTCTCGTCCATCAGACGCTCTACGTGTATTTAGATCAGACACGACAAGGTGGCTTCTTTTCACTCTATCAAGATATCTCCTTTACACTTGGTGGCAGAGGTTCAAACTGGCAAAATAACATTGTAGAGCAGGACCTTAGGTTCACTTAGTGAAAGATAGTACCAAGGCCTCTGATGGGGACTGTAGTGTAAACAACGGTATAGGGTTGTCTTGTTAACTGCTGATTTCTCTTTTAATGCTTATCATAGCTTTTAAAAATAATTTTAATTTTTCAAAATCAAGTCACAACTTTTAATTTTACAGTTGAATGCTGTATAGGACTGTGAAGATGGTGCTGCCTTTTATTCTTTCGTGTATTTTGTTACTGAAATACTGTATGTATTGTGATTCTATGTATGTGTGTATGATCATGTTATTGCTCGAATAAACTTGACTGACACTCCACTATATCCACCTTCTCTGAGGCACAACAAGGCCACATTCCTGATGTAGGCCAGAACTCCCACTTTTCCAATTTTTTTTTCTATGGCTTTATCCCTCTTAAAAATGCATTTATTGCAGGTTAATGATTTTAAAGTCCGTCGAGTTGTTCAATAAATCTCTAAATCTAGTGTATGCATGTATGACGAAGGGGCATTGGGAAGGAGGGGGACAACTGCCTGAGGCAGCAGACCACCCGCTTCCCAATTCTACAGAAAACGTATAGCACAGCAGCAGTACTATTAAGTTGTACCAGTAAAGCCTGTTATGCAGAATGGCTAGAAAAGGCAGCTAGGTAAAGCTTGGGGGCGACGGCGGGGGAGGGGGGGAAAGGTGGTTAGGGGGGAACAGGAGGGGTGCTGGATTTCCGTCCATGGCACCACCTGTGCAAAGGCATGATATCAGACATAGAGGGGCTTGCATCCAGCGCTAGACTGGCCTATAAGGGAAACTGGAGGGTTCACTGACAGGCCAGTGCTTCTGAAGTCAGGCAGGCCGAGGCAGACTTGTTCCATGCCACGCCTCTCAGAGTCTGCTAGCTGACTGAAAACACTCCAAAAGTGCTCAAATTCCAAAACCAGTCCACCTCTGTTTTCCCCAAAAAGCATTATATTGGAGTATTCGGTCTTAAAATAAGTCTCTCGCTATAAAACTGGAACAAAAGCCCATAAAAACTTGAATCATCCGTAACGGCATACAGTACAACAGAAGTCCTTTTCCCAGCGACGCACGTCGTTATGTGAGAAGGTCGGCTCCGTACAGGTCTTCCAGGCATGCACCGCCTCCCACGATGCATCACGTGTCTGTAGGAAGAGAACAATTTTTCCCTCACATCCCCCGTGCAAGTCCAATACTGTACACGCTGCTTTTTGGAAGAAAAAAAACCCTGCATGACTCATACTGTTATGAAAGCTACCATGTTTGTATTATATTGTCGCTGATACTCAGTATTGTGTGTGTTTATATATACAGTTTCATTTTGCATATCAATCTACACTCTTGTCCCTCTGGGCAACATGGGGTCACTGGCAGAGGTTGCTGTCATGAAAACAACAAAAAAATTCATAAAGTAATGAGCGCCTAAAGTTAGTGACTGGGATTGCAGGCTTCTTCAGAAACACCTTTATGTACGATCCAACGCAAATCACTTTCATTTTCAATTTCCTTTCATGTTCTTCATCGTCCCCACCTAACCCCACACCTGGCTTCAGTTGTCACTTTCTCTCTTCTTTGCCCACAGAATGAAAGTGTCTGTGTGTCATCCTTAATATTGACTTATATACCTCTGCCTTGACATACACGTCATATTCTCATTTTCCTTCTCAAGAACGAAAATGATTCTCCTCTCACATATTTTCTTTACTGTCTCCTTGATTATGTATTTATTTATTTGGTTGCATTCTGGTTTTATAAAGTACTGCATTCCACCTTTTTGTTACTTTAGAGTGCTAACAAAATGTGATGCTTTGATGCAATTCAAACAGCTTCAAGCAGAGGTGGTGAGAGATAGTTAAAGTACTATCTGTTCTTTAGGTTGTGACCCACATTCTGTGTTTATAACTTCGAAAAATAAGTTTTGATATCTCAGTGTGTAGAAGCTTCGTCAATTGCTTGTCATTTGGTTTTGCCGTCAAGTATGGGCCGAGGTTACTCCGCAGACTGGGCCCTTGCTCGTCCAGGGATGCGTCACTGTGTTTTAGCTGCTTGAATATTCGTTGGTTGGTGGATCAAGTAGGCAGTCACTCAACATGGGTTCCTTTCATTGGCGTGAGGGGTGACAATTTCTGGAGAAATTCTGGAACCATGTACAGAAGACTTGATGAACAGGCAGAGTTTAGTGGAGCTCTCTTTTCTGGCGTTCTCACTGTTCCTATGTCCGAAAAGTGTACATTTTTCCAGACATAGGGCCCTTTCACATAAACTGAGCACTGGAAGCGCTAATCTAAGCCAGGGAGTAGCCAGACAATTACAATAACCTCCACTTGGAACCATAACTCCAAAGCATCAAGGGAGCATAGCATGCATGGCTGTGGTTAGATGTGTTCCGAAGGGGAATGTTGTGAGTGAGGGGTGTTCTTCTGCTAAGAACATTTTTTTTTAAGGTTATATGATGCAATTTCGCAATACAGTTTCATTTTTTAAAGGTTTTTTTTCCCCAAAGCAAACTGTCTGAAAGGTCAAACACAAAATAATTTAAAAAAAAAACTAAGTTCTGCTTTTTCCTGAGGCTCTCCTTCCCCAGAAGTGGTGGGTGTTCAATGACGCAATATCGAGGTAAACAATATCGTTGACAAAAATATTGTACCAATAATATAGTTCACCACAATATCGTGTACCTATACTTATAATGGAAATTAAAAAATATTTAAAAAAAATCATAGACAATATTATCTAAAACACACTAAAATATTGATTTTTTTAAATTTATATCTATACAATTTGTAGTAGTAAATGTTAAATACTATACTATATAAAAATAATATAATGTAAAGTAAATGGATTCCACTATTTAATACAATCTATAAATATAGATTTATATAAACACAAACACCTACATGTGTTTTTATATATATATATATGTATATATTATCTACTGGCGGTCGCCAGTAGATAGTTATAGTTAGGACCTATTTTCCATAGGAAATTCGCAACATTCTATTTCCAATAACTTTGGCGCCGGTTGATGAATCTTTGCGAAAGTTTCAAAACTCGTGGGGCGCTCCGGTCTGCTCCTATCCTGAAAGTTTCGGGGTGATTCGGCAAGCGGGGGCTGAGAAAAAAGGGGGGTCCCAAAACGTGTTTTCTCCATGTTAATTCCCATAGGAAATTTTAGACACGGCTACAGCCCGAACTGCTGAACGGAATTACACCAAATTTGGCAAAAAGGTAGCGCTTGGTTCAGAAAGCGACCTTATTTTTAAATGGTGTAAATCCGTTCAGTAGTTGCGGAGAAATTAAAAAAATAAGAGTCAAAAAATCAATTTCCCATAGCTACAAGGCTACAGCCCGAACTGCTGAACGGAATTACACCAAATTTGGCAAAGAGGTAGTTCTTGGTTCAGAAAGAACCCTTTTGTTAAATGGTGTAAATCCGTTCAGTAGTTCCTGAGAAAATCAAAAGTAAAAACACATATATATCTGGGCGGAGCCTAACCACACATGTCATCGTGAGATCTGATTGGCTGTCAGCACTTCATCCTGGAATTGCTGGCAGCCATCTTGGGACCAATATAAATGATAGTACCCCATTGAAATGCATTGTAGTGAATCGAAGATTTTGAGGGTTACCAAAAGGAGAACTATAAAGGGTGATAACAGACTTTAGTTACATTAGAATTCATTTGTTGATGGTACCATACTAATTTCAGGAATTGTGGTGTGTTCTAAGGTGATTTTACCCTGTGAAAAACCTTCTGCTGGGATATCATGAATCATGTTTGAGAGAAAACTATTTTCACATGCTTGTCCCATACAGTTTTGGAAGGTGCTCCAGAAGCTAAAATGAGAGCATATTTTCTGTAAATTCACATTATCTTTCACAGTCATGTGAGAATGAAGTCTGACATTCTCAGTAAAACATGTACATCCAACAAGAGCAGAGACTGTCAGTTGATTCCTTTGTGTTCTACTGCAGCTTCCCAGAGTGTTCTAAAGAACAACTAGAGTGCTAACAGCCTTACTTATGACAAAAGTATGGCACACCTGAAGCCATCTTGATTGGAATAAACTGGTAACACTTAAAACATTTAATTTAAAAAGGAACAAAATGATGGGGTTCATTTTGTCATAGAAATTATGGTTAGTGCTGTAGAAAGAAAAATTAGGACATGTTTCAAGTGTGATCTCAAATATCTTCCTGTTATATTTCAACAGGAGCAGCCTGTCAGTTGATGCCTTTGTGTTCTACTGCAGCTTCCCAGAGTGTTCTAAAGAACAACTAGAGCGCTAACAGTCTTACTTATGACAAAATTATGGCACACCTGAAGCCATCTTGATTGGAATAAACTGGTAACTCTTAAAACATTTAATTTAAAAAGGAACAAAATGAGGGGTTCATTTTGTCATAGAAATTATGGTTAGTGCTGTAGAAAGAAAAATTAGGACATGTTTTAAGTGAGATCTCAAATATCTTCCTGTTATATTTGAACAGGAGCAGCCTGTCAGTTGATGCCTTTGTGTTCTACTGCAGCTTCCCAGAGTGTTCTAAAGAACAACTAGAGTGCTAACAGCCTTACTTATGACAAAAGTATGGCACACCTGAAGCCATCTTGTTTGGAATAAACTGGTAACACTTAAAACATTTAATTTAAAAAGGAACAAAATGAGGGGGTTCATTTTGCCATAGAAATTATGGTTAGTGCTGCAGAAAGAAAATGTAGGGCATGTTTTAAGTGAGATCTCAAATCCTCTTCTATTTCATTAGAAAATTCTGACATGCAGACTGAAACAATCACTTTCAATACCAGCAGTAGACTTCCAGTTAACTCCCTGGTGAGCAGTAGCTTTACTACAGTGATCTAATGAACAACTAGAGTGCTAACATTCTGAATTTATGGCAAATGTGTGACACATCTGAATGCCTTCTTGATGGAATCAAAGTAAAAAACTGAAAGCATTTCCTACTGAGGAGACTGCAGTAAATGACGAAATTAGGAAACTTCATAACAAATAAGTCTCCCAAGATGGCCACCAGAGAAAAAAGAGCCCAAATGTAGCACAAATATCACCCAGATGTAGCCCACATATAGCCCAATGACAGAAGTGTGCAAAACACTTTTTATTTTTAGTTTTTCTGCAGTTTTATATAGTGCAAACTGGTCAGGTATTGGAGCGTTACATCTTACTTGGACCCCTTATTGCGTATTTTGCACGAAGTACATGAGATTGATCTTGCGAAACATTGACCTTTACGATTCTGTTAACCTGAAGTTGCTCTGAACCGGGCTTTGTAACACCCGTTTTTACCTACTGGTTTTAATTAATTCTCACTGTATTGTATTAGGAAAGAGGATTTACTGTTTTTATGTACACTTTTATGATCTATGTTTCTAAATCAGATCAAATAAAGTTTAATGAATTCTATGGCAGGACGGAGGCGAGGATTATGCATATCTTTCCTCACTTTATTTGCATAGCAGTTCAAAGAAAACGTAACACAACAATCATTAAACAAAAGACTACACAACCCATGAACCATTAGGGGGTAGTCTCCAAGGCAACTATAGTCCAATCATATCACAGTCCATCGTATATAATATCGTGACGTCCCTTCCGCTTCCTCTTTCTTCACTGCTCGTCAGTTAAGTGCATTTCTTACATTCTTATCTTTATCTGATGTTGTTGCTGTTTGTATAGCGGTTTCTTGTGCACGTTATTAGCATTATTGCCTTGGTATTGTTTCATATTCCCTGCGCAGCAGGCTCTTGCCCGAGTACGTTCTCCCCCTCGCAGTTTCTCCCGCTGTGTGCTCTGCGCGCGGTGAGATCCTGTCAGGCGCGTCTGGTCCGAGCGAGGCAGCTCCGTCGAGCGCTCCCGCTGGTCTTTACGCGCGTTTGGGAATCCGGTCACTCCTTTAGTGTCCGCTTGATTCCCGACCAACCCTCGCCTAATTTTGACACCGCTACGCGGTGATTTCCCCACACGGCCACGTTAGTGACCAGCGCCACCTGGTGGTGGTAATTGGTATTGCGCCTCAGTCTATTCTTATAACAGCTTCGGGGAAAGCCCAGCTGTTGGAGCACCGGCGAGGGGGCTGCCTTAAGGATTTTAAGGGCATTTGTTCTGTGCTCACACCCTCAGCTATCATGTCTTCTCCAGAAGACCATTTTTACTCCTCCTACCAGGAAGTGGAGGAGGAATGGCCCCCAACTTCTCCCTCCAGCAGTGGACCAAGCCCTCTCTCTGGCTATTTCTAGGGCGCCTGGCTCCTCTTAGGGATCAGGTTGATAAGCTGGCGAAAAGCATCCCTGGGGTGTTCAGTGACCCAGATCTGGTGGTGGCGGGTCCCAGTAGCTCCCAGATGGGGAATAAAAGGGCCGTTAAGCATAACGCGGGGCACTTGGAAGGATTTGATAAACTTACGGAGACCTTCCTCAAGAGTGCGCGAACGCTAAAACATGCACCCTGCCGGGAGGAGGAGGGGCCCGGAGAAAATTGCGACACTGTCACCACTATTGTAGACCCCGACGGCGGGTTTCCCTTAGAGGGAGAGGGTGTATCGGAGGACGATTTCTCCTCCGATGAGGATAAGGACTCGGGGCGTCCCTGGCGTCCAGAGTCCCACTCCTCTCAGTCCCCGGTTGGGGACGGGGTCCACTCGGACATGTTCGAGCCTACCCAAATTTACCATCCTAGGTCAGCGGAGTGGACACCTGACGCCAAAGTGGCAGAGTATGTGGTGGGGAAAATCCATCAACCCCTTGAAAGGGAGGTCAGGAATAGGATGAGGGAGAATGCCCCAGGCCCTCACTGAAGGGGAAGGTGGCACACACGCCTGAAATTGATGAGAAACTATGTACCTTTTTCTCCAAGTATATGAGGGATCCCAAGAAAGGAATTGATAGGTCTTGGACGTGGTAGGGCCCTTGACCCAAATTATTCAATTGATGGAGCGTTCCAAAGAGTCAGGATCCCCTTTGTCCACGGATATTGTGGCTGGTTGGGCGCACTACCCTAAACCCTAAAACACTACCCCCTCCACTACCCAAACACCACTGCACTACCCTAAACCCTAAAACACTACCCCCAGCACGACACCCTACACTACCCAAACATAACTGCACTACCCTAAACCCTAAAACACTACCACCAGCACGACTCCCTACACTACCCAAACACCACTGCACTACCCTAAACCCTAAATCTACCCACAGCACAACCCCTACACTACACAAACACCACTGGACTACCCTAAACCCTAAAACACTACCCCCAGCATGACCCCTTCACTACACAAACACCACTGCACTGCCTTAAACCCTAAAACACTACCCCCAGCATGACCCCCTACACTACACAAACACCACTGCACTACCCTAAACCCTAAATCTACCCCCAGCAAGACCCCCTACACTACACAAACACCACTGCACTACCCTAAACCCTAAAACACTACCCCCAGCACGACCCCTTCACAACCTAAACACAACTGCACTACCCTAAACCCTAAAACACTACCCTCAGCACGACCCCCTTCACTACCCAAACACAACTGCACTACCCTAAACTCAAAAACACTACCCCCAGCACGACCTCCTACACTACCCAAACACCACTGCACGACCCTAAACCCTAAACATGACCCCCTACACTACACAAACACCACTACACTACCCTAAACCCTAAAACACTAGAACCCAGCACGACCCCCTACAGTACACAAACACCACTGCACTACCCTAAACCCTAAAACACTACCCCTACACTACACAAACACCACTGCACTACCCTAAACCCTAAAACACTACCCCCAGCACGACCCCCTACACTACACAAACACCACTGCACTACCGTAAACCCAAAACACTACCCCAGCACTACCCCCTACACTACCCAAACACCATTGCACTACCCTAAACCCTAAAACACTACCCCCAGCATGACCCCCTACACTACACAAACACCACTGCACTACCCTAAACCCTAAAACACTACCCCCAGCACGACCCCCTACACTACCCAAACACCACTGCACTACCCTAAACCCTAAAACACTACCCCCAGCACGACTCCCTACACTACACAAACACCACTGGACTACCCTAAACCCTAAAACACTACCCCCAGCACGACTCCCTACACTACCCAAACACCACTGCACTACACTAAACCCTAAATCTACCCCCAGCATGACCTCCCACACTACACAAACACCACTGCACTACCCTAAACCCTAAAACACTACCCCCAGCACGACCCCCTACACTACCCAAACACCGCTGCACAACCCTAAACCCTAAAACACTAACCCCAGCATGACCCCCTACACTACCCAAACACCACTGCACTACCCTATACCCTAAAACACGACCCCCTACACTACACAAACACAACTGCACTACCCTAAACCCTAAAACACTACCCACAGCATGACCCCCTACACTACACAAACACCACTGCACTACCCTAACCCCTAAAACACTACCCCTACACTACACAAACACCACTGCACTACCCTAAACCCTAAAACACTACCCCCAGCATGACCCCCTACACTACACAAACACCACTGCACTACCCTAAACCCCCTACACTATACAAACACCACTGCATTACTCTAAACCCTAAAACACTACCCCCAGCACGACCCCTCACAACACAAACACCACTGCACTACCCTAAACCCTAAATTGACCCCCAGCACGACCCCTACACTACCCAAACACCACTGTCATACCCTAAACCCTAAAACACTATCCCCAGCATGAACCCCTACACTACCCAAACACCACTGCACTACCCTAAACCCTAAAACACTACCCCCAGCACTACCCCCTACACTACACAAACACCACTGCACTACCCTAAACCCTAAAACACTACCCCAGCCATACCCCCTACACTACACAAACACCACTGCACTACCCTAAACCCTAAAACACTACCACCAGCACGACTCCCTACACTACCCAAACACCACTGCACTACCCTAAACCCTAAATCTACCCCCAGCATGACCCCCTACACTACACAAACACAACTGCACTACCCTAAACCCTAAAACACTACCCCCAGCACTACCCCCTACACTACCCAAACACCACTGCACTACCCTAAACCCTAAAACACTACCCCAGCCCTACCCCCTACACTACCCAAACACCACTGCACTAACATAAACCCTAAAACACTACCCCCAGCACAACCCCCTACACTACACAAACACCACTGCACTACCCTAAACCCTAAAACACTACCCCCAGCACGACTCCCTACACTACCCAAACACCACTGCACTACCCTAAACCCTAAATCTACCCCCAGCACGACCCCCTACACTACCCAAACACCACTGCACTACCCTAAACCATAAACCACTACCCCCAGCATGACCCCCTACACTACACAAACACCACTGCACTACCCTAAACCCTAAAACACTACCACCAGCATGACCCCCTACACTACTCAAACACCACTGCACTACCCTAAACCCTAAAACACTACCCCAGCACAACCCCCTACACTACCCATACACCACTGCACTACCCTAAACCCTAAAACACTACCCCCAGCATGACCCCCTACACTACTGCACTACCCTAAACCCTAAAACACTACCCCAGCACGACCCCCTACACTACCCAAACACCACTGCACTACCCTAAACCCTAAAACACTACCCCCAGCACGACCCCCTACACCACCCAAACACCACTGCACTACCCTAAACCCTAGAAAAGAAACCCCCACCCCATGCCCAATCCCCCTTACCTCTCACTCCTCGTGGTTCCTCTCTCCTCGTGGTTCCTGCTTCACGTCGTCTCTGAGGGGCGGTGCACGTCGTTGTGAGGAAACGGAACAGCCTCTGTTTCCTTACAACGAGATGGATCGTCTACATGTTTTTAGAACGCATGGTCATTTACCATACATACCTTTACAACAAAATTTGTTGTAAAGGCATGCGTGGTAAATGACCATGCGTTCTAAAAAATGCGTAGTAATGACTTCGTGATGTACAACGCATGCGTGGTAATGCATGCGTTGTAATGGTATCGCAAAGTAAAAAGTCGTTGTAACGGCTGTTTACTGATCGAAGCTGGCCCCTGTTCTTCAGTGAGACGATTATTTGATTAATTAGGAGGAAGGAATGTGGTTTTTTTACCGAAAAGTGCATTCCCGACTGTTGTATTGTGAAAGTGTCCGCGTGGCCTGGTTTCACTTCCGGTGAGAGAGTGGAAGAGTCTGTTTGGATCTAAAGGAGTTCTGTTGTTGAACGAGGCCGGCGCGACATGTCATCAGAAAACATAGCTAATGGAAAGCGTCCTCCTTGAAGTGTGGAGCAGTGCCATGAGAGGTCAACGAGTGTGCGTCCCACCGCAGTATGACCGTACCGCGTGACCCATGTGCCACCTCCAGGGTACGGGAGGCAGAAGCGGCATCGCAGGTCCTCTTGAAGACCGTTGTAGCACTAATTCTACATTTTGGTACTAGGGCATTTTAACTTCGTTGTTCCTGCCAGATACAAAGAGAAGATCCTGTGTTATTCAGTGCCCTCGTTACCTTTTTTGTGGGTTGTGGTGCTTGTCACTTCGCTGCCCCGCCGGTGCACACGACTGGGCACCTCACCTCGTGTGCCATCTGCAGGGCCTCTGCCCTCGGATCACTGTTTTCGGTTTCTGGAGTGGCAACATAAACAGTTGCTCCCAAAGGACTAGCCTGAACACTTAGGTGAATATCCCCTGCACCAGCATTCCACGGAAATTCTTTGCTAGCTCTCCCACGTCAATGAGGATGTCATAATAGCACGGCTCCGCTTGCGACACCGTATGACCTCATCGGAGCCATAAGAGGACCTCGTCGGTGTGCTGACGTCAGTTCCACCCATTTTTTCCGTGCCACTGAGGCAAACAGGGGACCGAGACATTTTCACATGTATACATAGTATAATAAATATATATATATTCACTGAAAAAACCATAGGTTTCAGGCACGTTATAGTTAGAAATTAGCATTTAAAAAACCTTAGAAATTCACTGAAAAAACCATAGGTTTCAGGCACGTTATAGTTAGAAATTAGCATTTAAAAAACCTTAGAAATTCACTGAAAAAACCATAGGTTTCAGGGGCGTTATAGTTAGTTGGACATTTTACTCGTACAAAACCATAGAAATTCCCCCGTTATAGTTAGTTCAGCTAACTATAACTTGCGCGCCCGCAATGCACTGCTGATGACGTCACATATTACATCACTCATGACATGGTCAGTGACATCACTCATGACATCACTGATGACATTACTGATGACATCATCCAGTGAATGTGTGTTTTTCTGAAAATTAAATATGTTTTATATATGTATATCTCAAGGTCGATGGAAGAATAAATGGGTATATAAGTGTCTAAATGGATGATTTTTTTGTAAAATTGATTGTATAACTGACTAAGTGTATCTTAGTGAATACATGGGTTAGTGAGTAATGTTTAAATATGAAAATATCTGTATCAGTCTCTCACTTTGTGTATAAGTGGCTGCATGGGTTGGTGAGTAGCTACATGAGTGTCTATATGGGTTATTAGTTGGTTTTTTGAGTATCAGTATGAGTGTCTGAGTGTCTGTATGGTTCGGTGGGGGTATTACTTAGTGCATAGATGCATGAAAGAGTGACTCACTGTTTGTATGTGTTGAAGACAGCATGTGTGCAGGACTGTATAGGTGGATGAGTATGTGTATGGGTGTTTTAGTGAGTGAATGACTGTCTCAATAGTGTCTTTATGAGTAACTACATATGTTTTAAACTAGTATATGTGAGTATTGGTGTATATAAGTGAGTATATGTGAGAGTGAGAGATTGGAAGAGTTCCTGTACAAATAAGTAGGTGTTTCTATAAGTGATTGTTTAAGAGAGTAAGTATGTGTAAGTTTCTGTAGAAGTAAGTGTGGTAGTGTGTGTATAACTGTATATGCAAGTAAATAGATGTTTGATACTTTGTTTGCATGTGTGACTATGTGTGTGAGTAACTCTATGGATGAGTGGCGGTGTGTAACAGGATGTATAGGTGTATGAGTACATATGATGAGTGAGTACATGTATGAGTGACTGTATAGGGACTGTTGGTGAATGAGTGGATGTGTGTGTAGATCTTGGAATTACTGAATAGGTGTGTTGTAACTGGTATTGGTATGTCCATTGTTTTGAAAATGTTAGTTTGTATTTTTGAGTGTGTGTATCAAAGGTTATATTAGGGTGAGAGGAGGTCTGCCACTCTATCACAAGGATGATGTCATCAGTGATGTCATTTGAGATGTCATCAGTGATGTCATGAGTGATGTCACTGACCATGTCATGAGTGATGTAATATGTGACGTCATCAGCAGTGCATTGCGAGCGCGCGAGTTATAGTTAGCTGAACTAACTATAACGGGGAATTTCTATGGTTTTGTACGAGTGAAATGTCCAACTAACTATAACGCCCCTGAAACCTATGGTTTTTTCAGTGAATTTCTAAGGTTTTTTAAATGCTAATTTCTAACTATAACGTGCCTGAAACCTATGGTTTTTTCAGTGAATATATATATATATACATATCTACATATATACATATATATATATATTCGCAAACGATGACCTTTTACCAAGTCACATAACGAGGCGCACACTGGTGGACAGTGATTCAAAATGTATTTCCCACTCGAACAAACAACCGACAGACGTGTTTCGGCTACACGCCTTTGTCAATGTCGGTAAAACAAACGAAAGTCACCATTATTAAACATAAATATAAACATAGAGAAAGGAAAACGGTGCATATTGGCTCCTAATGGACATAGAAATGGGGTTTAGGACACATGGAACTCAATATCTTTTCCACGGCAGATATCTTTGCATGGTCAAATTCATTACGGAGACATGATAGTGTTTCCCAGTGCAATATAATTAAGCCTTGTATAGGCATATATTTGATGGTACATGCATACTAGTTAATTCATGTTAAACTATCAATGTACACACTAAGAAAACATAATTGATTTCTCATTATATACATTGTAAATCAAGCGTCACTGAGTTCAACAAAAAAAATATATATATATACATACATTCATGACAAATAATTATTTTACATTATATTAAGTTACATTTTTTAACATAAAAGCATATATATTAATATATGCACATATACATACATATATAATATATATAGATCTATAGATATATTCACTGAAAAAACAAAGGTTACTGGGATGCTATTGTTAGGCTCAGATTTCACTCATATAAAACCAGTGAAACTCAGCAGTTATAGTTACCTGAGCTAACTATAGCTTGGGTGAGTGAGAAGCTCTGTTGAGAGGCTGTATGGGTGAGGGACTGGGTGTGTGAGTGGTTGTACGGGTGAATAAGTGGGTGTGTGAGTAGCTATATGGGTTAGTGAGTGGCTGTGTGAGTGACTGTATGGGTGAGTGAGTGGCTGTGTGAGTAGGTGTACAGGAAGTGAGTGGCTGTGTGAGTGGCAGTATGGGTGAGTGGGTGTGTGAGTGGCTCTATGGGTCAATGAGTGGGTGTGTGAGTGGTTGTATGGGTGTGTGAGTGTATGAGAGGTTGCGTAGGTGTGTGAGTGGATGTGTGAGTGGTTCTGTGGATGATGTCATGAGTGATATCACTGACCTAGTCATGAGTGATGGAATATGTGAGGTCATAAGCAGTGCATTGCGGGGGCGTAACATGTATTTATTCATTTACATTTTCAATTGTCAAAAATACAATACAATACAAACAGCCATGCAAGACATCTCAGCACAACATGGAGATGGAGGGGACAATACCAGCCTGGGTGATCGGTGGCGGACAGGAGTCCCAGGAAAGCGGGGACAATGAAGGTGCAAGTGCCGAGATCTTAATGAAACTAGGTCCAGTCTAGCTTTTCAATTCACACTTTTTCTCCCCCTAGTCAATGTAGCAGGATCGCTGTTCTGAATGTCCATTCCAGGCAATTAGGAGGAGAAAGAGAAGAAAAGAGGGCGGTAAGGGGGGGAGTCTGCAAATGAAGGGTGAAGGGAAAAAGGAATCGGAGGAGCCGGAACGCACACGAGACATAACGTGAGTGTGACCAAAAACAGGTCGAGGAAACAAATGTAGGGGTAGTCCCACCTTTTATGACTCCACTAGGTGTCAACATTTAAAGCCTTCTGCTTTGTCATTGCAGTGACTGTGGGTATCGGGATAGAAGGGCACATTTTTCAAAGAGGGCCCTCTGCTGTAAGTGGGAAGAAGCAAGGTAGCTGCCAATAGGCGGGGAGGATAGTAAGACGTGGGTAAGGGCAGTGCACATTAAGAGAGTCATCACCAAAGCGGAAAGGAAGGCTAGTGACACAAGGAATCCTAGACCATCCCTGGAACGAAGAGATCAGTGACAGAACACTGCAACATGGGGGCTGGGATGCTAGACCATCACTTATAAAGAGATATCCACCAGTAACTCTCCCACACCCGCTCATAGACCTCTAACGTTTTGTTAAGTGTATATGTGAACCGCTCATGGAGAGCTACTTTGTCTCAATACACTGAGTCAGAAAGTGTTAACAGAATAAAACAAAAATATGATCCTTATTGAAAGTAACTCATGGCATGGGGCACTAACACACTACAGGTAATTCTTGAAATATTGGACACCTATGGTAAATTCCATGCACTGGATTAACTGAAGGAATTTTTGGTGTTCGGGAGGACAACAATGTCATATTGGGGGAATGGCTAGCCATGACAAAATGCTGACCCTGACATACTAGAGGTAATTTTAATTTTTGTAAATACAAAATGGTCAGTAAGGGTGAAACAACTCAGTAAAAAATCCCTCCACTATCAAAGGAGGAATAAATGGGAGCCCTTCAAGAGTTATGACCCATGGCCATGTAGCTTCCAACCTGCATGGCTGGCTCCTCTATTCTGCACTTCATGGCACCTGCTCCATACTTTGCCGCTGCCCTGGTTCAGCCACAGATCACAGTTGTCTCCACACTCTATTGCTCCAAGGGGTCACACACTCTCTGGCGCTACCCAGACTAGCTGCTGCTGTCCATGAGCAAGACCTGGGCCCGCCACCATTGACCAGCAAGTTCCACACAAGAGCACTCACTACATCATGTACGAGTGAGGGCACTCCTTCACTGCTAACTCTTCATTCTCAGTGTTCCCGCTCATTATTTGTGGGATGGGAGCCACCGGGCACCAGATTGGTCAGCCACTCCCCACACATATGGAGTGGGGCCGATGGCAACTCTCGCCAACCAGTATTGGTATTTATTTAAATTTAAGATGATTTACATTAATTCTTATTATACACGATTGAAATCAACATAAAGCATGATCAGGAAAAATGGGTGAGATTATGAGAAATGTATACATAGATCAAAGCAGGTGGGAAGAAATATATCCCCAATGCCTAGGGAAGGTGTTTTATATGTCTGCTAGCAAACCAGACATTTTTCACATTCATCTATTTAATGAAACTCTGGACAAATGTTTTCACATTTTACGAAACTGGATAAATTGTCTTAGATATTTGCCAACCACAGATATTCAAAATATTGATATGCTGAAAGTGAAATTAACAGAAATTCTCCCGTGCAGAGATCTTACTGAATCGATCTCCGCAATCATTTTTGCCTAGTCTTTTTTACCAGCATTAATGCACTTGGCATAATGCTCAGTAAAATCGGGTTTTGGTAAGTTTCAATCGTCCTGAATGTTATACTTGGAAAGTTTTTGTTAGCAAAAATCTGTATTTTATAAGTAATTTACATTTTTTTTAAATAGGAGTCATTGAATATATTTTTTTTTAATTTTGCAACGTCATGAATGCTGAGGTTTTTCAATGTGCTAAGGGGAGTGTCTGGTAATGGACATGGAGAGACCCCACCCACCCAGATAAAGAGAAAGACACAATGCGAAAGGTGAAACAAAGTGAAGTGGCAATGGAAGAAGAAAAGGAGATGTTGCAGCAAAGATTTGCAGACGGAGGTCAGAGCCGTTAAAGACATATAAAAAAGCCACTCCAGAAAGTAAGTAGGGGGAGATGGAAAAAATTATTGAATGGTCAAGAGGCCATGGGATGTATCACAAAAGATTTTTGCCTGGCACTATTTCATGTTCTTGGTGCCATATTGTGAAAGCAGGTTTGTACATATTTGTTGTGCAGCATTTACTTGTGGTGATGTCTTCTGTTGATTGTGCTGCTGTGGTTTGGCGCTGCATTATTGCAGTGTGTTGTGGTGTACAGCATTTGTTGTGCTGTGCTCCAATTTTAATGTTTTGTCTGTTGTGCTCGTTACATTTTAATAGTATTGTTATGTTGCTTTGTCTATGTTATTTTGTTATGCTCTGTTGTTTTCTTCAGATATGTCAACAAATGTGTCTATATTTCACCCAAAGCAGCACATTCCTTTACAGTTCCTGTGACAAGCAACCATTTACCACTGTCTAAATTGGTAAAATATTGCTATTCCAGCTCTACAACTATTAAAGACAGGAATAAACCCAAAACTGTGACTGAGACCATGCCTTAAATATAGTGTATGCACCCACAGCTTCAGCAGCTACAGTGGGGATGTCACTGTGCCATACGGTTCCTACTAATTAAGTAGGACTGTGCCTCTGGACAACATAAACGTCCAAATATGGGGACTGAGTCCACTCATATAATCAGATTATGTTGGCCAAATTCCTGGCTAGCTCACAGTGCCCATTCTGGACCCATAACCTGACAGGGTACAGGATGGTGTCTGGAACCTCAGAACATGACCACTCTAATTCCCCCATGGAAATCAGGGAAAAGATCTACCCTTTTGTTGTTACTTAGGCCTGCCCAAAGGGAGACACAAGAAATACACAAATTCGTATTTCAAACATTTATTGAAGCAATTGGATTCTTGTGTGAAAAACATGAGCTTCAATTATTAGTAGAAGGAAACAAAGCATTGTAATCAGCATTACAAGAATGGTGAAAAAGATGAATAATTCAACCATCATAAATTTTCAGCAATTATATCGCTAAATGAATAATACTACCGTACTATGTATCAGGAAGCCAGTCTGCTGTAGAACAGAAAGCCGTCCTTTGCAGGATAGGCATTGGAGTCAGCAGGGCTGGATCTCAGTCACGGGCGAATGTTCCAGGATAATCCTTCGAAGTGCTCCTCTGAGGAATTTGGCTCAGAGGCAGTTTCTATAATAAAAGCCTGGTTCCATTCACACTGTGTCAGAGGTAGAACACTGATGTGATTGTTTGTCTTTCCAATTCAGAGCTGTCTCCAACCGAACAACAAAACGAAAGGGCAGTGCGCTCAGTGTTCTTGTAGCCTTGGACAGAATGTACAAGTGTCATGATAAAATGCTTATGAAGACATGTGCTTGCAAGCAGAACACTTTCTGAGTACGTCATCATGTACGTGCAAAGCATGTAGAAAGTCACCATCTAAAACAATGTCAATTTAAACATGCATTTGTAAAATTGAAGATTTTGTGCACAGGCCCTGTTGAACCCCACAGCACCCACTCCTTGGATGGAGGGAGACTTTCACTTCAAACTAAACATAAAAGCATATCCGAAAATTAAACTTAACATGTATTTATGCCTAAAATTATAAAAAATATAATAATGCACTTTAATAATGAAGCAAAGGAAAGCCAAATTATATTTAAAAAAAATACCAATTAAAAGCATGCAATTAATAAATACATTAAAAAAATAAAAGAAGCCAAATTAAAATTCAGGATGTTCCAGAAATGTTTTCCATGTTCCCAGAGTCATTAGAATCCATGAAGGAACTAGCTACCGCATATGATGTTTCCGTTGTGCCCTGGACCGCAAGTTCCAAAGAACAAACATGGTTGTATTCAGCTCAATCAGCAGCCACTGATGGTGTGTCAGACGGTAGTGTAACCGCAGAGAAGAAGCCAGAATCCATGAATACAGGAGCTGAAGCATCCATTAAAGGCTCATAGTATGCATCTCATAGGACACCACTGAAGATGAATACTCAACAGACGCACCTGCAGCTCTGTATCCATAGGTTGAACCGGTTGCATTCCAAGGCATATATCCAGTGCACACTCAAACCTGCACAGCAGACACCGGAACACAGGCTGTAGGCAGTGTAACCACACAGGTCGAAAGTAATGACACGCCAAAATACTGCACCATACGTTCACAACATAGCAGGACATGTGGTATTTCCATCACCAATTGTCTTGAGGTGGAACATCCATTGCTGAGCAGCAAAAATAGGACCAAAATCCCAACAATCAGGAATAACACTAATGGTATGCCCCCAAAAACACTGGAAACCAGGGAGTGTGTAAAGGATAGGAATACAGTCTGGAACATGCTGATGAAGCCAGACCCAATCGATTTAAAAAAGGGTACTACTCCTGCAGTATTAGTTGCATAACGTATGCAGTGCACAAGTTCTCCAAAATGTTGAGGGAGGTTTGTGCGTAGTAGAAATTGTATTTGAGAGGTAAACCTTGCAACTTGGAGATCAAACGTCTAGCAAATGTTAATAACACTTCCTTCTGAAACAATAAGGTTTTCAGTCTGCTCAACTTATCAAAGTTCACATTAAAAATAGCTATTGAAGGTCATACTGTCACTTCTTTGACTGTTCGTGCAGATGGAAATAACACATTATTACAAGTCATAACTCTGGAAACCGTCACCATATATGGTACTCTCGGTTTCATCCCACAACAACCTTGGTTGTTCAGCGTCAAATAACTTCCATTTGAAAGCAATCTGAATGCCAGCCGAATCAAAGCAGCTGGGGCACCTTTCAGATAAAATGCTAAGCTGGCCATTGACGTGTTACATGCACCGAGAAGCGGGGTCTCTTTATAAACGAGGGAATGGCCAAACGAAGTTTCACATTCATTTCTACTGAGAAATACGTCAGTTTCCCCATTCCTACACCTGTAATCATAACGCAGGACCCATGTCTCGTGTACAAATCTCTCCCCTAGCGCCTCATTCTGCCTACTTGAAAATGTTTCATCCATGATCTAAAGTGAAACTTGGAAATTGGCAGTGAGATAAATCTTTGCATTAACCATACAGCAGATGGTGTTTCAGGTTGGTGAAGGGCAATTTCTCTAAATGCTCAATGCTTAACATTGTGTAAGTTGCGTCTATTTTTGCCATTATTTTTTGTGAGCGTGTTAAATTATTAGGCCAAAATAAACCAGTCACATTCAGGTATTTCCAGGGCACGCAACTAGATTTTAAAGTCTGTAAAATCCAGCTTAAGTGCATGATTGATCTAAGCTGAATTTGCCCATGCTGTAAGAGGGAAATGTCACTGTGTATGATGCCAATTGTTGAAGGCACAATGTTATTCAGAGAATAAATCGTAGTTTATAATGTGGTCATGCCATTATTAACAACAGTCAAAGCCTTTTCCAAATAAGCCCTGTCAATTTCTCGTATCAGTTCAGCATCTTTCTGCTGGGAAACTTCTCAAAGTTCATTGTATATGACATATAGAAAGCATTTATGATGTGGTGATCTAGGATATAACAAGAAATTTTGTATATCCATGTCATCAGAAAGAAGAGATGAGTGTTCCTTAACAGCATCTAAAGTGGAATTTGGTAACCATTGCTGGCATTACTTTCCCACACTGCATGTAGTAACCACTCCTGGGTGTTGTGTCTGCATATAGCGTGGGTCTGGGCTGTTTGTTTTGAAACCCTTTGTGTTGTTTGAAAAACGTGCATGACAACCATTAGTGTCTAATGGCCACACTAGCCATCCATCTGAACCGGAATGTGAAGAACTGTATATACTATTCTGTATCATGTTATTGAGCTGTTTCTCTGTGTAATTAGTAAGATGTTGCCAATTATCGAAAAATGCAATAGAGGGAATGTTTGGTGTATTCATGTCTCTAATTTTAGCCAAACCAAGGCAAGTTGTTTGCTGTACTGTCTTGTTCAGGAAAATAATTTGCCTTGGTATAAGACAAGCTCTAAACAAAGCCTAATTGCCCTGGACTTGCCAATCTTTTGTTTCCCAAATTGATTTCAAGTCAATGTTGTCTTTCCAAAATTCATAACCTTGTACGGACAACTGGTAAATAAAGGAAGCCGAAAAAAAAAAAATATTTTCGCTTAGCATATTTTTCTTTGCTGGGGAAAGGGTAAGTTTAAAATAATAAGACACTAGGTCTACGGGGTTGTTGCCTGAAAAATATGTAAACTTCTGCAGGTATGTTTTTGAGCTTGTCACTGATGGTGTCGGGCAATGTTCCCATTGTGTGTAATTAAAAACTGCATGTGGGGTACTAGCTCTGTATAAATAATGGTGTTCATAATGATGATAATAGAACATATCAGTATTATTAGCAGATGTACTATACATATCTTCAGGTTCAAATTCAGTGTAATATTCAAGCTCAGAAAGCATAGACTTAACTGGCCCTTATTTATGAGGGCTTGCGCCACTGTTGCGTCACTTATTTGTGATGCTGCAGCAGTGTAAACATTGCACCACACTGCTCCCTATTTACAAAGTGATGCATCTAGGCAGATGCGTCACTTTGTAAAGGCCTGCGCTACAATATACCTGCGTCAGGTATGATGTATGCAGGGTGGGCGTTCCGACGTAAAAAAGCCTTGTAGAAGTGGCGCAGTGAAATCTATGAGATTGCACTGCACCACTCCTACGACTTGACTCCGTCGCAATCCTTACGCCTGCTTCAAGCAGATGTAAGGTGTGACGCATGGCCTTTTACATGGGGCTGGCCCCATGTGTACTGACACATTGCTGGAGTTGCATCAGGTTACCGACACACTCCAGCAATGCGTCATTACTGCGCCACCAGATCTGTCAGGATTCCTGAATTATCTGTGCAATCCTTGCGACATAGAACACCGTAGTGTAAATACGGCGCATCCATGATGTCGCAAGGATGGTGCAATGAAAAGTGTTGCATTGCTGTTTTTCACCAGCGATGCTACACTTTTCAAAAATGAGGCTCAACTGTGTTTACATCCCAATCATCAAATAAGCTGCCAGGAGTAAAGTCTCTGAGGGACCAAAAATATCAAATGGGACCTTATCCCAAACAATGCCATCTGGGACAGGAAATTCAGAAATGTTCACAAGGGACAGGTCTCTTTGCACTCTATGTGATAAAGAATGAGGCTTCAATTCCTCAGCTACCAGTTCAACAGCAGAGCATTCTGGAAGATAATGTCCATTTTGGAGCAAAAAGAAAACTGTCACAAATCCAATCCAAACGAAAAGGGAACATGATGAAATGGCAATCCAAAAAGAGATCCTAGGTGGAATCAAGAAAGTCTGCTATAGCCAAAAAATAAATGCACAAATCCCATGCAATGGTGTATCTGATGAATCCGAGGAAAAGTCATCAATGTGGGCAAAATAGCCAGAGGCAGTCTATGCAAAAACAGGGACTTCACTGGGCAGTGTAGCACTGGTAGACACCTTCAAAGGTGGATCATAATAAACAATTTGTTGTTAGGAATGGTAGTCGAATGGTAGTCGAAGACTGTGAGTTCACATATGGTGAGCAGGCAGTGTTAGCAGTAGTAAAAGGAAATAGTAAAACTTCAGTATTTGATATCCCCTGCTGGGGAGTAGAAATTTCTGTATTATTTAATGCTTGTAGAGGGATTTTCTGTATGGTAGTGAGAGGAGGCAGGTAAATACTCAGGAGCCCTCATGGCCTACTGTGTAGGACTGGCCCCATGGTGGGGTTTGATGAGGTCGATTGAGGCAAATCTTTTATGTATACAACCGGCAAGCGGTGGCAAAAGTACTGTTCTGGTACCTTCAACTGCCAGAACCAGCACTGATGCTCTGTATGCTGGTCCAAATTCCTTAATGACAGTTTTTCTCGAACTACATCCCCAGTCTTTGGAATCCAGCCAGGAGTCGATGGTTGCACTGTCACTTCTCCAGTGGCAGAACCTTTCAGTTGTTCATTCGAATGGTCATCTTGGAAGTCTTTGAGTTCCTTTAAGACAGCCAAATGTTCATTGATGTCAAAAGGCATATCTGCCGCCACTGTGCCTGGATTATCAAGATCTGGAACACACATCTGGATGCCAAACAGGACTTCATAGGGAGTCCGGCTGCCCAAGGATCGTCTAGTGAGATTATTTAAAGCTCTCTGGGCTCTATACAGATGATGGATCCAACTACAACCTGAACCTAATTCTTTAGCTGTTAAAGACTGCTTTAAGTCACAGTTTTTCCTCCCACTATTGAATTTCCCTCCGGATGATAGGGGGAGGAATAATGCATAGCCACACCCAGGGTGCCCATGGTATCCCGATAAGCCCTAGAGATAAACGCAGGTCCCTGGTCCGATTGGAATGCAGATACTGCATATGTCCCGATGAAGACTTGCAGATCTTTTGTACCAGTTTGAGCATCAGCCGATTGCTTTGGTAACACCCATGGAAGTCTAGAACATGAATCCACTGCTAATAGAATTTACTTAAAGGAGCCATCTGAGTTTAGTGGTCTTCATTGACCGAGATGCACACAACCCAAAGGCTTGTTTGAGACTTGGAGAGGTGTCTGCGGTGGGCGTGCTGTGGTGAAAACTTTTATTTGTTGGAAAATGTCACAGCTAAGGACATATAGTTTAGTCTGTTTGTATAGACCATACCACCAATGGCTTTGTTGTAGTAGTGAAACTGTAGTCGCCACACCTGCATGGGCAGAAGCAAGCCCTTCATGAGTAGCTGTGATTAATTCTAGCCTGCGGTTTGAATTTGGTATCACTCGATCCCCCACTCCTGGAATACGAGCAAAAAGTATGTTTTGCGCACTAAGTGGGTAGGAGTATTTTGCTGAATATTTTTTAGGTAATGGCATGCCAAAGCATGAAGCAGTGGCAGCTCCCATGATGTCTCGTCCACTCTCGTATGGCAATGAGTAATTGCAGCTATGACAGCAGTCTGGACTGCTGTCTTTGCGACTTCATCAGCCAGTGAATTTCCAGCAAAGTGTATTCCAGCACTCTGTTGACTCAGTGTATGAATTACATGAGCCTGTGGCAAACATTCTGTTAAATGTGGCACCTTTCCCCAAAGCAATTTATGCTTGATAGTTTTCCCTTTAGAGTCCCTGAATCCATTCAGGCGCTAATAGAGTAAGTGCCAAATGGCAGACCAACCGGACATTATATTAACTCTAATTGCTGATCTCAATGATGTGATTGCTAGAATTGAGGCAGGCCATCCTGTTGCCCCTGACCAATCGATCCTCACTCACACAGCCTTTTTTGACCACATATTAGGGCACTTCACTGTCCCAGCTACATCCAAAAAGCACAGCATTCCTAATATCTACCTGTGGTTTAATAAAGAATGTTGCAAGCTATCATGCTCTTTAGCCAGAGCTATTGATACCAAAGGCATGCCCTGTATCCTACTGGACAAGAAAGACTACAAAATGGCCATTATCCTCACTAAAAAGAAATGGGACAGTCAGATGTGGAGTACTCTTAATGATGCCTTTGTAGACAGAGACTTCACTCATTTTTGGCAGTTTTTTCCCGGTGGTGCCTCATTTCAATGGAACCTATAAACAATGTTGTTCCCTCTGATTGGGTCGACAATTTTAGTAATTTATACACAGAAGTCCCCCTAAGCACCCAAATGCTACCACTTTGGCTCCAAACTGCCTCTTCCCTTCAATGCCTCTGTTAGATATTTGGGATGGTTCAATCTCTCTCAGCCATTGCCAAGGGGAGGACAGCAAGGCTGGATGGCGATCCGACTAATGTTTTTTATCTGATACGGAGGTCTGGCCTCACTATATTTTAACCATTGGCAACGCTATCACTGCAGGGGCTCCTAATCCTGAATCTTGGAAAGATGCCGTCGTAATACCTAACATTTTGTAAAAGGACAAGGAGACCCAAATACAGTCGGTCAGGGAACTTTGGGTAATTGAACTCTTTCTAAAGACAGTGGTCCCCAGACAAAAAATTTGTGTGAACAATGAATATAGACCCAATCAGTACTATATTACAGGAATCTGTCCAGCCGGGCAGATATTTAATATACAATCAAAAAACAATATTTGCAAACAATGAACACGAAACAGTTATAGTGGGATGCAAGCCTGCATCCAACTTGACAAAAAAGACGTACAGTATACAGTGAGGGGTTCAGGCAAAGGAAGTCGTTTGATTCAAACACATTTCTTGTAGAACAAACATAATATATAGAAGACACCATTACACAAAAATTAGGGCATTTGCACAAAAGCGTATATGGTGTACAAAGTGTCGACGGTGTTTCGATCCCTTAAGAGAATGCCGGGATCATCCTCAGGACATTATAAATGACATGCCTGTTTACATATGGCTAAAATTGCTAGAACCATGGAAAAAGGGTTGGGATGAGGGAGAAAAAGAGAAGGAGAAGGAAATTAGTAATTTACAGATAAAGGAATGTCGACAAGAAGTGCTCGTGAGAATGTCTCTAGTATAGTCTCTAGTTGGATGCGTGAGGCTCCTGAACACGAAAGCAGGCATGTGATATTAATGTGCAGTGTAAATGTCTAACCAAGGTGATGGAAAACGTTAGAAAAATTGCCGTCGATCTAGCTGGAAGCGAGATCTGGCGAGGGTGTTGAAAAAGTAAAGCTATCTCTACTAGTAGCCGTGTTGACGGTGATGAACAATAAGAAAAAGACAGGGGTAACTGAGATAAAGAACGCACTGTTGCTTGTAGTGTAATGCTGTAATGAAGCCCAGGGAGGTGACGGGACGGGTATCGCACAGAGGGTCCGCTTACCCAAGGGCAGGTGACAGACTTCCCTGAAATCAAGAAAACAGGACCAGCTACGTGGTACGTGAGGTCCAGGTGTTGGTGCGAAGGAGTAGGCCTCGGGGAACGGAAGCCTGCAGTGGGTGGAAGGGAAGGAAATTAGTGGCGGAAGGAACAAGGGTAGCCGCGGAGTGTGGAGCGCATGCGCTTACCAATTGTGGAAGTTCCAATGTAACTATTAAGTATATGACAAGCCGTAGTAGGGGTCTTGAATAGAGTTCCGGGCCATGCTGGAAAAGAGGAGCAAAAAGGTCATTAGGATTATGACAGCATCATCTGTAGGAGTGAGAACCAGCATGCAGGGCATACGCGCTTACCGATAGTAGTCCTTGGTCTGTCACACCATTCTGTGTAGCCGGTCACAGCACTGAGTGAACCGGGAGGAGGCGGTATTTAAGGAGCCATCCTATTGGGAGCAGTGGGTCAGATGATCAGGGATAGTAAAAATGAAAAAGAGACTATTGATAGCCAAAAGCGTGGCCATCTTGGAGTGTGAAGAGATACATGTGCTTAATAGGTAGTGGTTGAGAGAAAGAGGTAAACCAGGAAGGAGAATCTGACCACCGTGGAGTACATTGAAAAGAAATTGAGCTCAATACATTAAGATAAAGGCAGAGTCGGCGATAGATTTTAGGATACATTTAGGAGACATACATCAAAACACCATAGAGTACATTGAAGAATAATCAAGCTCAATACATTAAGATGGAGGAAAAATCGGCGATGGAATTTAGGAGAGATAAATAAAAAAGAAACATAAGACGTTAAAAGGGAACAAAAACAGGGCAGTTACAATAGTCAATGTCTGTGTTGAGGACAAAGATCGAAAGACTACTTAGGAAAATCGTGTTTAGATTAGTGAAGTCCAGTCTTCCAGAAGGTTGAGGCCTGTATGAATACTTCCAGTCCTCAAAATCCATTTCAGTTCCTCCTTGTTAAGGAGCTGTACAATGTCCGCACCCCTTGGTGGTGGTTTTATCATGCTAATGATTGTCCAGCGTATGTCATCTTCAGTGTGACCCGCTTCCTGAAAATGTTCCACGAGAGGTGCATTCGGGGTATTGCAATGTATTCTGCTGCGGTGTTGGCAAATCCGTATCCGAGCCTTTTGCGTGGTCTGTCCAATACAGATTTTATTGCAAGGACACAGAATGGCATAAATCACATTGTTGGTGTTACAATTCGAAAAGCTTTTCAATTCAATCCTGATTTTATCAAAGACAAATTTTTTACCTTCAATTGTGAACTGGCTAACAATACAGTCACCACATTTGGCATGTCCTGTTACGGGCGGGAGGCCCCAAAGCTCATTTAGAGTTCCTGTGCTTTTGGTAGATGGTAGGGCTGCCCGTACTATGTGATCTTTTATGTTTTTTGCTTTTTGGAATGCAAACAAGGGGCGTTCTAAATTAAGTATCCCTGCATTCAGAACCTCCCAGTGTTTGATGATGCTCTTCCTAACAGTGTGTGATACTGGTGAAAAAGTGGTCACACAAACCATACGGTTCTGTGGTTGTTTCTCTTTGGGTTCTTTGGGTTCCTGCCTTAGGATTTCATTCTTGTACTGATCTCGCTCTTGGAGAACTATCCCTCCCCTTTGTCTGCGGGTTTTATAACAATGGAAGGATTGGATTTCAAATTAAGGAGTGCCTTTTTCTCTTCCATTGAGATGTTGTAAGGAATAAATCGGAGTGACGTTTCCAATTGGGTGATGTCTTTGAGAACTAGTTTCAGAATCATCCACTGAGTGTAACAGTTCAATGCTACCTATTTTCAATTTATCTACACATCAACTATCTGACCCTGAGCAATCCTTATTGAGTAAGGGGCTCTCATTTGTGCCAACTACCCGCCCTAATTTCCTAGAGCTACAGACTGAACTGCTGAGGTTTTTCAGGAAGATAAGACTTCACAGTTACTTCCTGCTGAATCCGAAACCCAGCAATAGTCCTAATACTCCTCTCAGACCTCCCTCCACCTTTTCACCCTCTGCCAACATGATTCCAGGTGAAATACTCACCTTCGAAAAACTAGTTCTCAAAGACATCACCCAATTGGAAACGTCACGCCAATTTATTCCTTACAACATCTCAATGGAAGAGAAAAAGGCACTCCTTCATTTGAAAACCAATCCTTCCATTGTTATAAAACCCGCAAAGGGGGAGGGATAGTTCTCTAAGAGCGAGATCAGTACAAGAATGAAATCCTAAGGCAGTTGGCCAACACAGATCATTATTGCAGACTGCCAACCAGCCCAACCAAGGAATTACAGAAGCTAATCCTTCAAGTCACAAATGAAGGTTTAGAACTTGGGTTTCTTAGCAAGAATGAACACAAATTTCTCAACACCACGTCACCACGCACACCAGTGATTTATACTCGCCCTAAAATTCACAAGAGCTAGGACAAGCCACCCGGTCGACCCATAGTATCGGGTTGCGGCTCTATTCTGGAACCGTTAGGTCAGTATGTGGATTTTTTCATTAAGGATTTTGTGCCTGAGACTGAATGTTATATACGTGGCAGTATGGCCATGATCAACCTGGTTGACGATCACCCATTTGACCCCACATCCGACACCCTTTGCACGTTGGATGTGGAGTCGCTTACACAAATATTCCTCAAACTGACTCCTCCTTGTTATTGAACAAGTCCTCAACAAACGACCAAGGCCCCATGCTGTACCCACGATCTTTATACTCCAACTCCTGGAAATTTGTCTCACTAGGAATTTCTTCCTTTTTGATGATCAATATATCAGCAGGTGAAGGGTACGTCTATGGGGGCAGTTTTTGCCCCAAACCTAGCCATACTATACATGGACCACCTGGAAACCAATCGCATACTATCACCTATGAACCCATTCCGCACCGGGATATCTATGTGGAAAAGGTACATAGATGAAGTCTTTATGATCTGGCAGGAATCTGACGCAGCTATGAGACAACTTCTCCACTGGCTTAACAACAATTGTGACGGACTCAATTTCACCTTGACACACAGTAAGTCCACCATCCCATTCCTAGATCTAAACATACAACATAAAGACGGGATATTCATCACTAGCTTATTCAGACAGCCCACAGAGAGGAACACCCTCCTCAGATATGACAGTCACCATCCCCGGGCCTTGAGGGACTCACTACCTTACTCGCAGTTCCTCCGCATCAGGAGGAATTGCTATCTAAAGGATGACTATTTTCGAGAGGTGAAAGTCCTCAGTAACAAACTGACATCAAGGGGATAACCACGCAGGCTAGTGCGTAACTCCCTCAAAAGAGCCTAGTACTGTCCCAGGGATACACTTCTGGAACCCAAAGAGAAACAACCACAGAACCGTATGGTTTGTGTGACCACTTTTTCACCAGTATCACACGCTGTTAGGAAGAGCATCATCAAACACTGGGAGGTTCTGAATGCAGGGATACTTAATTTAGAACGCCCCTTGTTTGCATTCCGAAAAGCAAAAAACATAAAAGATCACATAGTACGGGCAGCCCTACCATCTACCAAAAGCACAGGAACTTTCAATGAGCTTTGGGGCCTCCCGCCCGTAACAGGACATGCCAAATGTGGTGACTGTATTGTTTGCCAGTTCACAATTGAAGGTAAAAAATGTGTCTTTGATAAAATCAGGTTTGAATTGAAAACCTTTTCGAATTGTAACACCAACAATGTGATTTATGCCATTCTGTGTCCTTGCAATAAAATCTATATTGGACAGACCACGCAAAAGGCTCGGATACGGATTTGCCAACACCGCAGCAAAATACGTTGCAATACCCCGAATGCACCTCTTGTGGAACATTTTCAGGCAGCGGGTCACACTGAAGATAACATACGCTGGACAATCATTAGCGTGACAAAACCACCACCAAGGGGTGCGGACATTGTACAGCTCCTTAACAAGGAGGAACTGAAATGGATTTTGAGGACTGGAAGTATTCATACAGGCCTCAACCTTCTGGAAGACTGGACTTCACTAATCTAAACACGATTTCCCTAAGTAGTCTTTCGATCTTTGTCCTCAACACAGACATTGAGTATTGTAACTGCCCTGTTTTTGTTCCCTTTTTAACGTCTTATGTTTCTTTTTTATTTATCTCTCCTAAATTCCATCGCCGATTTTTCCTCCATCTTAATGTATTGAGCTTGATTATTCTTCAATGTACTCTATAGTGTTTTGATTTATGTCTCCTAAATGTATCCTAAAATCTATCGCCGACTCTGCCTTTATCTTAATGTATTGAGCTCAATTTCTTTTCAATGTACTCCATGGTGGCCAGATTCTCCTTCGTGGTTTACCTCTTTCTCTCAACCACTACCTATTAAGCACATGTATATCTTCACACTCCAAGATGGCCACGCTATTGGCTATCAATAGTCTCTTTTTCATTTTTACTATCCCTGATCATCTGACCCACTGCTCCCAATAGGATGGCTCCTTAAATACCGCCTCCTCCCGGTTCACTCAGTGCTGTGACCGGCTACACAGAATCGTGTGACAGACCAAGGACTACTATCGGTAAGCGCGTATGCCCTGCATGCTGGTTCTCACTCCTACAGATGATGCTGTCATAATCCTAATGACCTTTTTGCCCCTCTTTTCCAGCATTGGCCCGGAACTCTATTCAAGACCGCTACTGCGGCTTGTCATATACTTAATAGTTACATTGGAACTTCCACAATTGGTAAGCGCATGCGCTCCACACTCCACGGCTACCCTTGTTCCTTCCGCCACTAATTTCCTTCCCTTCTACCTACTGCAGGCTTCCGTTCCCCGAGGCCTACTCCTTCGCACCAACACCTGGACCTCACGTACCACGTTTCTGGTCCTGTTTCCTCGATTTCAGGGAAGTCTGTCACCTGCCCTTGGGTAAGCGGACCCTCTGTGCGATACCTGTCCCGTCACCTCCCTGGGCTTCATTACAGCATTACACTACAAGCAACAGCGCGTTCTTTATCTCAGTTACCCCTGTCTTTTTCTTATTGTTCATCACCGTCAACACGGCTACTAGTAGAGATAGCTTCACTTTTTCAACACCCTCGCCAGATCTCGCTTCCAACTAGATCGACGGCAATTTTTCTATCGTTTTCCATCACCTTGGTTAGAAATTTACACTGCACGTTAATATCACGTGCCTGCTTTCGTGTTCAGGAGCCTCACGCATCCAACTAGAGACTACACTAGAGACATTCTCACGAGCACTTCTCGTCGACATTCCTTTATCTGTAAATTACTAATTTCCTTCTCCTTCTCTTTTTCTCCCTCATCCCAACCCTTTTTCCATGGTTCTAGCAATTTTAGCCATATGTAAACAGGCATGTCATTTATAATGTCCTGAGGATGATCCCGGTATTCTCTTAAGGGATCGAAACGCCGTCGACACTTTGTACACCATACACGCTTTTGTGCAAATGCCCTAATTTTTGTGTAATGGTGTCTTCTATATATTATGTTTGTTCTACAAGAAATGTGTTTGAAACAAACGACTTCCTTTGCCTGAACCCCTCACTGTATACTGGACGTCTTTTTTGTCAAGTTGGATGCAGGCTTGCGTCCCACTATAACTGTTTCGTGTTCATTGTTTGCAAATATTGTTTTTTGATTGTATATTAAATATCTGCCCGGCTGGACAGATTCCTATAATTTAGTACTGATTGGGTCTATGTTCATTGTTCACACAAATTTTTTGTCTGGGGACCACTGTCTTTAGAAAGAGTCATAATACCTAACCACAAAAACAAAGAGAGGTCCCAACCAAACAACTATAGACCTATGAGTCTAATCAACTGCTTCAAACAATTCTTTTGTGTCTGCGTGCTTGCCAAAATCCAGGACTGACTGCTCGAGATGGACATTCTCAGTGCCTTTCAAGCAGGCTTCCGGATGAAAGTCTCCACCATCGGCCAGGCCTTCCGCTTTCTCTTGATCTATTTCCACCCTGTTCTCATCGGCAAGGGCTACCTTTATGTTGCCTTTGTCGACCTTAGATCTGCCTTTGATCTGGTCCCACGTCCCACCCTCTGGCAGGTTCTTACTGACTTGAAAATGCACCTGAACATTTTGTCACTGGTGAAATGCCTCCATGAGGGTAACTTTACAAGCATCAGGTGGGGGAAACAGAATGAGTTGACTGACAAGATTCCAGTCCTTAGAGGTGTACATCAGGGTTGCATCCTGGCTCCCACACTCTTCTCCCTATATATTAACAACATTGTTTCATTTTTATTTTAGGTTGATGCGGATGCTCCCTCATTGGCTAGAACTAAAACCCTGATCCTCTTATTCACAGACGACATGTTGTTGGTCTCTAAGACACCGAGCAGGCTTCTGAAACTCTTGAATCGCTTTAATGAGTTCTGCCTCGCTCAGGGTCTGGAGATCAACACAACCAAAGCAAAACTGATATGGTTTAACCCTCACAAATCTTTAAAGAAGAGTATAGTTTTGAGTGGGGTACCTCTTGACACAGTAGACTCCTTTATCTACTTGAGGATCATGTTTAGCGGACGTATGTCTTGGAAACCTCATGTTAACAAAGCAGCTCTAAGTCTTAAGCAAACTTCAGGGGCAATACTTAAAGAATTCTGTGCCTCCTACATCAAACCTATTTTACTTGTGCTGCGTATTTATGAGGTTAAGGCTTTCAAATCAGTCCTCTACGGGATGGAGCTGTGGGGCCTTACCAACATTTAGATATTAACCAGTGTGGAAAATAAATTCCTGCATAACCTTGCCCGTCTTCCCCCTAGGAGCCCCTTGTATCTGCTCTTTTTAGACATGGGAGTAAGAACTCCAGATGGCAAAGCCCCTGTTGTTCTGGAGGTGTCTATGTGCCACTCCAGAACTCGCCCATTGTGCTTCAGCCCTCCAGGATGTAATGGAAGCAGACCAATACTCTAAAGTCCCCTGGCTTATGAACATCAAAGAGTCACTTTATGCCCTTGGGCTCTCTGATCTCAGGGACCATCCTGCTACCACCTGCTTCCGTCTAGGAATTCACTAAAGTTTCCCTACTGGGCAGCCACAGCGGCCATTGATTTTAGGAAGGCTGCCTCCTCTGAGCTGGTTAGCGATTTTCTTGATTTCAAGTCTTTGTGTGAGTATGAGACATACTGGTATCAGGTGACGGTTCACATGGATAGGAAGTTATGCTTCCAGTTTAGAGTAGGTGCTCTCCCGCTGAGAGCCTTCGCTTCAAAATGGTCTTGCAGGGGCACTGATGTTTGTCCTGTTTGTAATTCTGCAGCGGAGAGAATCTCACACATCCTCTTTGTCTGCCCAGCTTATGCCAATTCCCCTAGAACTTGGCTAGCACCTTCCTGCAGACAACTGTGCAAGCGCAGTCACTCTGCTGCTCTTCGCACTCTGAGATTGTAGCCCAACATAGCCATTCCACTAGCCAAGTTCTTCGGTTCTATGTGTATAGTCCGAAGAAAGGCACTCTCCCTTTCTTAATTTTACGCTGACCATCGTGTTACACCCCTGTTTTTCAGAACTTGTATGCCAGCAACAATAACGGCCCTCTTTGCATTATTTCTGTATCCTGCATATGCAAGTTGATATTTTATTGTTTTATTGCATCATTTTTGGTGTTTACTTATAAGAATCATGAACCTTCTATGCTGAAATGTACTTTTTTAATCTACTTATTATGTATTTTTTTCTGCACTTGCACATTTATGGCTCTGGAGGCCGAAATCAAAGTTATTTGATGTTGGTAAGTGCTCATTGAAAGTCTGAACACAATAATAGGTGTCGCACACAATTATTGTGGGGAATTCAGTATTGGTATTTTTTATAGTGCCAGAATTAGAGCTTTGAGTTCATCCAGCTGTGCAGTACAAGAGATTGTGTAAACGTTTTTTAGGCTGGAGACTCCATCCTTTATCACGCCACATACCGCTGCGCAAGGGGCCGAGTATCGTTGTTTAGTTCCAACTGCGGGCTGGGCTGAACCATCAGTGTAGACAATAAAGTCATACTGATCAAGAGGCAAAATGTCATTGGGCACAGGGCATTCTTTGTTCATATTATACGACTTCTTGTGGTTGTAATGTAGGTTCAAAGACATAGTCTATGTCAGAAGCTGTTAAGGAGGTGGCCCATTGTATCCATGTAGGATGTAAGGCTTTCGTGTTAGGAACGCTGGCCTTTGTGACAGCCTCTAAGGCTGGAATGGTAGCAGCCACACTTATGCATTTTCCTGAGCCAATGATCTTACCTTTATAACAGCCATCTGAACTACAGTCAGTATTTTTTCAGTATGTGCCAAACGCATTTCTGCATTTGAATATAAATGTGATTTATATGCAATTGGTACTGTATCACCTTCATTGAAAGTGACAGTGGTTCCGGCAATTATGCCGATCACCAAATTTGTGGTGTTTACATGTGTGCAAATGTTTATATGCAAGCATATCAGTTAGTGGTGTTCTCAAAATCTGTGTATTTTCTGGTGTCCAATGTGTGCTTGAAAAGTCTGGACGCATTAATTCATAAAACAGTTTCACCCATTGTGCGTAGTCTGGTATGTATATTCTACCAAAGTTGAGAAAGCCCAAAAGTGATTGTAGCTTTTCAATTGTATTTTGTGGGTGTAAAAGTACACATTTCTGTGGGATTGGTAAAATCTTTTTGTGACCCAGCACTGTAAACCCAGTTAAATCCCTGCTTTCAGGTGCTATGTTTTAGCAGAAAAAGCCATGTGTAATGTTGTTTTGTATTTTTTTTTCAGCACAGTATTCTTCATTAGTGCTGCGCTATGTGAATTCTGTATTGCAAATGTGACTGCATGACTGTTTAAGTGTCCGTAGTCAAAAACTAAGCGGTATGAATGATCTGGTGCCTCTACTGGAAACAAAGGATCGTTCATTGGTGAGTTACAAGGCTCAATTATGCTTTGATATTCAGTTTAGTTTCATGTTTAATAGGGTTGGATCTCATAGGTATGACATGATAAGGTGGATCTTGATCCCAGCCTACATGGTTGTAGCATAATGTCTGGGCTTATGCAAGGGTTCACTACGTGGCGTATACATGTTTTACTCCTTCAGGAATGAGAACAGAGAAAGACAGTATTATTACATCTTCCCCTTGTGGGACTTTCAGAAAAAACTCAGATGGCCAATCCTTCTCAACTAAGAGAAAGTCGTGTGTAGCTATTATATTTCCCCCAAAAATTACTTTAATGGTACAATGTATATCACCCTCAATTTGGATGTCCAAGTGATATACTGTCTGAGAACTAACCCTCTGATCTGGTGTTTCCACCTGAATAAAATCATTAGTTGCTCTCGCCACAGGAAACTCTTGAAGACTCTACCGAACTACTGTGACCTCTGCCACGTTGTCTAGCTTTGTTAGTGCCCACTCTTTGTTCCGAAGCACCGACCTCAAAATGTGTGGCATATTTAAGGGAAATACTTGCCACTTTCTTCTTTTTGAATTGAGGATTTTGTTGTGGGAGTTTCTCTTCTTTTTTTATGATGTTGTGAGATGAGCATTGTGACTCCTTTTTTGGTTTCACATACTCTTCTGATCTGCACTCTGATTGTCCTCCTCTCTCCATTTTTTGGATGCCTCCTGAAAGGAACAAGAAGGATGTTTTTCAGTATACTGATACCAATCAGGCTGTTTAATTGTTTCACGGTTACGCAGATTATAGCGTTTTTCAGTGGACTCTGATAGGGGAGATCCACCCCGTGACTTTGTCTTTTATCTTTTTTTTTGTTTATCCCAGTGTTTTTTAGAAGACTCTGCCTGTCTCGAGTTATCCTTTTCAGAATTACCCTTTTGTTGTGGTTTATTATATCTGGCTCACAAATTATCTCAACCTATGGATGTATAGGTTTCAACAATAATTTTTAGCAATTCACACTCTTGATCTGCTAATTGAACCTTTATGAGGCATTGATGCACTACCAAAGCTGCTGCTTCCCCTTTTATATTATTGAGGCAACTGTGGCATAGTTGCCAACTAGTTTCATCCCCAAATCCAGCCCCATATTCATTTTGAATCTGCATTAGCACATTAGGCAAAACAGCTATGGATGGTGTACCATGTGTTATGGTATACATTGCAGCAAAAACTGTCCCTCAAGTGGCACATTCATCTACCGGGGAGCCATCATTGTGAGGATTCTATGTTTATCTTGGGGTCCCATGTAGGGAAATACTGCTTCAAGCTGGTTTGTTTTTGGTGAAATCCAGAACGTAATTTCCTCCAGTCTGGTGGGAACCTTACCCATAATTGCGTTAATAGAAATTGGGCTAATTGCAGGCATTGCTAAATGTGGTGCACAGCTTGAACAGCCCTCACTGGGGTTGCTGTTGGTCTTTGCATAACGAAAAGTGTTAAACGTCTGTAGTCTAACTAGACCTGTGTAAAGGGCATGAATCTCTACTATATTGAGTATTGTTAATGTTGGATATGGTGTATACCGGCCTAGGACTGGCCATGTTGCTCCCTCATTGCTGAGGGGACCCAGTCATACAGTGCTTAGTGGATGAGGTAGGGCGCCATGGAACAATTTGGAAGTTCCTGAAATGTTAATGATATTTCTAAATCATCATAGACTCTGCATTGGCCTGGTATTACAGCTGCTGTGTATGTATGAAATGTTTGTGTAGTGGCATCTGCTGCAGAAAAAGTGACCAATGAATAGAATACCTTTGTTTTATACGCTTCATGGACCACTACCACGAAGGTAACATCTCCCCCATAAGGAGAAGCTCTTGTTGTAGTAACATCTGTGTTATTGCCTGTCTACAAATTAGTGGAATTACCACTGGTACTGCAATCACCATATTTAATCAACAAAATTCAGAGAAGGGAAAAACTATAGTGGGGTGATTCTTTTTAAATGTTCAAGCTTAAACAACGTACAGATAAAAATCGGGGTTGCCTATTTAGCTGAGAGGGATTATTCCCTAACACCACCAATGTCTCTGTATAAGGTGACCGAGCGCTTTGGGCACATGTACGAACTACTAAGGAGACCATTAAATAAGTACCTGACCTATAACACTGGTGGTGCCATGTTGCACGGTTCCTACTAATTACTTAGGACTGTGCTTCTGGACAACATACACATCAATATATGGGGACTGAATCCACTCATATAATCAGAATATGTTGACCCAATTCCCAGCTAGTTTACAGTGTGCCATCTGGACCCCTAACCTGACAGGGTGCCAGATGGTGTCTGCAACCTCAGAACATGCCCACTCTAACTCCCCCAAGGAAATCATGGAAACAGATCTACCCTTTCATTGTTACTTAGGCATGCACAAAGGTAGACACAAGAAATATACAGATTGGCGTTTCAAACATTTATTGAAGCAACTGGATTCTTCTGTAAAAAATTAGCTTCAATTATTAGTAGAAGGAAGCAAAGCATTGTTACCAGCATTACAAGAATAGTGGCAAAGATGAATAATTCAACCATCAGACATTTGCAGGGAATGTATGGATCTATGAATATATATCATGCTGATAGTCCTACCTAACACTGCCTATACTATAGAGAGCATATTGTGAATGTGTTCGGTCAGATCGCTTGGAGCAACCTAGCTCCCCATACCTGTGCATGATGTATCAGGAAGTCAGTTTGGTGTAGAACAGGCCACTATCCTTTGCAGGATAAGGATTGGAGTCAGCAGGGTTGGATCTCAGTCACGGGCGAATGTTCCAGGACAATCCATCAAAGTGCTCCTCTGAGGAATTTGGCTCAGAGTCAGTTTATATAATAAATGCCTGGTGCATTCACACTGTGTCAGAGGTGCAACACTGATGTGATTGTTTGTCTTTCCAATTCAGATCTATATCCAACCGGACAACAAAACGCGAGGGCAACATGCTCAGTGTGCTTGTAGCTGTGGACAGAATGTGCAACTGTCATGATAAAATGCTAGTTGAGTAGAACACTTTCTGAGCAAGTTATCATGTATGTGCAAAGCATGTAAAAAAACACCATCTAAATAGATGTCAATGTACATGTGTATTTGTAAAATGGAAGCTCTTATGAATGGGCCCTGTTGAAGCTCACAAAAACTGGGCCCCAGTGCCCAGGCTGAGTCACAGTGAAAGCCTAATAGGTGCTTTAGGGGCTGCCTCTGTTTACAAGTCTGAAGAGGTAAACTTATAACTAACACCACAAAATGTGAAGTTCACGCTAAGACATTCGGGTTGAGGGCTGGCATAGGAACAAATACAGCAAAGTTAAGTTCTGCTCAAGCAGCAATGTGCACAGGAGACAATACAGTTCCAGCAAACACCCTGGGAGCAGGCTGAAAAGAGGGAGTCCCTGGAGTATAGGAATTCACAGTGTCCAAAAACCTACCACTAGCTAAGGAGGTCCTGTCCTTCCTCTTACATCCTTTGCTCCACTGGCAACAGGCTGAGAGGAAGCTTGTGCCAAGGTGCAGGAGCTTAGGAGCAGCAGCTTACCCAGTGATGTTCTTGTTGTACAAAATGGACAAGCTATGCAGATTTTCCCTTATGTCATCATCAAACACAATCACACAGTCCTCAGGTCAGCCACCAAAAAGAAAGGGGAACTTGTACCAATGGGCTCTCTTTGGAATCACTGCCCTCCAGTGTGGAGTGTCATGATAATGCAAAGTTATCACCTCACATGGAGAGCCAAGCCACTCTTCTACCCTGTCCTCTTCCCCTTTCCACGTGTAAACTATCTGTGGCCTACCCTGATTTAAGTTGACCCCAGTGTGGGCCTAGAATAACTGGGCAATCCACCAAGGAGGCACAATGGCAACCTGCAGGGACCTTCCTTCTGGAGAAGGTGACAGTAGGTCACCTAAGTTATGGTGGTGTCTCCTCAGCACATTCTAGCTTGAGATACACAGTAGTGTGTAATCTAATCCTTATCCCACTCCTGCCAGACCCAGCTCTGCTCCAGATCTAATCTAATCTAATCCTGCCTGCTCCAGCTCTGCTCCAGTCCTGTAATCTTCAGCTCTTTTCCAGCGCCTGCTGTGCTCCAATCCTGAAGCTCCGGGTACAGCTTTGTTTCAGCCCTTCCTAACGCTAGCCCAGATTGACACTTTCAGCCTTGCAAGAACTGTCCTAGTATTAGGACCCAGCAATTTGGAGTTTTTTCTGTGCCTTTGATCGTTTTTGCCAGGTCTGGTGACTTAGTGGACTAATGCGTTCACTGTAGGGGCCTGTGTTCCACCTCATGGTCACAGGTTCAAATCCCAGGTGTCTACTCAGCCTTTCATCCTTCTAATAAACGTCCAGTCGCTTGGCTGGAGTCCATAGCACCCTAGTACTGCATACATTTTTTGGTCACATGCCCCAATCATTCACCAAGGTCTCCTCTCACATAAGCTCCTTAGCGACACCCCAGCTCCAACCTGCCATACACTTTTCGTTCTGAACCCGAAACGGGAATACAGTCACTCACTTCCACCAAACGGGGAGCGCAAGTTGTGTCCTTCTTCTGAGTGCTCCACAGCTGCTTCTGTCACACACTGTCATCCAGCAATAATCATAACCTTACTTTCACCCCCAAAAGTGCATCGCAGTGCCCCTCTCCCCAATCTTACTCAAATTTTAGGTGTTAATGGTACTCCTCAAACATTGTTTAAGTTTGCAGCTGAGTCGCCTGAGGCGTGGAGCAGGTGATGGAAGAATGGAATTGGTTTTCATATGATAAACTGGGATTAACATTGTTAGTATGGACGTTTCCAGGCTTCAGAGCAAATACCCCATTCTCAGAGTTTAAGTTTTAAGTATATGGTTCAAGGTGTGTGCTTTGGGAGTCTTTTTGCTGTGACCCGCTGCTAATATATATTCATGGAGCCCAGTGCGTTTTCGCAGAACATTAACCGACTCGTCTTGTTTTTTTGTCTGGTTGTACTTAAGACAGACCCCTTTCCTTGAGAGACCTAGGGGGAGATTTTCAAAAAAGTCGCGCAACGCAGCGCAGCCCCCCCGTGAGGCTGCGCAGCGTTGCACGACAAGGAGGGAGCAGGAGAGTGCCATATCTTCAGAGATATGGCTCTCTCCTCCCCTTTCCCTTGCTCCGGCGCGCTAGGGTGTCTGCATGAGTGTAGCATAGGTTTTGTACAGGAAGGGTACCCTTCCTGTACAAAATACTATGCAAGGCACGATGCAAAGCTTTTCCCACTTTGCATACGTGCTGCACAGTGCAGCACGCATGGAAAGTCGTAAAAGCACGGAGAAATGAAAGCATTTCTCCTGCTAGCGCCTCCTTTGAAGGGGCGTTAACTTTTGGCGCAAAACCATGTTTACAAATATTTGTAAATATGGTTTTGCGTCAAAAGGCATGGGTGGTTGCATGGAAGCGCCCATGTACCACCCATGTAACGCCCCCTCAGCGCAAAGTAACGCAAAGCAGTGCTTCACGCTGCTTTGCGCTACTTAAAGAGTGCTTTCCAGCGCAAAACAAGTTTTGCGCTGGAAAGAAAATAGCAAAATCTGCCCCATAGTGTATTTGGGGTCATGTATAACGCTTGCATGGCTCCTTGTGGTCACTTGTGGAAAACGTTAACTAAGCTATGTCTCACTGTGGTTACGTGTTTTTGGAGAGACATGAAGTTGAGAAAATCTGTTCTGGAGAAAGTTTCTCCAAAAGCTTGATATCTTGAATTTTTCAAATTGAAGGATATTCTCAGGTTCTCAAATCCAACTGGCAGAGGTCTTTTATTTAAAGAAATTACTTTCAGTTCTTTTCTTTTACTTGGACGGGACTCGAACCTAGATTTCTGCCATTAATATGATTACAGTAAAATATAGCACACTCACCATTGCAGAATTCATACAAAATCGTTTAAATATATGCTTCCTGTGTAATTATTCATTCACCTAATCAATTTATCATATTTATTTTTCTCCAGAAGGGGGTTCTCACCAGATGGCCAATGTACGAGTGCATGCAAAATTCTATGGCCAGAGGTGGCCTATGTACCTGCACGCATGTATGTATTTATGTATATATTATAGTTAGTTGGACATTTCACTCATACAAAACCAGAGAAATTCGGTCGTTATAGTTAGTTGAGCTAACTATAACTCGCACTCCCACAATGCACTGCTGATGACGTCACATATTACATCACTCATGACATGGTCAGTGACATCACTGATGACATCACTGATGACATCTCAAATGACATCACTGATGACATCATCCACGTGATAATCTGATGCACCTCCTCACACCCTAATATAACTTTTGATACACCCACTCTAAAATACAGACTGCCATTCTCGAAACCATAGACACAGCAATCCCAGTTACTACATACCCACTTACTGATTCATAGGTCTACACACACATCTACTCCCTCATCCATACAGTCACTCATAAATACAGTCACTCATCAATACAGCTACTATCATATGTACTCATACACCCATACAGACACTCACACACCGCCACTCACCCATAGAGTTACTCACACAGCTAGTCAATGCAAAGAATCAATCACATTCCCATTTACTCACCTACACAGTTATACACACACCACCTCACTTTTTTATACAGATACTAACACATACTTACTCTCTTATACAATCACTGACACAAGCACACACTCATCCATACAGCTACTCTCACAATCACTCACTCTCACATATAATCATTTATATACTCCAACACTCACATATACTGCCTTTCACATATGTAGTTACTCACAGATGTACCACTGAGACATCCATTCACTCACCAACACAGCTACACACACACTCACCCACCCATATAGCCCCTCACAGATGCACTCTTGAACCCATACACCCAGTGAATCACCTACTCACACATCCATGCAGGGAGTCACACACACCCTGCCCACCCACACAGACTCTGACACACCCATTCAGGTACTCAGACATCCAATCAAAAACTGATATATAGATACTCATGTAGCTACTCACCAACCCAAGCAGCCACTTACACACCAACTGACAGACTGATACAGGCATTCATACAGATTAGTCAGTCACCCATATATTAGTAAGACAGGTTTAATCACTCACTTATACAGTCAGTCATGCACCTATTAAATCATCCATTCAGACACTCATATACCCACTCATTCTTCAATACACCTTGGCATATATATGTATAAAACATATTTAAACTCTTTAGAAACACTCAGCCACTGGATGATGTCATCAGTGATGTCATCAGTGATGTCATTTGAGATGTCATCAGTGATGTCATCAGTGATGTCACTGACCATGTCATGAGTGATGTAATATGTGACGTCATCAGCAGTGCATTGCGGGGACGCGAGTTATAGTTAGCTCAACTAACTATAACGACCGAATTTCTCTGGTTTTGTAGGAGTGAAATGTCCAACTAACCATAGGTTTTAGGGAAAGTTATAGTTAGTGGGACATTTCACTCGTACAAAACCAGAGAAATTCCCCGTTATAGTTAGTTCAGCTAACTATAACTCGCGCCCCGCAATGCACTGCTGATGACGTCACATATTACATCACTCATGACATGGTCAGTGACATCACTGATGACATCACTGATGACATCTCAAATGACATCACTGATGACATCATCCAGTGACTGTGTGTTTCTGTAAAGTTTAAATATGTTTAATATATATAGGGAAAGGCGTATTGAAGAATGAGTGGGTGTATAAGTGTCTGAATGGATGATTTAGTAGGTGCGTGACTGACTCTATAAGTGAGTGATTAAACGTATCTTACTGACTGCATGGGTTAGTGACTAAACTGTGTGAATGTCTTTATCCGTCTGTCTGTTGGTGTGCAAGCGGCTGCATGGGTTTGTGAATAGCTACATGAGTGTCTATATGGGTTATTGATTGGTTGTCTGAGTATCTGTATGGGTGCCTGAGTGTTTGTGTGGGTGGGGTGTGTGTGACTCTGTGCATAGATGTGTGAGTGGGTGATTCACTGGGTGCATGGTTTCAAGAGTGCATCTGTGATGGACTGTATGGGTGGGTGAGTGTGTGTATGGGTGTGTTAGTGAGTGAATGTATATCTCAGTGGTACATGTGTGAGTAACTACATATGTGAAAGGCAGTATATATGTGTGTTGGAGTATATAAATGGCTATAAGTGAGAGTGTGTGATTGTGAGAGTGGCTGTATGGATGAGTGTGTGCTTGTATCAGTGATTGTATAAGAGCGTAAGAATGTGCTAGTATTTGTATGAGTAAGTGAGCTGGTGTGTGTATAACTGTATAGGTGAGTAAATGGCAGTGTGATTAATTATTTGCATGACTGACTAGGTGTGTGAGTACCTCTATGGATGAGTGGCGGTGTGTGAGTGTCTATATACATGTATGAGTGCATATGATAGTCCTGTACTGAGTGACCGTAAGTATGAGTGACTGTACGGGTGAGTGAGTGGATGTGTGTGTAGACCTAAGAATCAGTGAGTGGGTATATAGTTATTGGTGTTGGAGTGTCTATGGTTTTGAGAATGGCAGTCTGTAATTTAGAGTGGGTGTATCAAAGGTTATATTAGGGTGTGAGAAGATGCATCAAATTATCACATGGATGATGTCATCAGTGATGTCATCAGTGATGTCATTTGAGATGTCATCAGTGATGTCATCAGTGATGTCACTGACCATGTCATGAGTGATGTAATATGTGACGTCATCAGCAGTGCATTGCGGGGCGCGAGTTATAGTTAGCTGAACTAACTATAACGGGGAATTTCTCTGGTTTTGTACGAGTGAAATGTCCAACTAACTATAACTTTCCCTAAAACCTATGGTTTTTTCAGTGAATTTCTAAGGTTTTTAAATGCTAATTTCTAACTATAACGTGCCTGAAACCTATGGTTTTTTCAGTGAATTTCAAAGGTTTTTTAAATGCTAATTTCTAACTATAATGTGCCTGAAACCTATGGTTTTTTCAGTGAATTTCAAAGGTTTTTTAAATGCTAATTTCTAACTATAACGTGTCTGAAACCTATGGTTTTTTCAGTGAATTTCAAAGGTTTTTTAAATGCTAATTTCTAACTATAACGTGCCTGAAACCTATGGTTTTTAAGTGAATTTCAAAGGTTTTTTAAATACTAGTTTCTAACTATGCCTACAGAGGTAGGACATGTGAAGAAAGAAGAAAAAACGCACAGAAAGAAGCAAAAGAAATGCAGAAAGAAGCAACAGAAGTCCACAAAGACGAACAAAAGTGCAGGAAGAAGCAAGACATGTGCAGAAAGAACCAACAGAGGAGCAGAAAGAGGCCTTGTTGCAAAATCATCCTGTGCCCACAACTTTTTCAGACGGGTACTGGTGGTAACTGACTCTGACTAACCAGGCCTAGAGCCAGTGCTATGCTAAAAGACACTTAGAATACAGTGAAAACACCTACATACACTAGGGAACACTATGCGTTGGGGTACCCCTGTGATTAGCATGACCTCCTCTGTAAGGCCCTAGTACATAATAGGGCAGGGGGATTAAAACTACCTCTAAGTCAGAGGTGCAGAAATATGCTACTTTAACTAGTAGTCACGTTTGCAGAGTGGTGGAGAAAGGGTGCTGGGCGTCCAACCAACGCTCAGGAATTCCGCTGCGTAGGACTTACAGGAGGTACCAGGAGGGATTCTTGGCCCCCAAACTCCCTCAGGACTAAATTGGACTTCATCCCCCATCCCGTAGTTTGCAACGAGGCACGTTTGCAGAGTGGTAGAGAAATGGGGCCATGGCCTCCAAAGACGTCTTAGGAATCCCACTGTGTGGGACTTACTGGAGGTAACAAGAGGGGTAGTTGGCCCCCAAGGACATCCTTGGGGGCCAACTTCCCAAACTATTACCTCCAGTCAGTCCCACACAGCAGCACTGGTAAGTACTCGTACCAGGCCACGCCCACTTTGCCCACCACTCTACAAACGCGCTCCCTGGCATGCTCTTGGATGGGGATTGAAGTCCCCTTCACTGCTGGGGGTCCTTTAGGGGCCAACTAGCCCACCTTTTACCTCCAGTAAGCCCCATGCAGTGGGATTGGTGAGAGGTAGACAAAGGCCATGCCACCTTTCTCCACCACTCTGCAAACACGCCCCCTGGCACGTTGTAAATTGGGGGATTAAGTCCCCTTGAATCCTAAGGGTCCCTGGGGTCCAACTAGCCCACCAGGTACCTCCAGTAAGCGCCACAGAGCTGCGTTGCAGAGAGGTGTAAAAAGGGGCGTGGCCTGGACCACCTCTCTGCAACGCAGCCCTGTGGCGCTTACTGGAGGTACCTGGTGGGCTAGTTGGCCCCCAGGGGCCCTCAGGATTGAAGGGGAATTAATTTCCCAACTTAAAACGCGCCACAGGGCGTGTTTGCACACATGTCACCTCAGGCCCCGCCCCCTCCCTTCACCACTGTGCAAAGCGCCCGTGGCGCGTTTTAAGTTGGGGGATAAAGTCCCCTTGAATCCTGAGGATCCCTGGGGTCCAACTAGCCCACGAGGTACCTCCAGTAAGCGCCACAGAGCTGCGTTGCAGAGAGGTGTAAAAAGGGGCGTGGCCTGGACCACCTCTCTGCAACGCAGCCCTGTGGCGCTTACTGGAGGTACCTGGTGGGCTAGTTCGCCCCCAGGGACCCTCAGGATTGAAGAGGAATTAATTCCCCAACTTTAAACGTGCCACAGGGCGTGTTTGCACACATGTCACCTGAGGCCCCGCCCCCTCCCTTCACCACTGTGCAAACGCGCCCGTGGCGCATTTTAAGTTGGGGGATGAAGTCCCCTTGAATCTTGAGGGTCCCTGGGGTCCAACTAGCCCACCAGGTACCTCCAGTAAGCGCCACAGAGCTGCGTTGCAGAGAGGTGTAAAAAGGGGCGTGACCTGGACCACATCTCTGCAACGCAGCCCTGTGGTGCTTACTGGAGGTACCTGGTGGGCTAGTTGGCCCCCAGGGACCCCCAGTATTGAAGGGGAATTAATTCCCCATTTTAAAACGCGCCACAGAGCGCGTTTGCAGAGTGTTGCTGGGAGGGGGCGGGACCTCCGGCACGATCGGGGTCTTTTTTTTTTTTTTTTTAGAAGGGGGCTGTGTGGCCCCCTTCTTTCCTTTTGGGCCCTGGGGACCCCATCCCCCAGGGCCTGACCCCTTTTAAAAAAAATTAAAAATCTGAACGGGAAGGGGCCGCGTGGGCCCCCTCCCATGGCCAATTCCGGCCCCGGGGACCCCATCCCCCGGGGCCGGCCTTTTTTTTTTTGGGGGGGGGGCCGCGTGACCCCCCTCCCGGGCCACTTCTAGCCCTGGGGACCCCATCCCCCGGGGCAGGCCCTATCCGTTGGGGACCGTGGGGGGAGCCCCAATGCCCCCACAGTCCCGCCGGCTCCCCGCGTCCTGCAGGAGCCGGCATTGCTTTTCCACATGGGGAGCTGCTGACATGCAGCTCCCCGTGTGGAAAAGCAATCTGCTTTGCATTTTGGAAGCGAGAGCAGGTTTCCCTGCTCTCGCTTCCAAAAGCCATAGCAAACAGCAGTGTCCCGGGGGTGGGCACCCCGGGACACTGCAGGAGCCGGCCCTGGGGGGTGGCGGTCCCCAGGGCCATCACGGGCTCCAGGAGGGGGGCCGCGTGGCCCCCCTCCCTTCAGTTTCAAAGCCCCGGGGAGGTGGTGGTCCCCGGGGCTCGGGGGTCCGTAACGGACCCCCAAATTTACATACTTAGTGCCCCATGGAGGTGGCGGTCCCCGGGGCATGTGGGGGGGCTCGAGCCCCCCCCACACAGGTTCTTTTTTTTTTTTAAAAACAAGCCCCGGGGGTGGCGGTCCCAGGGGCTGCGGGGGGCCGTGTGCCCCCTGCAAATATTCAAGAAAAGCCCCAGGGGGTGACGGTCCCCGGGGCTTGGGGGGGCCTTGGAGGCCCCCCCACACATTAAAAAAAACAAGCCCCGGGGGGTGGCGGTCCCCGGGGCTGCGGGGGGCCGTGTGCCCCCGCAAATATTTAAGGAAAGCCCCGGGGGTGGCGGTCCCCAGGGCTGCGGGGGCCCCTCTGGGCCCCCGCAATTACAATATAGCATGCCCACAGGACTTGGCCCACCCGGGGGCTAAATATTAACGAAGCGCGGGAGCCCGCGCTTCGTTTCTTTTATTTTCACGGCAGGATTTGCGGATCATGTGCGAATTTTGCTGATTTTGTTTTTTAAAAAAATGCTTTTTTTTTGGCCCTGGGGGTCCTTGTGGGACCCCCTGAGCAGGCCTAGGGGGTCAGGGTGTTTCTACCCTGCCCTCTTTTCTTGTTTTTTAATGTTTTTTCTACTGTTTTCTTGTGACTCGGTTCTACCGAGTCACAAGATGGCTGCCAACACTTCCTGGTTTGGAGTGTTGACAGCCAATTAGAATAAAGCTCGTGGTCGGGAGGCTCCGCGGATCCACCGCGCCTTTAGATATCGAAACTTTTATTTTTTGATTTTCTCAGCAACTACTGAACGAATTTACACCATTTAAAAAAAAGGGCTCTTTCTGAACCAAGGGCTACCTTTTTGCCAAATTTTGTGTAATTCCGTTCAGCAGTTCGAGCTGTAGCTGTGTCTAAAGTTTCCTATGGGAAATTGATTTTCCGACCTCTTTTTTCTTAATTTCTCAGGAACTACTGAACGGATTTACACCATTTAACAAAAAGGGCTCTTTCTGAACCAAGGGCTACCTTTTTGCTAAATTTGGTGTAATTCCGTTCAGCAGTTCGAGCTGTAGCCGTGTCTAAAGTTTCCTATGGAAAATAACATGGAGAAAACACGTTTTGGGACCCCCCTTTTTTCTCGGCCCCCGCTTGGCGAATCACCCCGAAACTTTCAAGACAGGAGCAGACCGGAGCGCCCCACTAGTTTTGAAAATTTCGCGAAGATTCGTCATCCGGCGCCAAAGTTATTGGGAAAAGAAAATACGCTTTTCCTATGGAAACTAGGTCCTAACTATAACTATCTACTGGCGACCGCCAGTAGATTATATATATATATATATATATATATATATATATATATATATATATATATATATATATATATATATATATACATATATATATATATATGGTGCATATAAATATATATGGTACTGACGGAGCAGAGGACTAGCCAAAAGACGCTACAGTCTGATGGTGTCTTGGCTCCTGGTGTGCCAAGAGCCTCTGAAGATGGTGAGCTTGTCAACCAAATAGGTAAAAGTTGCAACAAACGAACAGGAATGCGGGCCAAAAGTAACGGCACCTCCCCATTGTCCTCAATACGATTAAATGTAAACAATCCAATTCGTATCTGTGTGCACTAACTAAGAGCACCTGCTGCCCAAAGGTGCGACTTTATGGCCATAACATGATAACAGTACAAATAGAGGTGCACCACACATAGTATTTTCATACATAAAATAGTTCCATTCACGTTTCAAAATGTTCCAGTTCTTATTTTCACTTATATAAAAACCCCAAACGTTACAGCAAAGACAGCCAGCGCATTTTGTCCACAAAAATTGACTTCTTCTGGGGTATTCATTTGTATCCTCATAATCTTCAACGATTTATGGCCATTCAGCATTCACACACCACCATGTGGATTCCCTTACATGGGTGGGTGAAATAATATTCAAGTTGGAACTTAAGATCTTGTGTAGATCGTGCCAATCACCCCCTGTAGTTGGCACCTTGATAAGCACCAGAAAGCTGCACACTCGTCTTCCCTCACGTCGCGTTGAGTGCAATGGTAGAAAACAAAAAAAAATGCTGGGTTTGTAACCGTTTTTTAGATGATGCAACGTTTTTTCAAGATAGTGCAAGCTGGCAAGGGCAACCATTAGAGCACCATCAGGGCGGGGTTGATGTGGTCATATTTCATGTCTTTGAGGAGGCATGCTACTGCATGTATGATGCCTTTAAGGGAGGGCAGTGTGGTAACAGGAGGTTGTGAAGCAGAGTATTACCACCATCCACTTGCAAGAGTGTGAGAGCTTAAACAATGGTTCTGAAGTTGCGCTGTGGGAGAAATGGTTTCACTTTTTTTTAATACCAAGAGTTGGTATGGGGCTGTCTTAGTTTTCTTGGCAATATGTTCCTTGAGGGTGTGCTTGCTATCCAGAATGAATCTGAGAGAATTGGCACTGGGTGAAAGTTGAAGTCCACATTTATCCAGGTTCATGTTTTTGATCCAGGCTTGGAATAGTTGTTGCTTGTTTTCATTTGCGAATAGCGGGAATTCTTTTTTTTAAATGTATTTTTATTATTTTTATGCAGAAAGCATCAAAAAAGGAACACTTGACATTCTTGTCCAACAGGCACCAAGCACTGCGTATATGCATCAACGTTATACACGACCAACTGTGTATTGCACAGAACAGTTCACCAGACATGAAAATCTACATTGCCACCACAAGAAGACATATCAAATGCTTTCGTGATTAACCCTCCCATTCAATCCTAGGTCACCTGGGCCTCATGAAAGTCACGCTATCACTCACAATGTCCATACAATAGTACGCCCTACACCATTCCTATATCTTAAGAAATTTACGGGGGCAACCCCTACTGTGATATGTCATCTTCTCTGCTGCCATGTGGAAGTCCATTCCGCATCACCACCCCAGTACCTCGCAGTATGTCTTTTGGCCACCACTAAGCCCAAAGCACTAAACAAGAGTTTGGCACAGGACAGGTCTACAGCATTAGGAGTCCTCCAGTATGTGTGAAAGCTCGCAAATGATCCCTTTCCAGTATTTCTGTATGAGAGGGCAATCTCATATCATATGCATAAAGGAGCCTATTTCCCCTGTGCATCTAAAACACGTGAGGGTGGGAGCTCTGCCCATGGTATGCAGTTTTTGACTGTCATAGTAGACATTGTGTAGGACAGTAAACTGAATTAGGCAGAAACGAGACTTGATCGCCACTTCCCAGTGATGCATCAATGTAGCCGCCCAATCAATGTCCTCCATAACCCCCAAATCTCATCACCATCTCTTAAGTGCCCCAAGGTGTCAGGTACGTTATTATTTATAGTTCTGTATGTCTGAGAAATTGCACCTCCGCCCAGTGTCTCCTTCAAGACACGCCCCTCTGGAGGGGGGAGGGGGTGGCTTATTCTGGGATGTCAGCCCCCTCCAAACTCTCGGCCTGCCAAGCGTGATGTAATTGTGCATATTTCAGAAACTGAGTGTGCTGTAATTGATATTCCCATATCATCGAAGGGAATGACATAAGCACCCCTTTTTCAAGTAAAGCTCCTATTTCGGAGATTCCTATTGTGTCCCAAGCCTCAAAGCCACGGAGCCCAGACACCTCCCCAAACATCTACCCCTCTTGTGTGCCCATTCCAGAACAGCAGGAATTGTTGATGTTACAAGTGCACCCTGATGTGTGCGAGTGACAAAGGCCATCTACCACTGCACAGGGTCAAGGAATCCTAAGGCATTTCCCCAGCCTTTTGGGAGGCTAGTGAGGAAACCTCCAGGGATTTCCTGAGCTCTATGGAGGCGAGATATTTGATTCTGAGTCCACCACCACCGTAGCACCATTCTTTCACACTAGCAGGATATCACAGAATCGAGTAGCAAATGCCGCTAGGGGGCTGGCAAGGCTGTTGGTGCTGGAGTAGAAGATGCCAACAAGCAGGCACTATCACTGTCTTGAAATTGGCAGCCTAGTGACCTGGACCTTGGCAGACTGCCTCCTTCTACCAGGATTTAAATGAGGCTTTGATAATGTTTTCCCAGCATGAGGGATTCTAAAAATAAACTAGTTCATCAAGGTGGAAAGCAATACCAACTTTCAGACAAAATCTGGGGCACCAATAACTTCGGCATAGATTCATCAAAATGCCAGGGACATGATAATAAGGCTTTAAACTATTACCTCACAGACTCCTATTCAATGCTGATATCCTAGAGCTCTGATTACTCTCTTCTTGCTGCAGTATCCAAGCCTTTGTAACTGGGGTTGCAAGGACAGGAGGGAGAGGATGTGGCCTGATGGCTAGGGCCTCAAATCTGGGGAACCGGGTTCGAGTCTCGGTAAGCACGAGCAACATCCTGTGATTGTGGGCAAATAACTTAATCACCCCGTGCCTAACAAAAATGAATGTGTCCTCATGTAACGCAACTGGTGCTTGTGTAAAGCACTCTGATACCTTCGGGTCAAGTTTGCGCTATATAAAACTCCGATTTAAAAAAAAAAAAGAGCAGTGCTAAGGGCTAGCACCTGCTACATCTGCCTGCGCCTAGTTATCCTATGGAACTGAGGTCTTCTCCTGCATTGTCTGCTTTAAAGCTGGCACTGCCCTTTCCATACATGCAATGTATTTTGCCCACAAAGATGAGGTGACAATTCTTGTCTCACCACATACTGTTATGGTTCTGGGCCAGATATGGGCAAGGCTGGAAGCAGGGAGCTTCAGTTCAGTTCCCCGTTCGGCAAGCTCCATTGGCCACTAAACATGAAAGCCATTACAGTATGTCCCTTTCTGAGACCAGCCCCTTCATGTTACGTGGCTCCTTCTCTACCAGTATTTAACGACGTTTTGATCAGCATGCCAGTGCATCACAACTCCTCAGACTTGTTCCTCCTGTTGGATTCTTTACTCCTGCTCTACTCCACTCCTGCCAGCTCTGCTCTAACCTCAGCTCTGCTCCACACCAGCTCTGTCTAATAATCTAATCCTTCCAGCTCGGGAAATAGCAAATACCATGACCACCAAACAACGTGTTACCTTTGCAACGCAGGAGAAACAACAAATGCGTCTGAACCACGCATTCCATTAACAACCCAAGTTGTTACAACGACATGCGTTAGGTAAAGCAGCGTTGTACTTCAAAGTCCAACGCTTTTCCTACTGTTGTGGGGACTGGAGTTGGAATAGTAAATTATACTATTTCAAAATCCAGCACCCCGCTAAGGCAAGTCGTTGTAACAACTTCCATTGTAAATGGAATGCGTGGTTCAGAAGCATTTGTTGTTCCGCCCGCGTTGTTAAGGAACGTGTGGGAAAGGAAAGTGTGGTTGTGTCATACAACCTTCCAGCTCAGCTCCAGCTTGAGCTCTGCTCCAGTCCTGCCATCTTCAGCTCTGTTCCAGCTCCTGCTGTGCTCCAATACTGAAAGCTCCGGGCACTACTTTGTTTCAGCCCTTATTAGCTCTAGCCCTGGTCTTACCAAGATTGACACTTTCAGTCTTGCAAGAACTGTCATAGTATTAGGATCCAGCAATTTGGAGTTTTTTCTGTGCCTTTCATCGCTGATGCTGGGTCTGGTGGCTTAGTGGACTAAAGCGTCCACTGTAGGTCCTGTACTTGACCTCATGGTCACAGGTTCAAATCCTAGGGAGTCAACTCAGCCTTTCGTCATTCTGAGGTTGATAAAATGAGTACCATTGAGTTGGTTAACAATAAACATCTGTTATTCAGCGTCAAGATACCCTTGGGTGAACTTGCGCTTTACAAATACACGTTATGTTATGCTTTCCTTCTTGTGCTATCAGGCACTACTTTCCAGTGGGGTTCCTCTCTGTAACTCGTGTTACACCAGGAAATAACTGTGTGGTTTCCAGAAGGGGTTGCCCTCTCTTTAGACTCTCTAAGAAAGAGGTGAAGAATCCACCCCTTATGTTCAACTCTTAGCACATATGAACAGGAATTTGCATGAGACTGATGGCATGTAGATGAAGTGCCTCAGATTCCTCTACTATACATGCTGGATGACTGGCACTTACAAAATTAGACATTTCTCAAGAAATGTGTCATTCTCTAGGCATGATTTATTACTTATGGCAAAGCTGGTTTGGAATAACTAAGTTAATTAAATGCTTGCCATTTTTTTCTTGTAGACAGTCCTACCACGTTGGCAGTCCTCCGGTAAACCATCTCTTAAATCAAACAGCTTAGACAGTCAAAGACTAAAGTATTGAAAACATTTGCTGAGACTGAGAAATCTCAGCAAAACAGGTGTAGGCTTAAATTACAGATTTTATTGCATGCGCATTTCTTGATCACTACTTGCAGTTTGTTTTACGCTTCTTGTCCATATCCCGCACTGTGCATTTTTCATGAATCTGATTCAGAATTTGAAAACCATTGTTAGATCACACACAGCTTGTGGGAGCCAAATACACTGGTGTATTTTTCCTGTGAACATGATTGTAATTTGTGATTAAATGAATTTAAATGAAGAAGAAAAAAAAGAAAACATTAATTTCTAAGCACTCTTGATTGACAAAAATACTAATAATGCATCATTCCCTTAGCTTTTCCAGATAGTATTCAGGATCCTTAGGAAAATTGGATACACTGCAGTGACTAAGATATTGGACTCCACATTTTAATTGATGTTCAAATAAGTATATGAAGTTGGATCAAATACTCAAAGGATCAGTTAAACAAATAATAGACATTACCGAACAACATTTTAAAATAAAAAATGAATCTGGCTTAAAAGGGCTGTCACAAGTGGGGATGGCAAACGGGACGCTATCCCGCATGGCACCTTACAGGGTCCACAAACCTTCATCAATACGTATTGTTACAGGTATTTCATTGAAAGCATGCCTGCTATCTTCATTAACCCCTTGACTGCTGAGGTTCCCCGAATCCCCTGCTCTAAGGGTTCAGAGGCAGTTTGCACTTAAGCCTTCATAATGTTTTTCCACAAATGGTATCTAGAGACATTTGCGTCCATTTTCCCCCACATGTTGGAGATTCTAAAGGAAGGCAGGGATTGTGGATTCCCCTGAAAAAAAACAAAAATTTTGCCAAAATGTAGCAAAAAGGTTTTTTTAAAAAACAAAATGGCAAAAAAATTGTTGTGCAAGATAGTGTATTTTCATTTTTAAAATGCCATCCACAAAATGTTTGTTGTGCTAATGTCACTCATCCTTTACCCAGCTTTCAGGAACAAGCAGAGTTGTCACAACAATTTCTGTAAATTTCTAAGCGGTAGTCAATATTTCCTATTTCTGCGGATTATACCTACTAGGAATTTGTGGGGTGCTAGAGGTGTGAAATTCTTGGGTGAACCCAGAAAGCTATAATTTGTTTTTAAATTGACAAAATTCTAAATTCCGCAAGGAGACATTTGTGTAGATTGTGCATGGTTTTCTAATAGAAACTAACCACTGAAATAAAAAACACAATAAAAGCAAGTGGGAAAAAATGGAAATAGGTGACAATTATTTCATCTGTAACTTTCTACACCGATGGCTGATTTACAAAAGTAGCATACCATTAGACTCTTCGGCCTTATGAATAGATATCGAGATCTGCAGTGTTTGTTTCTTGTACGAAAACATGTGATACCTAGAGCCATCAACTGAGCTGCTGCTTATAATTATTTTCTGTTACATACTAAACATATATCAATTTATAAGATGAAATCTGGTGACTGAAAAATGGGTGCGTTTTTAATGTGTTTAAGAATAGTGGTTATTTGTGCATCTCTGAATTTGAGGTTGCCCATACTATCATTTGATTCAGAAGTGTGTTGCAAAATGTGTTCTTTCTTTCCTACTTTTGCGGGTGGGCTATTCACCTGGCGACATGAAATCCCCCAAATGCAACTTGGAGTCACGAAGATTTTTCCTTTGAATTTGAGTCTTTCTGGTCAAGTGAGTAGCTGCAATATTTGAGCTCAAGGTCGGCCAGAACATGGGAAACCTATAAACACCAGACATTTCTGAAAAATAGACCCCAAGGGTAGTCAAGGGTGGTCTACCTTATATGGATCCCACCACTTTTTTCTTACTCTGAATATCTGGCAAAAATCACATTTTGCTTAAAATTACAGATTTTCCTCATTTCTAAGAGGGAAAGTTCTGAAATCTGTGGTGATCAAAACTGAACCCTATATATGTGGGTGGGACAATGACCCATTACAGGAAATGTTCCAAATGCAAAATGGTTTTGCCTGGAATTTCAGTTTTACTGGCAATGTGGGTAGTTGTGGTGTTTGGGCCCCAGGAAAACCTACCAATCCCAGATATTTCTGAAATTTAAACACCCATGAGTCTAGGGTTATCTCGGGTGGAATTTGGCTCCTAACTGCCAAAAATGTGTACAACAGTTGATAAATGCAACACCTTCCACTGCCTGAAATTAAGGTGAGTATTAGTTGAGGGGGTAAGAACCCGCCTTAAATAATAATCACAATCCCTTATGTCAGAGTGAACGACAAAAGTCACTGAATACACTTGCGCTTAACTCTCTGTTAGCTTAGCATAAAGCATAGAGGCAATGTGTAAAGTATTTATGCAGTACTCAAACAGTAAGAAAGTGACAACACAAGAAAAATCACAAACCAATATAGAAAAATAGAGCATATTTAAATCAATAAAATGACACCATAATGACAAAAATCCAATAAGTAGAGCCAGAGATATGATTCTTTTAAAGTTTACCTTCTGACTTTGAAACTTTTAAAATTATTTTGCATTTATTTATATCGATACAGCATAGTCCAATCAATAGATTTATAAACATTCATACATGGTATACAGAGTTAAAAGAGTTAATAATGCTTAAAATGATAGGGGCATTGCTAATGCAGGCCCCATGGAAAATACAGTTTTACTCTGTGACCAATAAAGTAGATAAGGGTTTCACATTGTGAATTCTCTGACAAATATAGGAAGGAGTTTTACATTTTATTCCCTCCCATAAAGAAAACTAAGTAGCTTTACATTGTGCACTCTCTGAAAAATAATTTGTCCTTGCCAAACACCATAGGCATGGCTTTACAATGTGAACCCTCTGACGAATGCAATAAAAAGGCATTTTAGATTGTCAAATCCATGACAAACACCACAGGAAGAGGCGTTACATTTAGAAGTAATAGACAAATACTATAGGATTGTGTTTTAAATAGTCAATTCTCTGACAAATGCAATAGGAATTGCTTTCGTATACATATCCCTTTTTAGGTCCAGTCACAACAAATGCTTGGTATCTCTAAAGACAAGTCAATGTTCTTGTCAATGTATGCTTTGGGTCTACCCATGGGTGTGGATTCACTAAAATTTCAGATGTAGCGGAAGTGATATCATCTACCTTTTGAACTTAACGACATCACAGGAATTGACATCTTATGGCCTATGATCCTGAATCTTTTGGTAGTGATATTCCATGGCCTTAAACCTGATGGCATCACAATAACAACATGAATAATACAACAACACAACTAATGTCTATTTAGATACCACCTATACGGGGTGCTGACAGGATCTTTGAAAGGGCATAGGGGTGGGGTATAATATTTCTCCTGAATTGTAGCAAGTGAGCCAGATATCTTCTAGGGAGGGTTCGGTGGGAGTTCTCTCCCTCAAAAATGTTTATAAAATAGGGTTTAATAGTGCATTTTCAATACAATTTCACACTTAAATTTGCTAATAAGCTCATGAAATAATCAGTACTTTCCTAGCAAAGTTTGAGGGAAGCCCATGGTGTGAAGAGGTGCTTTGTCATTTGTTTTATAAGTTCAAATAAAAGATTAAACTTACATGTATATTATGTGATAAAATATACCATAATTGGGATACAACACGCGAGATACAATACCACAATTGCTACGTATATTTAATGTTAATTCTTTCAGAAATTGTGCACTGTCCCCTAAAACCTCAATCAATTTTGCTTTCATGGAGTTTACAATGTGACCTCTGTACTAATAATCCATATTGCAAATTATACATTCACAAAGGACCACCAAACGACCTGTCTAATGAATATTAATTATGCAGGTCACAGTTTTAAACCTCCTTTGAATGGCTGCAAATGAAGGGATGGTGGCCAACAGGGGACATCAGACCACCATTCTTACATTTCGGTTCTCAAAATGGTCCGGAAGCCATGATGTCACCACACACTGGACTAAATAAAATCAAATAACAAACTTGAAGGAAACTCTTGGCACCACATACTCATAGCCATCATTCTGATCCTATGGACTTTGTGTATTACAAACACAATCTGTCCCCTCGCTCTGCAATCACAAAACTGGAAAATCTGACTGGCATCCCAATTTCCTCGGCCCATTGTCATCACACTGACCCTGAAATACACATGTCAAGCATCTGCACCTACAAGGAGAAAAACATCCTACAAGAAAGAGCACGTACCATGACACTTTCTATCACAAGATTATAACCCTTTTTTGTCCAACAGAATGCTATACCAGACACAGAACCCAGAAACACGTTCTTATGCTTACCTAGCAGTGCCATACATAGAACCTTGTTGTATTTGTGGTGAAATTGACACTGGATTTCAGACACCATGATATCATGTGAATTGAAGTGGGAACAATTACTTGTAACAATTTATACAGGGAGGTGAGGTGATATGTGTAGAATTGCCTACTGATCTGGTGAAGGCTAAAGCTGGAATTACAACCCCTCTGTCATGGTTTCAAGAGGAATTTAGCCTCTGGACTACATCTCCTTATATATAATTAAAATTGTAAAAAAACACTACATGGATGTCCAAAATGATTTCCATGCTTTATATGTCCAAGAGTCTTCTGAACTATACAACTGCTCGCTTTAAGTGTAATTTCTATTAATAAATAGTTCAGATTTATAAATATCTATTCGATGTTATCAATATGTTAGAATATGTAAATGAAAGTGTGGTAATAGTTACATGTCCATCCTCTCAATTTTGTAATACACCACGTAAAGCTGCCATTATTCTTTGCCACTTTATTTGTGTTTCTGTGAGGCCATCTGCTTTTAGATTGCCTGTCATCTTACACAGAGAATGGTACATTCCCAAAAAGCCATTTGTGTATCAGGAAGAGTTGCACAATTTAGGGATGAGTCATGAAAATTGCAACGCTGATTCATCAGCTTGGGGAATACTACACATATGAGCACATTATATCTTATTGTATTATGTGTGTAGTGTTGCACACTGCATATGCCAAATGCGTCCCTGAGGCACTTCAGTATATTTGAGAAAGAAGTCAAAAATATGGTCCAATGGAAACAGAGCGCAGAAATGTGATCAACAAAATCCAGGAAGAGCAGGAGTGCACATCTATAAAGTAGGCAAAGTTAGATTCAGCCAAAACGTTCGATCATCTAATAGTCTGCTGTGGGAACTTATTTAAAACAATAAGCAGAAGAAAACACATGCGTTTTTTATGAGCTATAAAAGACTGTTAATTAATGCCACCTATTTAGGTTTAACATGCAAATGGCAATACTAAATGACTAACATTTTTGAAAAGGTGTATATTAACTAAAGAAGCATGAGCAGTGACAATGGTCGGTTGTTTATACCAGAATTTTCTTTTTTAATGTTTTGTTCATTCCAACGCCACATTTGGGCGATGCGTGATACTGCCCCGAAGACAAGTGCCCAAAAATACCCACAATCCCAACCTTACCTGCAGTTTGGAAGAACAGCATCGGCAAGGCCTGTGTAACATGGCTCCAGACTAAGGTTGGGCAGTTGGTTTGAGCACCTGAGAAATACTACAGGCAGCCAGAAACCACTCTTGAGAAGAGCCCTGGGCTTACGCTGAGGAGTGGCCCAGAGGCCGTGGGGAGGTGGCAGCTTTGGTCAAGTTGTGACAGCCATTCTTCCATACACATCAGGCCGTGCATTGCCCGCCTCAACTGAATAAGTGAATGCGTGGCGTGTGAGCAAATAAGGACGGACCCGCGCAGCAGCACTCTGCGCTGAGGTTATCTTGCACCTCCACAAGTTATAGTGATGACAGTTACTGCAATATATGTGGTCTTCTTAAAGGCCAGACAATGGCAGGCCAGTGGGAGGAACACATAGGCCGGATCCCTTAAAGTAAACGGGAAGAAACTAGCAATTGATGTCTGGGGTTGCAAAAGCAGTGTCAGGGGTCACAGGGGGGAAGTTAGGGGTCACAGTTGCGACCCCTGGTGACTCCTAAATTACGTCCATGGGTCTACCTAAATTGGTTGATGGGTTTCTCTAGGCAGAGACAACCAGTCCATTTTTATGTTCAAGTTAATGCCAAAAGGCTTGCTTTAGTTAATAATAAATGTGATGACAAAGGCAGTAGGCCTCTCCTTTAATGTAGTGCAGTGGCGGTTTCTCCCCGAGGGCGTCGGGGCTCCGCCCCCGTTCCTAAAAGCTGCTCATTGCTCAATCATATTTATTTTACAAAATACGTTTTTTTTTAACGTCTTCTAATTTTGGCTCCATTACACAATCAACACAGCAGCCACTGTCAGCCTATCTGCCCCAGCAGCCCCGGACACTCACCAATACCGCTGTCGGGAGGCATGTCACGTGACTGACTCCCCTTGCGGGCCCAAAGAAGCCTAAGTTTTTGCCGGGCCGACAACCTCACAGCCCTGAAGGCTGTGATGTCATCAGCTCGGCAAAGACCTAGCTTCAGGGCCGAGTCTCCACCCCCTGATGGCGTGGAGGGAAAGTTAGCCCCGGGCGTTTTAAGTCTAAGCCCGGTATCGCTAACCCTCCACGTCAATCAGAGAGTGGAGAGCTTGTCACCCACCCCTTTCCCAACTCATTACAGGGCGTGGTGGGACCCACCCTGTGACGAGTTGGGAAAGGGGTGTGGCAGGCGGGAAGCCGAGGATTCGAGTCTGCGCAGACTCAACCTCAGACTGCTTCTCGCGTGTCTGCCCTGGAACTTTCTGGAAGCCACTGCGTCAGAGAGGACATGGACTGCAGAGACGACTCTCTCTGACTCGAGTCGAGTATTCCGAGACAGTCCATCATTTAATGCCAGTTTGCTGCTTGCTGGCCCGGTGCCTCGACTGACTTGACTGCAGCAGGACTCAGAGGTTAGTAGGACATATTATTGGTTATTGGTAATTGGTTATTGGTTATTGGTAATTGGTTATTGGTAATTGGTAATTGATGTAGTAGTCGCTAGTCGTTTTATACTGGCTTGGCTGCCTTGTGATTAAGACTGACTCCCTTTTAGGTGCCAACTGGACGACAATTAATTCTGGGGCCTCTCGGACACAGACTGGAAGGCAGGGAATGGGAAATGAGGGAATTTTAGGAGAATTTTAGGAGATATGGAAATCGGGCAGGAGACTTCTTGACATATAGCAGAAATCCGAAGTCTCCCCGACAGCTAGGCCATAGGGAAACCAGGTGACTCCCCAACAAACGAAATGTGCAGTGGGATGTGGAGAAATAAATGTGTTAAGTTCGGTTCATGAAGAGTCTTCAAACTTCACATGTGCAAATTGCCATAAAAACGTTTACGTAAAGAAACAAAATCTTTACATCCAAACAGATGGTGGGAAGAGTTGTTTGCTAACATTAGTTTCTCGCACTGTAGTCGTGTCTTGACATGTTTGCCAATCTTGCAGAGACGACTCTTAGCTGTGAACATGTATACGAGTCGTGTACGACGTTAGGCTACAGTCACTACAGGCCGCAGATTTCACGTGCGCGTGCGTGCTTCTGTGTGTGACTTTGATCATGCATGTTTAACAGGACAGGTGTCTTCCCGAGCGTATGCACACGCACACGCATGGTGTGTGTGCGCGTCCCTCAGCTCAGTCCATGGCTGGCTGTGAACACGTTAGACTACAGGCCGCAGATTCGAGGCCTGCCTTCAGGTTGTGTGTGTGCAGGCATGGCCACAGATATGCCTGTGTGTGTGTTTTGCTGCAGACCCCCATCTTCGGAGCTCTCCCACATGCTCAAAGCAGCAGTCACTGATGCATCCCACCTTTGCAGGGGGGTGGGGTGGTGGGAGGGTGACGGGGGAGAGTGCACTGCAGGCTAAGCGGGGAAGGGTTGGCTCCCAGGGTGTGTGGTGTGTGTCTGCTTTCACTGTTTGATTCAGTGGTGTTGTGTCCTCATCGTTTTTCCTTCAGGAGGCTGAGCCCAAACTCGCGTTGAAACTGTTGAAACTTTTTATACAGTCATTTCAAACCCGATAGCCCCGTGGGGGTCTAAATTGTTGGTAGGACCGACTAAATCTAAAAAAAAACTTACACAAACTAAGGGCAAATGTTTTCTTCTCATTTGTGCAAAAATAAAGAATACCAACGCCTCAATTACCATCGTTCATTGATTTATCCTTCTGTTCATTTTCTCTTTCTTCCTATTTTTATAGATTTCTTATCATTTTTTCCCTCTCCTTTCTTTCGTCCGTTTGTATTTCGTAGTTTCATTGTTGTGTAGTTCTCTTATCTGTTCCTTCTTATTACCTATCTTTCTTTTCTCTTTTCTTACTTTCGCTCTTCTCTTTCTTTTTAATCATCTTCATTTCTTCTTTCTGAAACACCTTTCCGTCTCTCATACAGACTCCACTCTCCCTTTCTCTGCATCTCTTACTCGGAAACTAACTTTAAATTTGCATACTTCGTTTTTTTCGCTCTCGTGTTTTCTCCTCTCTTATTTGTTTCTGTCTGGCTTACTTTCTTCCCTCTCTCTCTCTTTATATTTATTTCTTGGTTTCGTTGTTACTTTCCTCTCACTTTCTTTTTCTTTTACCTATTATCCCCTCACATCATTTCTTAATTGAAAGTACGTTCATCATATTAATAAATTAGCATTTGGTATAGCGTTTTGTGTATCGAGTGTAGTCCTTCTCACTGTCCTGTTCCATTTTTAAATTCCAATGTAATCCAGATTACAATTCTTCCTTTTATACCGAGGCATAGGAATGATGATTGTAGAATTTAACTATATTAGAAACCATAAAATGAGAGCATGGTTCATTCTTCTGATCTTCTCATTATTAATAATACTTAGTGGTGATGGTTGTAAACGTACTATTGCTGCTGATATTATTGCCGTAGTTATTGCCGTTGGTACAGTAATAACAGCAGTAGGATTATTTGCTGTTTTTGTTTATTGACGTGCTGCATGTCGCTGATAATGATAAGTTGCTTCCGAAAGTCTTGAAAATGCACCATTTGCCTACTCATATTTCAAAATTTTCTCGGGGGGACAACCCCCCGAACCCTCCTTAGGTGGTTCGGGCTCGCTCGCTATGCTCGCTCTCGCGGTGTGCTCCACCACTAATTTTACACATCACCACTTTCAAATACACCAGCCGCCACTGATGTAGTGAGCAGATTGTAAAAGCATGGAGACTAAACATTTTGGATTGTGAAGAGCCTCATGTTTTCCAAAGCACCCATTTAGGGGCATTGTTGTTTTCAGGTTTAGAGCCTGTTGGTACTCAAATAATTGTGACCTGGTATGACACAGATAATGGGAACAGACTAGATGCACCAGGTTTGTTTCCTCGTGATTATTTTTTGGGGTACGTGATTTGTGCTCTTCGATTCTGGAAGGCCCTTTTAGGAGGGGTTTCAACTTGCACTTCCACTTGAAATCTTTTACATATTTTTAATTTTGTGCAGAGAATCTAATTCTGTGTTCATTTTTGTACCTTTCCTTTTGAAAGAAGCATTGGCTGGGCATAGCTTTGTTGTTGTTTTTTTGTGTTGCTGAATTTTGATTTTCGAGTCCATATCACTTCCTTGCCTCATTACCCTGAAGTTCAAGTGCTAAAAGCGGTACTTGGCCCCCAGTTTGAGGGACTAATGTAATGAGGCTCAAGAATACCAAAGAAGAAGCAGCCCAACTGACACAGTTTGGGGTCCAGTAACTACCAACTGCTCAAGGATATCCCAAACTGCATTGCTAAATTGCAAAACGAATGGGTTTTGCATTGTGAACAATCTAATAAATACAATAGGGAGGGTATTTGCATTGTGAACTCCTTGCAAATGACACCAGGGAAAGGAGTTTTATATTGTGAACTCAGTGACAAACACAATAGGAAGGGGTTTTGCAATGAGAAGTTTCTGACAAATGCAATAGGAAGGGAGTTGTAAACTTTGACAAACTTCAGTAGGAAAGGCTTTTACATTAAGAACTCTCTGATAAATGCAACAGGAAGAGCGTTTACATTGTGAACTCTGACATAAACACAGTAGGAATGTGCTTTACACTGTGGACTCTATGAAAAATACAAAAAGAATGTGCATTAAATTGTCCACACCAACAAACGCAATAGAAAGCGATTTTACACTGTGAACTTTCTAGCAAATACAAAAGGAAGGGGATTTACATTGTGAACTCCAGGACCAACACCACAGGAAGGCTTACATTTTTACCTAACTGCCAAATTCATAGGAATGGGATTTACATTGTGAACTCTGACAAATTCAATCAGAAGTGGTTTAATTCATATATCCCTTTTCTTGCTCAAGCACCGGAAATGCTTGCTATCTTAAGAGGAAAATCTCTGGTTCACATCAGTCTATGTTTTGAGTCTATGCTTCCTAAAATATTTGATGAGTTTATCTATGAAAGACCATATAGATCACATGGTAATTTCTATTTTTTCATGTTAAATCAAACTGGCATGAGTTATAGATTATTAAATGTGGTGACATAGGCAGTAGCCCTCTCATTTTACATAGTGAATGTCTTGACAAAGCCTTTGGCTTTCCATTTTTGATTTTGAAAAGCCTTCTGCCACGTGGCCCATGTAGGAGCATTTCTGGTTTTAGGACTAAAGCATGCTGGTGTGAAAACTGCTACAAGGTACCTCACAGAAAACAGGAGCAGACTACATTTACAGGGTTAGATGATTTTCACCCTGGTTTATCTGCAAGGCACAGTAAAGATCATTTTCCATCCTACTGCTGCGAACACTGTGGAGGAGAGGCAATAAGGTAAGTGTAGCGATCATATGTACAACATCATTAGAGGTGATACTTAAAATGAGTACTATAATAATGTTTTTCAGGCCCCTATCCTTGATGCTGGATGGAGTGGACCATTGTTCGGCTGGTATGTATGTTGGGTGAAATAGACTTTCAGCTTTCCATTTATATATGATACAACTATATTGGGTGAGTGATTATGGTTGAGGTAATTACCTGTGATGTGTGAACTTGGTGAATGTTAGTGAATTGAGTGTGTTTTACTCTTGCAAAGTATTGATATTGCGATTCTTGAATGATGGATGTAGCATGGAAGTCTAAAGGATAACTGCTGGCAATGACTACCATATGATGTTGGATGGTCTTTTATGGTCTTTTAATCTAAATAGTTCTTATGCTTTTAAGCCAATTATTGTTTATAATTAGTTTGGAAAAGCATAGGAAAAATATTTTTGTATGAATTAATTTGAATTTCATTTGTTTGACATATAGTTGTGATGTTTACTAGTATGTTATGTATTGTTCATAATTTTATAATACCAAATCGAAGTTTGTTCATGTCTTTAAACTGTTATGTTTGTTTTAATTTTATAGATTTTGCATGAAATTATTCATTTAAATTCATGGAAGATACATATTTGTATTATTCCTGAAAGAGGTGGAATTTATAAGTCAACTCCACCGAAACGCATTGACGAAATATTAAGAGACAATCTAAAGGCTCTGGATGTCTTTATATGATATTAATTAAAAATCATGGACGTTCAGTGATACATGTAGCAGAAAAAGTATTAGGCTAACAGTATTTTTCTCAAATTTAGCCTTATAATTAAAATATCTATTTTGTTAGCAGCTTGTCATTCTTGCATTATTTGAGTCGAGCACTGACCTTACATATATTTCTCTGATTTGTGAAAAGAAACAGTAGTGTTATAGAAGTGAAAAGAAAAAAATGATTAGAAATAGGAAGAGAAATGGATGACCAGTGCGTACTCTACATATTTGACATTATTTTGGCATAAGAGCTTTCAGTGAAATGATGGAGTGTCCTCTAACAGTGACTGCATACCCTTATAGGCATATAGTAGACTAGGACTGGGCAGAAGATTATTTTTTTAAAACAGGAATTCTCTAATATCTTCTTACAAGTGTGTACTGAATAACTAGCATTGTGAGTTTTCCAGAAAAAAAGCACCGTTTTTCATTGCATAGACAGAATGAAGTTCTTGAACTCTTTTAACAATTAGTTTAAATATTTAGTTTCTTAGGCTTTGTAGCATCAGTTATGAAATGAGAGGATACATGCACTACAAACTGATCTAAGTCAAAATATAAATCCATTGTATTTTATTAGTAATCTTTATGTGTTTATCAGATTTTACGATCCAAAAAAAGACATAAAACAGCAATAGATATACAAAATTCAATCAAAGTATCATTTCATTAATATTCTTTGAAGTTCTTTAAGATACCGTGACTCTGCCAATGCAATTGCAGGTGACGTAAATGGAAAGTATTTCTTGTGTATTCTCTTTTTTTCATTGTATGCATTAATCAATATTGTTGCAGCATGATATCACCAAGGCTCAGTGGCGGCTCGCATAGGGCGTGCTGCGGGGCGGTGGGCGGGGGAGGGGCAGTGTGGGGGGTAGTAAACTCGGACATACGACGGAACGGAGGAACGTAATAATTACTTTCGTCCGTTCCGTCGTATGTCCGAGTTTACTACCCCCCCACCCTGCCCCTCCCCCGCCCCACCCCACCGCCCCACAGCACGCCCTATGCGAGCCCCCACTGCCAAGGCTATTGTTTCAGTGCCTTTTTTTTCTTACATTTCTTGAGTGAAATGTGTTGTGTACAGGTTCATTTTGAGTCAATTGTTTGTTCGTACAAACCGGTGCAAGTGAAATTGTTTTTTTTTTTTTTTGTTTGTTTTTTTATTCAATTTATTTTTATTTTTTTTATTACATTTTTTGTTGTAAGGTGAATTAAACATATACATCAAATGAAAGGGGGAAGGGAAGGGGAGAGCAAACAAAAAATACAGGCTGGTATACACATTTGTCTCGACTAGCAAGTTGTATCCATGTCACATTTGTTTAGTACAATACAATATATCCTTTTGACACATCTATGAAACAGAGCACAGCAACGTATTAGGTGGGAGGTGGCTAATCAATTGGATGAGTTTGCAAATAAAGCGTTAGTGGTGTCCAATAGTCTCTGGGCTTGGAGCGAGATGGAAGTTCTTCTTCATATGTTTGCAATGTGTCTTTGCAATATGCCATATCTTGTAGCCATTGTCTACTCGTAGGGTATTTCTTACCACACCAATACATAGCCAGTCACCTCTTAGCCAGCAATAATGCAATTGCACATAACTTACATTTGGTTGATCTCAGAGTGGATACCAGACCCAGCAGACATATACTAATTGTACAGTCTATCTTCGTACCCAACACAACACTTAATATGGCTGTCACAGTCTTCCAGTATTCACCAATATGTGGGCAGTACCATGCTACATGCACAAAATCTGCTTCATCAATACCACAACGTTTACAACATGCATCCAAACGGAGGCCACATTTCTTTAATTTAGTCGGTGTATAATATGTTTGATGTAGGTATTTGAAATGTATAAGACGTAAATTCCCATTCGGAGTAAGTAAGTCGGTCAGAGCACAGCAGGTGTCCCATTCCTCCTCACTAAGTGGTGTATCTAGAGCAGTCGACCATCTGTCGCGCGCTTTATGGGTGGTGCCTGCTATGTCTTTTTGTAACAGGATATATAGTTTAGTCACTAGATGAATATTGTGGGAATTGGTGATGATCATTTGTAGTGCTTGTAGCGTTGGTGGTTCTGTAGGAAATTCTGGATATAGATCTTTAATTGCGCCTCTCAGTCTGTGATATGCGAATTTGAAGAGGTATTGCAGGTCATCAGGCTCTATGAATACGCCGTCTTTATACAGATCACCCATTACATCTATCCCTACCTGCTGCAACAGTGTCATGCCCACCTTCTCCTGAGAGACTGAGATAGCAGGGTGGTGCGGTATGGGCATTGCCGGTGCATATAGAGGGAATTTGTTCGACAGTTTCCCCATCCTCTGCCATGTTAGGTTAGTAACGCGAATGGTGTTTATCTCGTGTCCAGGGACATGTGCGCGGGGGTACGGTAGAACATATTGAAGCGGGATCGGATGGGCGTCCCCATCTTCAACCGCCATATGCGGGAGGTAACGAATCGGATGATACCAATAGTGCGCGTATTGCGCCTGGGCACAGAGATAATAGAGCAGAAAATCAGGGACCCTGAAACCCCCCTTTGAGTATGGGAGTGTAAGTGCGCGCAGTTCAATCCGTGCTTGTTTACCAGCCCAGATGAGTCGTGTTACGCACGCAGTCAACGTTTTAAATACTGTGTTTGGAGGAGTTATGGGGATATTATTAAATAGATATAGAAACCGGGGAAGTATGAGCATCTTAACTATAGCCATCCTGTCTGCCAAGGAAAGAGGCAAGTGTATCCATCTTTCTATCTTATCCTTCAGCTTACTTATCACTGTGCCATAATTTGCACGGATAACCACCACAGGGTCTCTGTGATACCAGATGCCAAGGTACCGTACGGGATCTGATTGCCACTCTATTGGGATCTCCGTTGGGTGCGGTTGAGTAATTTCTGTCAGCGGGATGATGACTGATTTACTCCAATTTATTTGAAGGCCTGATTGTCTGCTAAATTTAATGTATTCCCGGAGAAGGGGAGATAGGTTGTCTTGAGGTTCACGGACATACAGCAACATATCAGCGTACATGGAGATATTGATAGGGCGTTGGAAAAATTGGAGGGCTGCATGTTTGTGACATTTTCTAGTTTTGCATGCTAATGGTTCGAGGGCAATGGCAAAAAGCAGGGGTGAAAGGGGACATCCCTGTCTAGTGCCTCGTGTAATTTGTACGGTGTCCGAGACATACTGGTTTATTTTTATACGTGCTACAGGTTTCGTATATAGGATTTTAATCCATTGTAGAAGGGCTGGGGGTAGACCCATTTTTTGTAGTATTGTAAATAGATAGGGCCATTCAACCGAGTCGAATGCCTTTGCGGCATCCAGTAGTACCGCTGCCGCCTTTAGTTCTGGATTGAATTGATGGGATAGTGCGAATAGGGTGCGTATGTTATGTGCCGTAGAGCGGTGGGGTATAAACCTCGATTGGTCCGGGAGTATGATATTTGACATAAGCGGTTGGAGTCGTACTGCAATAATTTTAGCCAATATTTTGGTGTCCGTATTTATTAAAGAAAGTGGGCGGTAAGATTCACAGTTTTCAGGATCTTTATCCGGCTTTAGGAGGGCTATAATCATAGCTTCCCTAAGTGTGGGTGGGAGTATTTGTCTGCCGTGAGCGTCCCCATACATGTCTACCAGGTGTGGCGCCAGTAACTCGACATATTCTTTATAGAATTCGCCTGTGAATCCGTCCGGACCGGGCGCCTTTCCATTGGGCAACATTTTTATTATGTCTGTGACTTCTTCAATTGTGATTGGTTGCGCCAAGTATTCGCGTTGGTTGTCAGATAACCACGCTACGGCAATATCCTCTAGATATGCGAGTATTTCTGGTGGATCCGCTGTATGTCGTGTGGTATATAGCTTCCCATATGTGAATATAAAGGCTTTCAATATGCCTTGTGTGTCGTATTGTAGGGTACCCTGTGCATCCTTATCTTTAGTAACGGCTTGTGGTTTGCGTGCAGAGCAGATTTTATGTGCTAGTACGCGTCCTGCTCTCCCGCCTTCCCCGTATGTACGTGCTATTGATCTCCTCCACACATATTTAAGTTCACTATCTGCAAAGTCCTGGTATTCTGTTAGAGTGTCACGTATTTTGCCCAGTAGGGTAGTGTCATGGGTGTGTTCATACTCACGCTCCAGTGATTTAAGTTTGGTTTCACATTTTGTAAGTTGATTACGAATGTCTTTTAGTACTCCCGCTGTAGTACTGATACATACTCCACATATAGTGGCCTTGAATGCTTCCCACACTAGGCTAGCATCATCCACGGAACGTTCATGTAAGCGGAAGTATTCCTCTATTGCTGTTCTGATAGCAGCGTTGTATGGTTCATCTAGCAGGGCTTTGGCATTGAACCTCCAAACATATGGTGGCGGAGTGTAGTTAGGCAAATTTATAGAAAGCAGAACTGGATTGTGATCTGATAATGTCTTTGGCAAGTGACGTACCTCGTGAGTCCATGTACTTGCCGCTGTGGTCGTAAGCCAATAATCTATACGCAACCAGCTGTTGTGTATAGTGGAGTTGTGTGTAGCCGCCATAGTAAGTGGATTTCGCAGTCTCCACACATCCACTAAATCGAATTCTGCCATACTATCCTGTATTATTCGTACTGCACGGGTATGGGGTTCTGTAGTAGTGCCTGACCTATCAAGGTTGTCATTTAGTGCCAAGTTAAAGTCTCCCCCCCATATAGTCTCCATCTCAGGTAGCTCTCTCAGTTGCTTTCGTATATTAGTGAAGAAATCAGGGTCATCGATGTTTGGCCCATATACGTTTACCAATCGTAGGTGGTGTCCCCGAATTTGACCCGTTACAATGACATATCGGCCACATTCATCTATCTGTGTGTGATTTACGACAAAATGTACCCCCTTTTTTACTAATATCATAACTCCTCTGGAATATGATGAGTACGACGACGTGATGGTAGCTTCCGCCCATCTGCCTCCCAAGCCATGTTTAGCTGCTTTCTGGAGTGAGTTTCCTGCAGTAGGGCTATGTCTATATGGTGCCGATCAAGGTATGCGAATATTTGACGAATGTTTTGGGGATTATTCAAACCTTGGACAATCCAGGTGAGTAAATTAAGTTGTGATGGGTGTACCCTACTGCACATTAAACGGTATTAAAGATAGAGTCGATTTTTGGGGTGGTTCGCCTACTTTTTGTAGATGGGATATCTCCCAACATTTACTAGTGTGCTCGCATATATCAATTAATGCCACATTTAATCGCATTGTACTACATGTGTAATTGCCTGGTGAACAGAAAAACAGGTCCCAAAACCCCCCACCCACTTTAGCATCCCAATCATGCCAAAGACATGCCCAATAGAACAATAGGAACATCTTAACAACTGGTACGGGGAGCACCCTCGGGGGGGCCGCCAAGTGCTCACAAACGCATCTGCGTAGGCAGATGTGGTCGGGTGGTACATATATAACATGGCTTCTATAATGACATTTAACAAATTTGAAAATGGAACATAAGTAGTGTGTACTACAAAGGGGTTAGAGTATTCGTTACGGAATCATAGTATTGAGAGGGAGACATATTTCTGTCAACGTGGTGCCCTTTACGTTCTCTAGTAATGCGCCCTCAGCAACATGCAAGCAATAATACTTGGGGTAATACAAGTACAGTTAGTATATGGCAGCATACTAGTGCATATTTGTTTTGTATAGTACCAACTGATTACCGCAGAAGTGAGTGGGTTTCTATACATTTGTTTAGAGCAGTGGTGTGTATGACGTCTCATAGTTGTATAGTACATGTCTTAGTTTCCCGCGGTCTTTAAAAAATAAAGGTGCCCGCAGGCCTAGACAAACTTGTAGGTTCCAGAATTGAGGACACAGCACATGACAGTTACTTTAACATCAGCTCTTACTACGTCAATCTGAGTCCGCTGCAGCAGTGGAGCAATGCGACGTTTTGCGTTTGGTGGCAATCATCTTCACGAAGTCTTGTGCGGCCTTGGGCGTGGTTAGAATTTTAGTGCGTCCATCCTGGGACACCCGCAGTCTTGCCGGGTAAAGCATGGCATATTCCACACCCAAATCACGGAGTCTCTTTTTCATGGCCGCAAATTCTTTGTGTGCTGTCTGTACGGACATCGTAAAATCCGGATAGAATGACACGTTGTTGCCCTTATAGTTGATTAGCTGTTTTTCCCTTGCCAAACGCAGAATCAAATCCCTATCCCTATAGTTAAGGATACGGGCAATGATGGGTCTTGGTGGAGCTCCTGGGATAGGTTTGGCCGCCAGTGTTCTGTGCGCACGTTCTACAATGAACACTGGGGAGAAGGCCTCCGCGCCGAAGATGTCACGCACCATGTCTTCCACGAAGGTTTCCATGCGACCAGTATTCGTGCACTCTGGAATTCCCGTGATGCGAACGTTGTTGCGGCGTGATCGTGCTTCTAAATCCTCATTCTTATTCTTGATCACTTCTAATATTTTTTCCATTTCCAGACACTTACGAGTGGTGGTGTTTGATTCGTCCTCTACTGCTGAGATTCGCAATTCAGCATCATCCAGGCGCTCGCCTTGTTTATCGATTTTGACCGCCATGTTATCCACTCTTAGCGTGCGAGTATCAATCTTGTTAGCAATAGTTTGCAGACTTTGTTGGATAGCTTGTAAGGTGTCTTCCATTTTGGACTTTTTTGCATGGTCAGCATCAAGTTCCGTATCAGAGTGGGTCGATGTCTCTCTGGGTGTGCGGCGAGTGTCAAAGAACAGTTTCGGTTGTTGCTTATCGGGCTTGCCCATGTTCAGCCAAAGACACAACAGGTGTTGGAGCAGTAAGTAATGAGTAGTTGGTTAGTTTGCAGTGTTTTATAAAAAAAACTTGAAATGTCTGATATTTGGGTGGTTATTGGGGTAGTTGCTACTGCTGTGAGCGTACACTTCCCTGCTTGCATCCGCACACACAATGCACAGAAACAGCAGTAGCGGTGCGGGGTTCACTGGATTGCAATTGTCCATGTGCGAGTGCAGCGTGTGAGAGCCGATTACACAGAGGGCCGCGGCCGGGAGTTGATCGCCACGTGGCACAACTAGCACTGCACCACCCTCACACCGCAGTCGGTACTGTCCGTCAGGGGCGTATCTTTTGCACACAGCCTCAATTATCTACCACCAGCACCCTCCCGGTGTCGGAACGCTGGCGGCTATGTGTGGGCAGCAGTGGCGGGTTGTCTAATGGCGCCGCAATTTCCCCCGTTGAACGGTAAAATAGCTGCGCTTAGTACTCTGGTTTAGTAGGTTCCAGGCATCCACGAGGCTCGGATGGACCTGCTATGCTCTGTCTGCACCTGTGAAGTCCCTGCACCACGTTCTCGAAGACTCAGTCTTCCCAGCTGCTCTTTTGCCTCACGGGTCGTATGGAGAGACGTCCCAGGGAAGGTCAAAGTTTTTTTTTAGTTTTTTTTTTACCCTGGATTTGAACACGCTGCACCCGAGTCAGCCAGACCCCAGCAGGGCGCACTCCGCACCGCCACAAGCATCACCCAGAGCTCGAATGCAGGTATCTCGTATGCCGTCTTTGTGGACTTCAGGTGTTCAGGGTGCCGCGCTGCACAGTCTCTATTTTGCCGCCTTCTGCTGTGACACACACGCCGGGCGTACAGGGGCAGTGATAAGCTGAAAGGAGGGACACGCAGTATTCTACACAGCGCGCAGGTTAGTGGGGCGCAATCGAACTCTGTGGTAGCGTGGACGGATGGATTTTTACTCACAGGCTGCTTCCCAATTACGGTGTATTCCGGGTCGGGCAAACTGCGACACAGTATGCCGCCATCTTGAGTCGTCCAGAAGCTCCCGCCGCTCACCTCTTTCTCCGCAGTTTTCCACCGTATTTATGAGTTACATGCCTCCGAAGTATCACCGCTTCGTAGCACCGCTATTCCGCCGTGATATTTTCCAAGTTTCACACGATATGGATCGGCCAATCTGTAAGTTTAACCAAGGATATTGTGCCCGACCAGCGGAGCGGCACTGACGTGCAGCCATTCCGGTGTGCGCCCTCTAGCGCCCCCCCGGTGCAAGTGAAATTTAGCTCAAAAATTTGCAAGAGGCACCCCAACTTCCACCACAATTGCTTTATGGCATAAGGCGACTGCCGCCCTTGGGTGGAAAGCCAAAATTACACAGGTAAGCGCCTGTATGTCCTCTGCCCCATTGCACTATATCTTCAAGTGCTGCATATCTGCATCGCTTTTTGTAGGAAGAGCACAATTTCACAGAAGTGACTGTGGGGCCCTGCTACTTCCTTTCAGTGCCCTGTCACTCACTCCACTCATTTAGAACCCTGGAACTCCAGCTATGTGAAAGGTCCCATTCCCTTGATTCATTTCCGATCCTTAGGCTGAAAACCTACAGTAATTTAAGTTGTGAGCTATAGACAGCCAGGACATAGGATGCGGCAATAACAAATCCTGCAGGTTTGCATTCTGGACTGGATAGGCCACGCCTCCAGCCATACTAGCAGTCTGCGGCCTAAGGGACAAATGCTGCCATCTTCGTGCCCCCTTCTCTGCTGTTTCATGGGGTAGCGCTAAACATAAATGAGATTCAGAAACACAAAAACAAAAAAAATTAATGTACGCGGAAAGTCCACAGTAGCTGCGAGAAAGATGTGCCAAAAACTCTTAGTTAAAGATACCATAATGCATGATATTTGTGATTGTTTAAAGATTATCACAGTCCCTTCTAATGTCACAAAGTCATGCAATACTCCAGAACCTGTGTAAGTGCCCTTTGACAGCATACCGCAACCGGAAGTAATATGACCAGTGTTTCGCCTTTCGAGCGTCTGTAATGATGCATCGTTCTCTGTGATAGCTGCGGGCAGTTTCTGCTTCATACTCTTGCAGAACGGTCTTACACAATTTTAAGCTGAAGTTCATCTGTACTTGTTTGTACGAATAAATCGTCGACTCAAAATGAACTCATACATAACACACTTCACTTGGGAAATGTAAGAAAATTAGTATTGATGTGTGGTGTCCTAGAATGTTCCACAAAGGGAACATTTGGCTTACCAAAGGATTGTGACAGTGAAAAATCCAGCATAATTTCTTTTTTTTTTAAATCGCGATTTTTAGAGCAATTTCAAAATAAAATCCATACATTTTAAATCTTTGAATGACGGCCTAGTATTAAGTATCTTAATTGCGCTTGCTTGCGCATCTAAGTGCCACAATAGAGTTTGTCAATTCGGAATCGTTCTTCTATTTTCCTTCTTATCAAGTATTGTTGAATGTCAGGATTCCATTTGGTTTTCATGTCATGTGACAATTTGAGGGCCAGATGTACGACATTCCATATTGCGAGTCGCAAATTGTGACGTTTTGCGACTCGCAATTTGCGACTAGCAAAATGGAATGTACAATTGGTGTCTCAGACACTGTTTGTCATTCCTAATGGGGTCGCAAATGACCTGCCTCATCAATATTCATGAGCCAGGTCGCAATTAGCAACCCATTAGGAATGGTCAGCACTTGCAGGGATAGTGGCCTGCTGGGGGTCAGCAGACCGCCATGTCTGTGACTGCTTTTTCAATAAAGCAGGTTTTTTTTTTTTAAATGCATCCCTTTTTCCTTAAAGGAAAACGGGATGCATTTAAAAAAGAAAAATGAAACGTTTCTGTTTCATTTTTTAAGAGTAGGCATTGGTCTGTGGGACCACTGCCTGCTCTTAAAAATTATTTTTGCATCCATTCACAAAGGGGGACCCCTTTCCGTTTGCGAGTGGCTTACCACCTACTTGAAGTAGGTGGTAAACTGCAAGTGTTTTGCGACCGCAAATGTGGTAGCAAAACAATGGCACATACCATTCTGACTCGCTATTAGGAAGGGATGCCCTTGACATGTCCCTTCCTAATAGCGACTCGCAAACACTGTTTTGCGAGTCACTGACTCCCGTTTGTGACCGTACATCTGGCCCTAATTGTTTTAGTTAGCACACAGTAATGTTCATATTAATTTGGTTGGTTCTGGGATTTTGTAACTCTTGTGCAAGTTTTTTTTTTAACCTCATCTCCAGTTTGCTTTTGTCTCTTGGCTCCCTTGAGCAAGGTAGAAGCTTCTCATTCACTGCTATCATCCATGGTTTTGACAATAATTTTTTCAGTGTTTATATTCTTTTGCTGCAAATATTCTAATTTCTTACACAAATAAACTGACTGTACAAGGGCGGGCCCGTCTGAGACCGTCCGAGACCGAACGAGGCCGGGCTGTGCCATACCCTTGACATTGTTAGGCAGGTTATTGGCTTACGTACCCAGTTGGAAAAAAGTGAGGGTTTTTTTTTCTCCTTTTTATTTTTTATTTTTGTTTCCCTTTGTTACATCGTGCTGCATACCAACCTGGACTGGCCTAATAGCATGTGAACCTTTAAAAAAAAAAATTGTGTAATTTTAGCAGCATAGCCCATAAACGAGATAGTGGAAGCAGCCGAAACCTGGCGTGTTGGTTGTGCATTGTGTAGCTGTCGTGCTTTTCTTACTGCCCCATATGTTTGTTTTCCCTTTAAAAACCAAGGTGTATCACCCTGCTCGTACCCCTTCTGTTTATTGGTAGCGAGCATAGGAAAAACTTCACTTAACTACAGGGAGGGATCTTCAATTTTGAAAGGCGGGTTGGGTCTCAAGCCATGGGTAAAAGGAAAGCTGAAACCACTACTAGGAGGGTTGGTGGGACACAGAACTCACTTATGAAATATTTAACTGGGGCACTAGGAACCATCGAGAAACAAATTCATACTGTTGAAGTATCATTAAATCAGGGTATCCTGGCGAGTGGGGAATCTGCGGCCCTTACAAACCCTGTAGAGATAGAATCAAGTTCACCTATCCTGATTCAGGAATCCGCTGGAGACCTGACCCCGCAGTTAAATGGGTGCGTGCAGGACACGTCAGACAATATATATGTCATAGAATGTGATCGGGAAAATCAGCCCCCGTCCAAACGCCCTAGAAACCCAGAGACGCCAGTTATGGCTTTGAACCCTGACGCGCCCCCCATTAACTCTAAGATAAAAGGGAGCAAGAGAAGAAACGCAAAGTTTAAAACCAAACCTAAGAAAGCGGGAATGGGTTTATCAGGGCCCCTAAATTCTCCCTCAGACAAACTCAGCTGCAAGGTGGGCTATGAACAAATTTATCTCAGACTTGACGCCCTCCATAAAACCGTCATGGAACCCCCAGAGAATCTGCTGATTAGAGTAACTGCCATCGAGGACCTGCTAAGAAATAGTCATATTGTCCCTTTGTGCAGATCCCCAAACTCGGTAGCAGACACTGAAAAGGTAGTCCCTCCTATCCAGGCGGCCACTATTCAAACTTTAGATAATGTACCTGCAGCAGACAAAAGTAGAACTACTATTAACAACAGCGATGTTTCGGCTCTAAAAGAGCCTAGAGTAATTCACCGACTGCCCCCATCTAGCACTACGACCAGGGAAATAGAGGAAGTGCGACTTAACCTGCCACCAGAGGCCACCCCATACACCATCATATTGGCGAACGCACCTCATCTTTCCCCTCAGGCAAACGAACCCTGGGAATCATTGAGAAATAGGGCCCTCTGCTGGCTCGGTACTAAAACCGGCCTAACAGAGGCCCTGTTTTCCGAATTCAAGATGGTAAGAAGGGTGGGATGGGTGGGGAACAGGAAAAAAAACTATTTGGCGATTGCATAGTCCTTACTTTTAGAGCGCCTAGACTGGTAAATGAGATCTTACGTAGATTGTGTAATGATCACGTTCCAAATTGGGGCATAACTGTACTACCTCTCGGTTATTTCTACCCCCATTGAAACAAATGCACCCTGCTCCACAGCTGAGATTTACAAACATTAATACACAACATCATTTTTCTATCCCAACCCAGAATAGATTTGATATATTTCCATCACTGGAAGATATAGATTGACTCTTCCCAAATCACAGCCACCTAGTCCAAATTGAGGATGTTGTTAAATATCAATCTAGAATGGATATGACATCCACTGAGCTTAGAGAATCCAGTTACAGTGACTCAAGAATCAATGAGGACTTATATGTTGCCCCCAGCAAACGAAGTATAGGGGCTCAGGATGATGACCTGCCTTATGCCGTTTCTGTAGGAGTGACCCCTACGTCTTGTAACATCGAGAAGGGATTAGATTTAACCAACTTAACTACCCTTCCTCCAATCACTTTTAATAACTTTGCTGATCACTCTAATGTACCTACTGTCGATCCCGATTATAACAAGAGTAATACACATGTTAAAACTAGGATTAGCACAGCGAGAATTATATTTTGGAATGTAGCGGGGCTAATTTCCAAAATCTCTAATCCCGCCTGGCACGAATTTCTACACAGCTTCGACATAATATGTACACAAGAAACCTGGGTGGATACCCCACAGCACATTAATGGGTTTAAAACATTCTTTACCCCGGCATTACCTTCCAGTCGTGGAAGAAAAAAGGGTGGTTTATGCACCTTTATTTCCTACAGGCTAAATGTAAAAAAGATAGACCACTTGGAACTTAACATCTACTATCAGGTTTTAAAAATGACTATTGACGTTTCACACTGTACCATTCTAATAAACTTTTATAACAACATTCCAGCTCTGCAAATGGAGGCAGTCTTGAGGCGCTTACAGAAGCACCTGGATAAAATCCATAAGACAACTCCCATGGACCTCTGTATAGTTTGGGGAGGGGACTTTAATAAAGGCCCCTGTACCCACGCTGAAGGTGGTAACTGCGGATTAATATCTGAAGATGAGACTGATATATCTCACTTCTCGCATTCCCCTCTCGGGGAAGAATTTAATCAGCTTAAATATACTATGGACTTGGGTTTCGCTAATGACCTATGTTCCCCACCCTTACCGTTTAATAGTACATTTAATGGGCGCGGGTTGTCATCGATCATAGATTATGTATTAATCTCTAACAGACACGCCAATAGACTACATAATTTTGTAACTCATGCTGTTGCTTTCAGTGACCATTTTCCAATCAGCATCACCCTGGACTTACCGGCCAAGGTGTTATCAAGTGGACACATGACTATGAAACCTGTACAAGATATAGCCTTAAATAGAACCAACGGATATGCGATTAAATGGACTGGTGTAGACCCAATAATGCTAACAAAGGCATTACTTAGTAGCTGTAAAATGGATTTTGCTATCTGCCTTGATGAGACCGCTTTTGATCCGGCTGTGCTTAACTCATTTCGAAATATCACACAGGCCATACAACATAATTTATTATCAGAAACTACAAAACCCTGTACCGGTAAAACAGGTTGGTTCGATACCAACTGTAGTAAAGCCCACGCCACATTAAAAACAGCTCTTCATAATACCCCTGAGGGATCAGGAAGCTATAAAAATGGCCAGGGCAGCGTATAAAACCACACTCAAAGCACGGAAGGAGGCTATAAGAGTAGAACTATGGCAGGCACTTAAAAAGGCATCTGAGCTAAAAGATACAAAAGGTTTTTGGAAAGCCGTGAATGCCCCGTTTTTGGCCCCCACAAACTCGCCCAGTATCGAATTTTCGATCGGGGAAGACCAATGGGTAACACATATTTCTAGGTTATATTGTGATAATGTAGATATGCCTCATGGCGAAGACCCAAGTCAAGGCCACACGAGCTACCTTCCAATTGAAATTGATTTTAATGTGGATGAGGTGGTTCTGGCGATTAACGCTAGTGCGGGGGGAAAAGCCCCCGGACCTGACAGCATACCAGTGGATTTATACAAATTCTGTCCTCTGTTGTGGGGCCCATTAATAACCATGGTTTTAAAGGCATATTGTACGAAGGGTTTTACGTCAACTTGGACTGAGTCTATACTTGTCCCAATCTTTAAAAAAGGCAATCGTAATGACCCGTCCTGCTACAGACCCATCTCACTTTTGGACTCCCTCGTGAAAGTGGCCGGGCGAGTCGTTTTAAACAGATTACAGACGTGGGCGGAGCATGTAGGTGTTTTATCTGAATTACAATATGGATTTCGTCAAGGACTCGGCACCATAGAACAGGGCTTGAACTTAAGTCTCCTATGTGGAAAATATATCCAGGCTAAACGGGGGAGCCTTTTTATGTGTTTTGTTGACTTAAGCTCCGCCTTCGACTTTGTTAACCATCACAAACTATGTTGTATTTTAGAGTATATGGGGGTGGAAATGCCGCTTCTTAACTTCTTAAAACAATCCTACCTAGATGCCCAGGCAAGTGTTCGGTATGGGTTTGCTGGCGAACGCACTCACTATTTTCCAGTTAGGAAGGGGGTAAGGCAGGGCTGCGTGTTAGCACCCCTTCTTTTTTGCCTCTATATAAATAATTTGGGTGCTACACTAACGAGGGAATGTCAGGACTTGCCCAGCATTGGAAGACGGCCAATTGGAGCATTGTTATATGCTGACGATGCTGTTCTTTTGTCCCGCACCCCCTTGGGCCTGCAAAAAGTTGTCTTGAGTTTTGGAACCTTTATGTCAAGGCTGGATCTTAAGGTAAATATTGCTAAGACCTATGTTATGAAATGTTGCAAACCCAATGTTAAGTGTCGAGACATACTTATAAATGATAAAAAACTCGACTCTGCCAACCATTTCTCTTATCTGGGAATTGTATTCGAAAGGAGGGGTTCAAGGGTCAAAGCTATCAATACCAGAAAACTTTTGTTTGCAAAAGCTATAGGGGCCCTGATAAACTTCGCCAAGGAACTAGGAAAACGCCCGATCGTTGACTTGCTGACTGTTTATAAAGTCAAATGTATTTCTGTGGCGACATATGGAGCCACGCAAACGTAGAGTCTCTACAGCAAGTCGAGAATAGGTTTTTAAAATATCTTCTAGCTGCCCGAACAGTACAGCTACATATATTTGTCATGCTGAATTGGGATTACCTTATTTGTCGGATATAATCAAAATTCAGCCAGTTCTACTTTGGCATAAGGTATGGACAAGTACCTCGACCGGCCTAAATCGGGACTTGATAAATGATTGCCTGAACCTGCAACGGGCTCATCGCATCCCTTGGGTCGAATTCGTTAAAATTTTTATGAACAATATAGGCCTCCCCGAGTATTTTGTCAACCCCGATAGCTTGACTCTGGTCACCAGGAAAGAACAAAAGCTATTATGCCTAAACCACCTGGAGACGCTCAGATTGTCAACCAATATCATGAAACCATCAATCAGAGAAAATCAATTGCTCCTGACTCAAACGGGGATACAACCTTATCTGCTATTTAACTCCGGGAAATATGATAGGATGCTACTGACCCGCCTACGTTTAGGCAATTTTCATAACATGGTCACTTTCCCTAAGATGAATGACTGGTCACGTTCTTTATGTCCATGTCCTTGCGATAATATATCTGCACAGACCACAATTCACATTATTCTTTTCTGTCAGTATTACTCTCAAATCAGGAAAAGATGGATTTTGCCCATTTTAAAATGTCAAGGTCTGAGACAATGTCGCCCTGCTTTTATCAAATTACAGCTGCTAGATGAGCAAATGTTTACAGACCATATAGCAAAATTTTCGAAAGGAGTAGTCCATTTCAGGAAAACCATGCAAGACACTTTCATATCTTAAATTGCACTTAAATGTTTATGTATGACACTTATGTGTTATTAAGTCGTTTTTGGCTTTTTAACCTGTAAGCAATGTGTTTTCTTGGCTGTTAAATTTATCTATATATATATGCTCTGATGTACTCTCATTTTAATGTACTGTGCTTTTATGATTTAGCTACTTTTAAATCGAATAAATCCAAATTTGATTTGATTTGGAATGTACAATTAGTGTCTCAGACACTGTTTGTGATTCCGAATGGGGTCGCAAATGACCTGCCTCATGGGACCACTGCCTGCTCTTAAAAATTATTTTTGCATCCATTCACAAAGGGGGACCCCTTTCCGTTTGCGAGTGGCTTACCACCTACTTGAAGTAGGTGGTAAACTGCAAGTGTTTTGCGACCGCAAATGTGGTACAAAACAATAGCACATACCATTCTGACTCGCTATTAGGAAGGGATGCCCTTGACATGTCCCTTCCTAATAGCGACTCGCAAACACTATTTTGCGAGTCACCGACTCCCGTTTGTGACCGTACATCTGGCCCTAATTGTTTTAGTTAGCACACAGTAATGTTCATATTAATTTGGTTGGTTCCGGGATTTTGTAACTCTTGTGCAAGTTTTTTTTTTTAACCTCATCTCCAGTTTGCTTTTGTCACTTGCCTCCCTTGAGCAAGGTAGAAGCTTCTCATTCACTGCTATCATCCATGGTTTTGACAATAATTTTTTCAGTGTTTATATTCTTTTGCTGCAAATATTCTAATTTCTTACACGAATAAACTGACTATACAGTGGTGCTAGCTTGTTACAAATTCCCAGTGAATAAATAACGTGTACTCGTACTTGTAAGTCCCAAAAAAGCAATTAAAAAAACATTTCACAAAATGATGAAACTAAATCAATGTATGAGATCTCAAATGTAAATGATGAATATCTGGAATTTTTTTACCTTGTATACTTTAGTTCAGGGATGTTCAAAGTAGGTCTAAGGGGCTGGATCCATGACAGATTTACTAGATAACTGTCGACTATGCAGATAAGTTACACTTACATTAATTTTATATACATTTACTTCAAATATGATTGAGGTGCCACTGAACCTGTTTCAGCAACAACCATACATTATTGTACTAATCATTGTGTTTGGAAACTGTATTTGGATGGATGTTTACTTTGCCTAATACTTTTTCCTTCAATGTGTTACTGATGTAAACATCCAGTTCTTGCTATGTGTGAAGTAAATCAGTGGAATATGACATATGTTGTTAGAAATGTTCACTCTATGTTTTGAGTGGGGCATTAACTGGGCCCACATTTTTCTCCAGATACGACATAAAAACCTGAGAACGTTTGAGATCGCTTATTGCTTTAGTGTTTGATATTTTATGGATGATGCACATTCTACAAAAACAGTGTTTCTTTTTCTTAATATTTGTAAGCTTTCCACGTCCACAATTAAAGTCTCCCGGTATATTACAAGGTTAGCACAGCCCAGGGTGCAAAGGTTCAGCACATTAGCATGCTCTCATTTCGAGATATCTTCATTGTATGAATGCCATAATTCCTTGAAGATTCTGAGAAACAGCTGGACACACCTTCTTATTGGAATTGTAGGTGTTCCCGGCAATTATTAGAATTACAGTAAATGTGCAGCGCCTTCAAAAGATGAACAACACCTGCTTGAGTGCTTGCCCTTTCAAAGTCTCCTACAAGGCTCCTTGGCGTGACATCCCTGAGAAGCAACGACCGGAAGGGACTTCCATGCAGAGAATTATGTTATGTCTTGAAATATGTGGTGCAGTTATGCGGATAAGCTACTCACAGTGATCTAGGCCTGTCCTATATCAGCAACTACCAGAGGCATCTAAAAATAAGTGACTCCCAGATCAGAGTTAAATGGACCCCCATCAATCCAGATAGCATACCATATCTTATAGGTTTGGGAGAGGACTATCAAAATGAACTGGAAAACAATGCGTTCACTAACTACAGATCAGAAGATGCTGCTCTCATAAACTAGCAATCCTATTTGGGTGATTCCTAAACTAAGATTATAAAAACCTCGTTTGTTCTTATTTCTCATTCTTACATCTAGCAAACATGATCTTATTAAAACTCTGGCAGCTTTAGAAAAGTCCTTTTTCGCTGCCCTGGAAGTGATGTCAATGGCCTCTATGTTCTAGTTCAATGTGCAGATGTGCCACATTTTAAAAGCCAGCTCTTTGCTGTAAGGCTTATTATTTTGGGTTGTGGCAAGGCACCATAATTATAATATTGGTAGTTCTGTGGTAAGGCTGAGGATTCCTAGAAGACTAGCCCAGAAGTGAGAATTGATATTCACATGATGATACTTTTGTGTTCAAATTGAAGGTGAGGTTGAGATGTAAATGAGGGACATTTTGAGATCCAAAATAGGAAGTCTTTGAGAGTCGACATGTAGGATGTTAGGGTCAAAATGAGATTCCCCCGGAGTAGTCAGAGGCATATTGAGTGACTTGATGTCTCTGCACAAAGATTGTATGGATTTTGTGAAGGATTCAAGATACGGGAAACCTATAGTTGCAAAATCAGTGGGTATACAAGGAGCCGCTAGCAACTGAGCCACTGTGACGCGTTATTGACAGAATAACAGATTATAGCTACATTATGTCACTTGTATCTGAGTTTTGAAGGCCACTCTTCGAGTACCACATCTTGCTGCTGCTGATCACATGACCAGTGACGTCGCCGAGTGGGCTCAAATCCAGGATACAGCCTATCTAATAATGGATAAGCAAATGATGGCCCATCACTAGTAAGCTGAATGCCTGGGACAGGCCTTTGCGTGCAACTTAGATGGCTGAAATGTAATTGCATTTCTTTATAATGATATATTTTCATAAAAAAATAAACAAACACACAAACTGTGGGCTACTAACGGTGAAAATCCGGCTAGTAAAATGATGTTCATTTATTTTTGGATACATCATGGCAATGTAATTGTATCATTTTGATTTATTTTCTCTATCAGCTTTTGCTTTCATTGTAAGAGGCAATGTACCTCCCACCTTTGACTATAATAGATTTTTAGTTGCTGTAGAAAATTGAGTTATTAGTTGATGGAGGTAAGTACCCACCTCAAGTAATAATCACGATCCTTGTCAGATTGAACAACTAAATGGCTGCAGTAGATCAGAACTTAGGTGCACTTTGACGCTGACCGCGATGGTGTGCAGGCCAGATACACCATACAGATTCGTTCTGGGCAGAAGATTTTACCTTCTGACTTAGACCTTTAAGTGCCAATACACCAATGGAGTGCACTTCTAAAGCCCCCAGGACTCACTGGGTGTCAGGCAGAAGCTAACAGCAGGGTCCAATCCAGATCCAGTTGCCACTGGTCACCAGGGCACTTGCAGGAAAGGCCTCTTGTAGCTAGTCGTATCCCTGTATCTTCAACAGGAAGCCAGCCTTATGACCTTTGGAGTGCACCACTTTGTCCTGGTTACAAGAAGAGAGTACCTACAGGCTTTAGGGCTCTTGTCAGGTTTCAAAAAGAAGGTTAAGTCATTTTTTATTCTTCCACAGGTCCAGGAGTGTTCTGAATTGGGTGTGTAGAGAGGACAGTTTTATGCCTTGCACTAGCTAGTTTGGGCTGGGGAAGCGGGGATGACCTCTGGAAATGGTGTAACCAATGGCGTAAAGGTTTCCAGAGCTAACACTACCCACTTTGGGCACTTTCAAGAAGACAAACGACTTTGGACACAGTAAACTTGGGGTCAGAGGGCTGGATGTGTGGGGGGTGAACAATGGCAATCCTAGTGTCCTCCCACATCTAAAAATAAAGTCCAGGTTAAAGCAGCCATGGTACCCCCCAATAAACCTGGAGACAGAAGTCTGGTAAAACAAAAAGAAGTGCTTTTAGCAAGCAGACAGTAGATACACAAGAATAGGTTTGGCATTCTGTTAGCCTCCTTTGAAGCTCACTGCAGGTTTTATATGAAAAACCTAAGCAGATCAGTCACGCAGGTTTTGAGACTCCAGTAGGATTTGACACTGTAATGTTAAAAAGAGGCCCACTGTGATTGAAGCCTGTCTGACTGGGAGGACAAATGAAGGGGCAGGCCTGGGTGTTAGCTACATCTGCTTGTGACAAGGTAGGCCTCTGGGAAGTTAATGAAGCTTCGGGCCCAGCCCATAGGCCAGCCTGTAAAGGGTACAACAACTCCTCCCTAAACCCAAATCCTTTGTCACAACTCTGGGAACAAGGGAGGGAACATGGCGGCCGTGATGTAACGGCCGCGGACTGCTGAGGGAGGAGATGTGAGACCGGAGCGATTTGAGCGCCCTCCGCCTCCGCGTTTCTTTTCCTTTTTTCACCCGTTTTATGCTCATAGCATGTAGCGAGCACGAAGAGATGACTTTAGCACTCTAATTTCGGAAAGAAAACTACTAAATCTTACTTGAGGCTGATGGTATCACTGCGGCAAACCGGTGAGGGCGTCCCCGGCATCCGAGACGCGGGGATTACGCCGACGTGGTCGAAGGCAGCAGGGTCATTGCAGTGGCTCAGAGCAGCGCGCTCACAGAGGGGAAGAGGCAGCACAAGCCTCTATGCATCGTACGTGGCGTTTCTGAGCCAGCAGAGTCACCGGAGAGCGGTTTCAACTAGGATCCAATGCAGAACAGAGCCCCAGCTGGATGACAACAATAAAAGGTGCTGGAGGGTGAACCATATAAAACGATTTCCACCCCCTATGGAGAAGGAGATTTCGATATTTGTAGGGAAGAGAGGTGGAAAGAAAGGTGAGATTTCTGATGTAAGTTTGGACCGGATCTCGAGGTACATGCTTCGCACCCGGTCCCTCGGAGTGGTGGAAAGTTCAACGGGGGTAAGTGACAACTCCTGTTTATTAACGGCAGGGGGCACATTGGCTGGTAGAGCCCCCTCTAAAGTCACAAAAGTAGGAAAAGTTGCAAGGCATCAGGGGAAGAGCCCCCGGAGAAGGGGGAAAAAAATCTCCCCCTTACAAGCTAAAATCACCCCCTCATTAAAAGCGTACTACAAAGTATTGACACAAGTAATGGCATCAGGAGATATTGAAGGTGGTGCGAGTGTGAGTGCGAGTGGAGGGGCACAGAAGCGGCTATGCGAACAAGAGGGCAGACGCTTGGAGCCCGCTAAAACCGCTAAGCCTGCAACAAATCCAGAAGAGGAGAAGCTAGGGGGCCAAGAAACACAAGAAGAAATACAAGCTGATATACAAAAAGATGGAGTAGCTGGGGTGGGGCTCCAAGTAACAATGCAGAATAGGTTTAGCATATTTCAAGAGAATGACACTGCGGAGTTGGTGGAGACGGACCAGGCAAGTGGGGGCGGAGGCACCATGGTACAGGTAGAAGATCTGCTAACCCCTCAAGTATATTAGTACCAGTGGATCCCCCAGTGGCACACCATCCTGGCCTAGTACCAGAAAACCCAGATGTCACATTGGCCTCTATCCTTATGGATCTTAAGAGAGAGATCAGAGGTCGGTTTGAAGTATCAGAGGCAAACCAAGCGGATGTACAAACCTCATGCACGGCCCTTGCACAAAAGTTGGATGATGTCGCCACTCGAACAGGGAAGCTTGAGGAGGAAGTAAGCACTATACGGAAGGAAATCTCAAACAACACTAAAGGAGTCGAGGCCTTGGCCAAAGAAAATGCTAGTCTCAGAGAAGACTTGGAAAGATTTGAAAACCACTCCCGGAGAAATAATTTGAGGATCCTAAACATTCCTGAGGCGGAAGAGGGGTCCAATCTTAAGGCATTTGTGATCAATCTACTACTGGAGACAGCCCTGAAAGACAGGTCAAATATTGACTTGGAACGTGAAATACAGAGGGTCCATAGAGATCCATTTAGGAGAAATCCTCAACGTCAGAAGCCGAGAAAAATTTTGATCAATATCTTTCATATTCGGTTAAGGAAGCCATTTTGTTGGATGCATTGAGGAACGGACCCTATGTAATACGGAGCCTTCAGTTCACTATTAGATCAGATTTATCCCACGCAACAGATCAGAAACAGCGGGAACTGGGCAAAAGAATGGGGGTACTCAATAATTTGGGGGCCAAGGCGCAACTAAAATTTCAGCTATGCTACGAGTCATGTGGAACAATCAAATGCGTAATGTACGAACTATAGAGGAGGCAGATAGTTTGATTGAATCCATAAGGAAAGAAGGGCGTCCCTGAGAAGGCGAGTCTGTTAATTTAAGAAGCTAAGAGTGCGGAAGACAAACTCTAAATTCTTTTTCATTTTTTGAAAAAAATGTGTTGAAAATGTATGATAAAAAAAAAAAAAAACAAATAATAATAATAGAGAGGAAAACACATAAACATAATTTAGACACTTTGGGGCAGATTTACAAGCCCCTTGCGCCACTTTTGCGTCACTTTTCCCATGTTAAAAGTGACGCAAAAGTGGCGCAAGGGGCTTGTAAATATGCCCCTTAGTTATCATGGTGAGGCGGGTGGGTAACTCAAGTAAAATTATAGATAGGGTTCCTCCCTCTAGGCGGTCCAAATTGGCTCTATGCCAGACAGTTTGGGGAGGGTTCCTATGGGGGGGATAAGGGGGCACAGGGTGGGGAGCAGTGGGAGAAAATAAAAAACAGGTCCTCATTAGACATTTTAGATACACTTTATATTTTATCTTGGTCTTTTTTTCATAAGAACCAGAGATCCTCGAGTCCAATGTCTACAACACATTAAAAATAAATGGCAGGGACGGATAACAAAGTCAGAATTATAACGTGGAATGTAAACGGGTTAAGGACAAAAAATAGGCAAAGGTTAGTAATGAATTACTTAGAAGAATCTAATGCCCAAGTATGTATCATACAAGAAACCCACCTAACGGCAAGGGAAAGTAGGGAACTATACTCCAAACAAAGATGGATAGGAAGCCACGCAGCATCGGATCAATCAGTATATTCGAAAGGTGTAGCAATAATTGTCCGGAAGGGTTCAGGACTAGAAATGATCACTTCCAATACTGCTAATTCAGGTAGATGGGTTACGGCTACTCTTAAATGTATGGGTTCTGAGTTTGTGTGTACTGGTTTTTATGGCCCGAATACGGATGACCCCCAGTATATAGTGGATATGCAATTAAGATTAGCAGGGGTAACATCACCTATAATATTAGGTGGTGATTTTAATACTCCCTTGGACCCAATATTGGATAGATCTACAAGTAGGAGGGGGGTCCAAACCCAGGCACCCAAAACAAGGCAGGCCCTAAAATACATGTTAAAGGACTTGGGAATGGTTGATTCTTGGAGACATCTAATGAAAGGGAAAAGAGCCTACACTTTTCATAGTAAAAAGTATCATCACTTTTCACGGTTGGACTATATATTGGTAGATAGAAAGTGGGCGGGGAAAATAAAAGAGGTGCATATATATCCAGGACACATCTCGACCATAATATGGTCAGTATCACATTGAGGGAGATCAGTGTCAAGAATAATGTCAGATGGACAATGAAGAGAGCCATTTTGTCGGATTTGGCCATGGCTGCCCTTTTGAAGGAAAAAATTGTGGAATTCTTCCAGGTAAACGCTCACTCAGCACCAATTGGGATTATTTGGGACACTTTCAAGGCTTATATTCGGGGGGTTTTGCAAAGTCAGGTCTCATATAAGAATAAGGTGGAACGAGCTGGATTAAAAAAGCTAGAGGAGGAGATTAGATTATCAGAAGAAAGGATACAGCAGGACACACAGTATAGTGAGGAGATGGTAAAAAGTTAGATGAAGCCAGATTGAATTATAGAATGAGACTAGAAACAAAGAGTAGAGAAAGGTGGGAGGCAAGCCGTATGCAACATTTTGAGTATGGCGAAAAAGCCGGAGCATTACTAGCCTGGAAGGCGAGGGCAGATAGAGAGAGAAACCATATTGGAGATTTGGTTATTAATCCCGAGGGAGATGTTACCAATAATGATGAGGAAATTCAGGAAAGCATATTAAAACTTTTCTCAGAATTGTATGCAGAGCCAGGAAGGCCGGATGTAGAGGTCTCAAAGAATTGGTTAAATATCATTGGCCTCCCGGTTTTAACTACAGAAGGGAGGAACAGGGTCAACGATCCAATTACGGAAGGGGAAATAAGAGAACAACATAAACACATGAAGAATGGTAAGGCGGCTGGCCCGGATTCAGTACCGGTTGAGGTTTATAAATTGATAATAGCGGAGATTGTAAAGGAAATGGCGACTCTCTTTAATGCTGTATATGAGGAGGGATATCGGATTCCGTGTTCATGGAATGAGGCCATAATAATGTTAATCTTAAAACCAGCTAAAGATCCGAGAAATGCCGATTCATATCGACCAATCTCTTTATTAAATACCGATTTAAAAATTTATACAGGCATATTGGCGGGGAGACTGGCTAAGGTGGCTCCTCAGTTGATACACATCGACCAGAAAGGGTTTGTCCCTAAGAGACAAATACAAGAACTCACGCTCTCATTAATTGGGACTATTGACCTAGCGGTTGCGAGATCGATCCCTTTGGCAGTGATTACTATCGACGCCGCCAAGGCTTTCGATCGTGTCAGCTGGTCATTTCTCTGGGCAGTCCTAGAAACAATGGGTTTTAGTATCAACTTTATTCAGGCAGTGCAAAAATTATATGAGCAGCCCACGGCCAAAATTTTGCTTAATGGCATATTGACAGGGAGTTTCAAAATCATGAGGCGGACGAGACAGGGGTGTCCCCTGTCCCCCCTTCTTTTTGATATATATATGGAACCACTTGCGCACAAGCTAAGAACAGATGAGCAGATCATCCCTATCCACCAGCTGCCAACGCATAGTAAAATTGCACTATATGCAGACGATTTGGCAGTTTTTACTTCCTAACCAGCGCAAACATTGACGAGGATAGAACAATTGACAACAGAATTTGGTGCTTTCTCTGGATATTTGGTCAACATTTCAAAAACAGAAGTAATGAGCTGGAACATGGTAGGATGGGGTGGCAGAGCTTGTTCAGAGATTAAATATCTGGGGATAACAATTGTAGAGAAAATCGATGAGATCCCGTCCCATAACTTGAAACTTGAAGGAGGTAGATAGGAAACTAGCCAGGTGGAAAAATTTACCCCTGTAAATATATGGGAGGGTTAACCTAATAAAAATGTCTGTTCTCCCAAAACTAACCTATCTTTTTAACTGTATACCACTTAGTTTCCCTAAAGATGAAATTAATAAAATACAAGGGAAGATATCTAGCTTTATCTGGGCATCCCGGGGGATACGGCTCGCCTGGAAAAAACTTAGGGGCATATCTACAAGGGCTTTATCTCCGCTTTTTTGGCTTTTAAAGCCAAAAAAGCTGAGATAAAACTATCGCCCTATTAACAAGAGGGTGCTAACATGCATTGGCGCATGTTAGCACCCTTTTACCCGACGTCTCCCTTTGCATCTCTAATGAGATGCAAAGTGGGCGTCACTGGGCAGTACAACCTTGTAAATATCGCTGATGTGCACATCGCGATATTTACAAGGCTGCCAACGCATTTTAGCAGACGTTAGTTTTGGCCGAAAACCGCTGTTTTCGCCGAAAACTAACGTCTGCTAAAATGCAGACTTAGGCATACCTATTATGGGGGTGGATTGTGCTGATACGACCACAGGGTCGTATCAGCAAGGTTATCGCCGTTTGCAGGGAACATCGCTGGAAAACCAGCGATGTTCCCTGCAAAACGGCGATTTCCCCGCTATCGCTGGTAATTATATCGCCCTTGGGAAATGCGTTGTAGATAACGCGCTACCAGGGCGATATAATCAAGCGATAGACGGCGATAAGTGGAAAAGCGCTAAGCGCGCTTTGCGTTGACTTATCGCCGTCCTCGTAGATATGCCCCTTGGAAGTTATCTTAAGAAGGGGGGGTTGGCACTACCAGACCTTAGATTGTACTGTATGGCCTTTCAATTTAAGAACTTTCGCATGTTAGTGGGGGAGCCTGTTAACACCACATGGGGATTAATACTTGGTGAAATGATTAAAGAAGTGGGAGGAGCCTTTTTATACAAATTTGAAGCCCAAAAATATTTTTAAAAAGTAAGGTTAAAGGTGCTGAAAGCAGCCTTAAGTCTCTGGATAGCAGTGAGACGGACCTTAAAGATTGGCTATTTCTCTGACTTTGCCCCAATTTGGGAATCCCCGGGAATACCAGAATGTCTGAAGGATGCCCTGAGCCTGCCTTTAAAGCAGGCAGGGATAACAAAATGGGGAGACCTAATAACATTAGGCGGTTTGATTCCATGGGAGGTCCTGAACATTAAGACAGGTAACTGCCTTTCCAGGTTCAAGTATCTGCAGCTTCATGGGCTTTGGCCGCAGAGGAGGAAGTAAGAGGTAACTGGGAATTTGAGGCCTTGCTTCTGGATCCAGGTCAGAAAGCTAAAGAAGTCGCAATATGGTACAGATATCTGTTGGAAGCAGAGGAAGAGAAAATGAAGTCTTTATCGGAGGTCTGGATTGATATATTGCAGGAGGGTAGTGTACAATCACTGTGGACAGACTCCATAAAACTACTTTATGATATAGTAACACCTGCACATTTTAAACGTCACCATTTTTTTGTTATCCATAGGTTGTATTGGACACCACAAAGATTATCCAAATTTGTGCTACAGCCAGAGCCAAGATGTAAAAGATGCAATTACCCAAAGGCCAACGATGTCCATGTTTTTTATACATGTCCAGAGCTAAAAGAATTTTGGAGGCCAGTGGAAAACACCATAAGGGACATTTTAGGAGGAAATATAACTTTAACCGAAACATTGGTACTCCTTGGGGTGGATTATACATCTCAACAGGAGCTAAACTACAAACAACGGGGATTATTATTTTATTTGATACTCCTGGCCAGGCGGGAGATTTGGTAAACACTGGCTGGATCCCCAACCTCCGAATTCAGTCACTTGGCTAAATATGGTTAAATGGACATGTAGCATAGATATTAAAAGGGACACACGAAGGTCTGCAGAAGTGTGGGAGGACTTTTGAAATGGTCAGGTTGATAAGTATGTAGAAGGGCCATGGATACGAAAAATTCCAGTCCAATGATTACATCAAGCCATGGATAGAGGCGTTTTGAAGGCTCTGAGCCCTACCCCCTATTGTCTGTCGAAAGGTGCCGTGGAAGGTGCTGTCCGAATACTATCTGGACCACAGACGGATCGAGGGTGCTTACAACCGGTCTAGAATATAGTAACCATGGTGTTATGAGGACAAAAATAAAAAATAAAACAACTCTGGGAACAAGTTCACACTTCATCAAGAGAGCTATTCAAATGCTAATTACTGGTTGGAATAAGTGGGAGAGCAAAATGCAGATTAGCATCGAGGAACTCCAGGTAAGTAAAAGGTAACTTTCTAAATGTTATTTTTCCTTTATACTTAGTAAAAATCTGATTTCACCATTAAATTGGATTTTTATAACTATTAAACTAGTTATTTAATTATTTTTCTAGCTAGTTCTATTCTGAGATACAATATTAGTATTTAATGCTGGATCCCACTGTTTTCCTATGGAACAGCCAACCTTGCTATAGTGAAAATCACTTTGGGGGCCTTTTCACCGTAAGAACATGTCAAATAAATGTTTACACACTCTACATTTAAATACCATCCCCCTGCCTTATAGGCAATAAAGCCTACTTAGGGGTGACTTTTAAATATTTAAAAGAAAGGTTTCAGACTGTTAAAAGGTTTTTTGTTTGACAGGTTGAACTTGCAGTTTTAAAACTGCACAGTGAGGCTATAGAATGTAGACCTGCACTCATGTTTACACAGTCATTGTAATGGATGGCACAATGGGAACTGCGTTCTACTTGTGGGATTTAAATGACAGGCCCTGGGTTTTCTTTTGTACCCAATATTAGGGACTTGTATGTATGTTAAATTTGCCAAGCAGGGGTATGCCAATTTAGTAGGGGGAAAATGCACAGCGTTCTATAGCCAGCAAAAAAAAAATAGAGGCAAAAATCTGGGGTATACCGCGCATAAGATAGTAATTTCCTTCTGAGCAAAGTAAGGTTAGACACCTTTGGGTTCTTTTATTTTTCCTCTATTACACTATGTCTATTGTTTTCTATTTAACTCATACTGAGCAATGCAATGTACCAAATCTCCAGTCCATCCCACTAATTGCATTGTGATGCTGGCTGCCCCCCTGGCTAGTGACAAAATGGAGGATGGACTCCTGTGGAGCACACAGCAATGTGTTAGCACTTGGGCTCCCATATACAGTGGATGAAGCCTAGCCATTTTGGCTCGACTGCTCCTCTTGGGACAGGGCGAAGACTGATTTGCATATGGGACATCTCTGTATGTAGTTGCACAATAAACCAAAACATTATGGACTGGAATGTGAACAAGAGTAATTACCAGTGTCTCAGATTAATTCAAACATCCCATCCATCACTTTTTGTTTTGTCGGTGAATAACTCTAAATAGTACGGATAAGCCCAAATGTGAGTTCATATCTCTCTGTACCATAGGACTGAAGCTGCAGCTCACTGATGAGACTAAAGGAGGCTGAAACCAGTTAGGAGTTGCAAGTGTCCCTATAGAGGAGACTTGGTCTAGCATTTTGGGCTGGACTGTGCATTTTTTTGGTGTGGCCAAGATTAATATGCATATGGTTTGAGTGAGCAATATAAATGATGGCCTGGAACACAGCAGTGAGTGGTGGTTGAGATTAAGTCAAGTAGCCTGTCCATCACTGTACGAGAGAAGTCACTGGTTTAATGTAGGATAATTGACCAACATATGAATTAGGTCCATGGCCCTAGTTTTCGCCTTCAGTAGGGCGCGTTTGCCCTAAAATTTAATTTAAAGGTATATGTTATAGAAGCAGAAATATGTGTTTCAGAAACGAAACCCCCCCACCATTCGTTCTGGACTACCCGTCAAGCAGAAGTCTAAGGTAGTCACTGTTAGGTTGTAAAAAGATGATAGTAAAATTCAGATTCACATCCAAGGTTGCATGCATAAATGGCATTCGCCCTCAACTCCGCAATTTCTCAGTTCTCTGTCAATCTGACACAAACCTCAAGCCCCCCCTCAATGCTGCAGCTGGCAGTCCATCAGTCCTCTGGGCTCCAACTCCTATTTTTTTTTCTTTTCTTGTGTGCTGCAGACTTCTTGCCATCATGGCTGCTTGATGTTCATGAGGTTGTGGCTGGTGAAATTATTTGGTGATTGCTGAAGTCTTTGTTCACCCCCTTGCCAATCTAGCACTTGGAACTTGCACATTAATGATGGAGTCCACACAGAGCTGGGCCTTTTCATTATCGGCTTTACTCCAAGGATTCTTAGTTTCATATTTCAGCCACATAATGTACAAATGCATCACCCTACCAGAAGCACAAAAGTCTTCATAGCTCAGCCCTCTGGTCACTCTGAATCAATCAAATGGCCCTGGAAGAAACTTCACCCTGGGAACATCACACAAGTGCAGATCCAGGATCGTTGCAGAGACATTCAAAGGTGACAGACCAAAACACAAGGTGCAACATTGTGCTTCAAGTACACAAAACAGGCTTTGCACTTCATGCTACAGATGCTTTGAATTTCTGCTACAATGTTGCCTTTAAAGTCCCTCTCCCTGAAGTTACCTTGGCTTTACTAAGAAAAATTAGTTGAAGTGCAGTAAATTGATGCCAGGGAGGACAAATAAATAAAACAAATAATCCAATAAACACATTTATTGTCTCATCATGTGCCCCACATTAATATTAAAATCTGGGGGCAGATGATAATTGAGTCTAATTTCACATTCTGAGTCGAGCACAAATTACTCTTGCACACAGAGTTTTCCCCACATAAGTACCCACTCTGATAGGAAAAACAAGGAACTGAGTGCAAAAATTGCCCAGGGTAATATCATAACTGTTGAGTAACTGTATATCCAGGGTCACAATGGAATTATGAAGCAGGGTTGAGTAAACTATGTGGCAGGTTTGAGTGAATTATGCAGCAAGAAAAAGCTAATTCTGTGGCATAATGTGGCACATCTTATAATAGTATTACTTCATGATTTGTCATTTTTAAAGTCGAGCCTGTGGGAGCATGCGCTAGCTCATGCGTCTCGCCATGTGAGACACTGTTGTTAACAAAATGGGTTTGGTGCCCGCCTGTTGCTTACCATTTGTTGGCTTGTGTGGGCACTCTTCTTTATAGTTTCATAATTCGTCAAGGCAGGCCTAACATCATTTTCGTTTCTCTCTGTGGAGCAGGGACCAAGCACTAATTGATTCAACTTAATCAGTGCCCGTCGCCTTCTCCCGAAGTGATTGAGGTACTATTCTGTTCTTTTTAAAGTTTAGTGTCCTGCGAACAGAAGGCGTGTGATTGCCTGACTGGCAAAAACGTACCCAGCAGGACAAACAAAATTGCAAAGATTTACTTTCTATAGTTAACTTTCTTTTATTTTGCCAAGTCTTCTTTTCTCACTTTACACTCATGTTGTCTTTTGTTTTTGCTTATGGGAGTTGTTCTCAAAGGATGAGAACTACCTTATTGCAAAACAACATTGTTTCTTTCTTATGTGTACTTTCTGAAATAATGCTTTAACACATAATAGTGCAGTACACCCCAATTCACCCCACTCCAATCCGCCCTACTCCAATCCACCACACCTCACCTCACCCCAACCCACCCCAATCTTCCCCACTCCAATGGATCACAATCTGCCCCAATCCAATTCAAAACATTCTGCTCCTCTACAATCTGCGCCATTCCAATCCAAAACAATTTGCCCCACTCCAATCCATAACAATCTGCCCCAATCCAATCCAAAACATTCTGCCCTTCTACAATCCGCCCCACTCCAATCCAAAACAATTTGCCTCACTCCAATCCGCACAATTCCAATTTGCCCCACTCCCATCCAAAACTATTTGTCCCACTCCAATCTGCCCCACTCCAATCTGCCCCACTCCAATCCGCCCCACTCCAATCTGCCCCACTCCAATCCAAAACAATCTGCTCCAATCTAATCTTCCCCACTCCAATCCGCCCCAGCCAATCCAAAACAATCTGCCCCACTCCTATCCAAAACAATCTGCCCCACTCAATAGAAAACAATCTGCCCCACTCCAATCCAAAATAAATGTGCCCACTCCAATAAAAAACAATCTGCCCCACTCAAACCAAAACAATCTGCCCCACTCCAATCCAAAATAAATGTGCCCCACTCCAATCAAAAACAATCTGCCTCACTTGATTCCAAAACAATCTGCCCCACTACAATTTACCCTACCCCATCCCTAAACAATCAACCACACTCCAATCCGCCCCACTCCAATCCGACCCACTCCACTAGAAATCAATCTGCCCCACTCCAATCTGCCCCCCACCAATCCAAAACAATCTGTCCACTCCGATCCACCCCACTCCAATACAAAACTGTCTGCCCCACTCTAATCCACACCACTCCAATCCGCCCCACCCAATCCAAAACAATCTACCCCACTCAATCCAAAACAATCTGCCCCACTCCAATCCAAAATAAATGTGCCCCACTCACTCCAATAAAAACAATCTGCCCCACTCAATCCAAAACAATCTGCCCCACTCCAATCCAAAATAAATGTGCCCCACTCCAATCAAAAACAATCTGCCTCACTTCAATCCAAAACAACCTGCCCCATTACAATTTACCCCACCCCATCCCTAAACAATCTACCACACTCCAATCCGCCCCACTCCAATCTGTCCCACTCCACTCCAAATCAATCTGCCCCACTCCAATCTGCCCCCCACCAATCCAAAACAATCTGTCCACTCCGATCCACCCCACTCCAATCCAAAACTGTCTTCCCCACTCTAATCCACCCCACTCCAATCTGCCCCACTCCAATCTTAAACAATCTGCCCCTCTTGAATAAAAAACAACTGGCTCCAATTAAGTCCATTACACTCCAATCTTCCGCACTTCAATCCAAAACAATCTGCCCCATGCCAATCTGCCCCACTCCAATTTGCCCCACTCCAAACTGCTCCACTCCAATCTGCCTTACTTAAATCCAATCCACCTCATCCCAAACCACCCACTCTGCCCAATTTACCCCACTCCAAACCACCACAATCCACCCCACACCATTCCAATCCACCCCTTCCAGCCCAATCCAATCCACCCCACTCCAATCCAATCCACCTCACCCCAATCCAATCCACCTCACTCCCACCCCAATCCACCCCACTCCAATCCAATCTAACCCAATCCATCTCACCCCACTCCAATCCAATCCACCACAATCCATCCCACTCCAATCCGAAGCAATCTACCCCACTCCAATCTGCCCCACACCATTCCAAAACAATCCGCCCCATGCAAATCTGCCCCACTCCAATCTGCCCAACTCCAAACTGCTCCACTCCAATCTGCCTTACTTAAATCCAATACACCTCATCCCAAACCACCCACTCTGCCCAGTGTACCCCACTCCAAACCACCACAATCCACCCCACACCATTCCAATCCACCCCTTCCAGCCCAATCTAATCTACCCCACTCCAATCCAATCCACCTCACTCCCACCCCAATCCATCCCACTCCAATACAATCCACCCCTCTCCAATCTAACCCAATCCATCTCACCCCACTCCAATCCAATACACCACAATCCATCCCACTCCAATCTGAAGCAATCTACCCCACTCCAATCTGCTCCACACCATTCCAAAACAATCTGCCCCACTCAATCCAAATCAATCTGACCTTTCCAGTCTAAAACAATCTGACCCTCTCCAATCCAAACAACTCTGTCCCACTCCAATCTGCCCCACTCCAATCAAAAACAATCTGCCCCACTCCAATCAAAAACAATCTGCCCTTTTCTGCCCCCCTCCAATACACCCCACCCCAATCCAATCCACCTCACCCCAATCCAATCCACCCCACACCAATCTAATCTACCCTACTCCAATCCAATCCACTCCAAATCCATTCTACCCCACTGCATTCCACCCCACCCCACTCCCATCTACCCCAACCCCAATCCAATTCACCACACTGCAATCCAGTTCACCCCAGTCCACCTCAATCCAATCCACCCCACTCAATCCAATCCACCTCACTCCAATCCAATCCACTCCACTATAATCCAATTTACTCCACTCTAATCCTCCCCACTCCACGCCATTCTAATTAACTTCATTTCACCCCACCCCACTCCACTTCACTCCACCCCAATCCATCCCACCCCACTCCAATTCACCCCACTCCAGTTCACCCCAATCCAATTCACCCCACGCCATTCTAATCCACCCCATCCAGTCTTCCTCATTCCAATCCACCCCTCCACTGCACTCAAATCCACACCACTCTACTCCAATCCACCCCACTTTACCCCAATCCAATCAACCCCACCCCAATCCACCCCACTCGACCTAAATTCAATCCACCCCATCCCAGTTCAGTCCACCCCACTCAATTCAATACATCCATCCCACCACACCTCAATCCACCTCACCTTACTCCAATCCAATCCACCCGGCTCCAGTCTAATCCACCCCACTCCAATCCACCCCACTCAAATCCAATCCACCCCACTCCAATCCAACCCACCCCCCTCCAGTCCAGTCCAATGCTCCCTCTCCACTCCACTCTAATTCACCCCACTCTTAAACACCCTACTCTAATCGAATCCTTCCCATCAAAAACCAATCTAATCCACTCCACTCCAATCCACCCAATTCCAATCCACCTCACCCTATTTCAATCCACCCCAGTCCTATCCAATCCACCCTATTCAGCCCACCCACTCCAATCCACTGCACTCCACTCAATCGAACCCACTTTACCCCAATCCAATCCACTCCAATCTACTCCAATCCAATTCACCCCATTACCTCAATTCACTCAGACACACTCCACTCCAACCCACCCCACTCCAAGCCACTCCACTGCACTCTATGACACTGCACTATACTACACTCGCTACCACTGAACCACTGACCTCTACTCCCCTCTACTCAACTCTATGACACTCTACTCCCCCTACTATACTCTATGACACTGTACTCCAACAAATGCAGTCTACGACACTCTAGCCCCCCACTCCTCTCTAGGACACTCCACCTCACTAACTTTTAGCCATGCTGAACGGCAGCCACATTGGTGTACAGCATGGCAAAAACACACTGCCAAAGCCAATAGCTCTTGTATAGGCCTCTAATCTCTCCCCACTGCCACTGCTGTCCTTGGACTTCTCCTGCCCTAGGAGGCAGCCTCGCTGCCATCAGACCACTTTCCCTGGTTCCGGGCCCCAGTGCCTGCTGCCAGCAGACTTACCCCCCCCCCCATGCTTACAGCCCACTAGGTCCCTCGCCGCTGTCGCCGCTCGCCCTCCTCTTCCTGCCTCCCGCTCTGCCCACTTTTCCCGCTCCCACTCTGTCCTGGTCCTGCCTCCCCAGTGCCCCCACCCGAGGCCTATTTAATGAAGGCCGCAGCCCGGCTCTAATTGAGCAGGCCTCCCAGCTCTACCCGCTGCCACTGCTGTCCTTGGACTGCTCTTACCCTAGGAGCCTGCCCTGCTGCCAGCAGACCTCTTTCCCTGGTTCCAGGCCCAAGTGTCTGCTGCCAGCAGACTTCTCCCCCAGGCTTCCAGCCCCCCAGGCCCCTTGCTGCTCTAGCTGCGCCCTTCTCTTCCCGCCTTCTGCTCTGCCCACTTTTCCCACTCTGCCCTACTCCCGCCTCCCCATCCCTGAGGCCTATTTAATGAAGGCAACAGCGCTCTCGAAGCCGCCGGCGTGTTGAAGGTGTGCCAAAGGCAAGCCCATCTGTGCCCGTCTGTGCCTGGACTGTGCCCAGCGCCAGGACCCCTGGTCCTCCCACCATCCACCGCTACTCCACCAATGAGCTCCTGGGCCTCAACACTGGACGCCAAGACTCCCGCTGCTGCATTTCCTCCCAGCACTCCACCGAAGGATCCTTCATCTGTCTCCACTGCTGCTTCTCCTGCCTCACAGGATCGCCTACCCACACAAGACCCAACACCACTACTTCCGAGAAGACCAACAACAACCCGGAACCACCACACTGCATCCTGCTCAACGCCTGCTCCCTTAGCAAACATGCCACGGAAATTTGGGACACCATCACCACCCTCACCCAAGACGTCATCTTCATCACTGAGACATGGCTCAACCTCTAGCCTCTAACCCAGACATCGCAACTGCCACTCCCGAGGGATACAAGACCGGGACTGCCTCAACAAGCACGGCCAAGAAATCGACATAATATTCAAGTAATCCATCCAATGCTCCGCCACAAATGACGACCCAATGCCTTTCATGGAGCACTTTAACTTCCTACTATACATCGACGCCAAGATAACCATAAGAAGCACCCTCGCATACATACCACCAGGACCCCGACCAGCATTCTGCAATGCCATCACCAACTTCATCGCCTCCCTCACCATCGACTACCTCCACTAGTTTCTGCTTGGTGACCTCAACTTCTACATTAAGGACCCCAGAACACCAACTCCACATCCTTACTGGAAAACCTCAGCAACCTCGGACTCACCCAACTAGTCACTGAACCCACCCACATTACTGGACACACCCTTGACACCATCTTCTCCTCCAGCGACAGAATCAAATTCACCCACACCACAAAGCTCTCCTGGACCGACCACAAAATCGTCCATTTTACCATCTCCAACGCCCAGCACACCATCACCAAGCACCAAAGCACCACCCACTGCAGCTGGGCAAAAGTAACTGGAATCTCAGCACCACACCACCAGACACATCAGTTGACCTCGACCAGGCCATCCACAACTTTTCTGTTTGGATCAACAAGTGCGCCGACAAAGTCGCCCCACTGAAGTTGGCAAAAACCAACAGAACATCAAGACAAGCCAGCGGGTATACCCCAGAGCTCAGAACCACCAAACGCAACTGTCTCCTACTTGAGAAGCGATGGCGCATCACAAAGGAACCCCTCAGACAGAGCCGCACACAAAACAGCACTCAGCGACTACCACTGTCGCATCAAGGAGGCCAAAAGGGCAGCCATCACGGACTGCATCAACGCCGCAGCTAATCACACCAAGGAACTCCTCAAAATCATCAAGGAATTCTCCAACCCGACTGCCACAGAAAACAAGGTACATCCCTCCCAACATCTCTGCGACTCCCTAGCCAACTATTTCCACAGCCAGATTGCTGACATCTACAACAACTTTATCCTCTAAACCACCTCGCTCTGCCTCGGCAACCTCATCCAATCAATGAACCCAGTCCAGCCATAACAACCTGTTATCCAGTCGACGTCCAGACCACCATGACCATCATGGCCTCCATCCACTCCGGGGCACCCACCGACCCCTGGCCCCACCATCTCTTCAACCTCTGATGCAACATAATCAGCCCTGAACTGACCAACCTCCTCAATGCTTCCATCTCCACAGCATCCTTCCCTCAGCCAACACCAGGGACTTCAAGAACTACAGGCCGATTTCCTTGCTCCCATACCCAGCCAAAGTACTTGAAGGCCATCAACCCACAGCTCACGACTACCTGGAACAAAAGCACCTACTCGACGCATCCCAATCAGGCTTCATGGCCAACCATAGCACCAAGATCGCACTCATCGCCGCAACAGATGACATCAGAACCATCCTCGACCAAGCAGAAACAGTGGCCTTGATCCTCCCCTACCTGTCTGCAGCATTCGACTCCATCGCCCAACACATCCTCATCAACAGACTCCACAACATCGCATTCAACAGCATGCCCTCAAGTGGATCATCTCATTCCTCTCAGGACGCACCCAGAGCACTCCTTTCACCTCTGCTCCCAAAGACATCATATGTGGCGTGCCCCAAGGATCTTCCCTCAGCCCTACTCTGTTCAACATATACATGACCCCCTACACTGACATCGTCAGATCCTACAGACTAAACATCATCTCCTACGCTGACGACACTAAGCTCATCCTCTCACTCACCAAAGACCCTTCTATCACCAGAACCAACTTCCGAAACGCCATGACTGACGTAGCCAACTGGATGCGGGACAGCTGCCTCAAACTAAACTCAGACAAATTTTAGGTACTGATCTTCGGAAAGAACACCCCTGCATGGGACCACAGCTGGTGGCCGGAGGAACTCAGACCCACACCCACACCGACTTACTACACTCGCAACCACTGCCTAATCCTGGACAGCCAACTGACCTTGAAACGACAAGTCAACGCAGTCACCTTCTCCTGCTTCCACACCGTCCGCATGCTCTGCAAAATCTTCAGATGGATTCCAGTAAACACCAGTAAGACGTCACACAAGCCCTCATCACCAGCCGCCTCGACTACGGCAATGCTCTCTATACCAGTATCTCCACCCAGCTCCTCAGAAGACTCCAGACAATACAGAACGTGGCAGCCGGACTCATCCTGGACCTCCCCAAGTGTACCCACATCTCTCCTCACCTCAGAAACCTCCACTGACTCCCTGTCCAGAAAGAAAGCCAGTTCAAGATGGTCACACACGCCTACAAAGCTCTCCACAAACAAGGACCATCTTACATCAACCATCGGCTAAATTTGTATCTTCCCTCGGGACACCTGCGCTCCACTTCACTCGCCCTCACACATGTCCCCTGCATCCATCACACCCACAGCGGGGGCCGCACATTCTCCTACATCACCGCCAAAGCCTGGAAGGACCTCCACCTCCGTATGGCACCCTCCCTGGCAGACTTCAGAAAGACCTGGCTTTGCAACGCAGACACAGCAACCTCAGCAGCCAGATACCCCTAGGGGGGATAGTGTTGTGCTATATAGAAATGATTGATTGATTGATAGGCGAGACCTATTGGCTTTGCCAATGCTTGTTAAATTTGGTAACACTGTCTGGAACGTTACTACCAGTTTAATACCCAAATATAGCAATAAGCAACAGAAAGGTGAACAGTTCAGCTTTGCAAAGCGCATTTCACTGCACGGCAACACGTGTTGCTGCATTTCAGTAACTGGATGCGTTTGAGCTAGAAAGTTTTTGGGGGGGTGAAAATCTGCAGATTATATGGCGGAGGATGGATTATGAGGTAAATGCTGCAAATCTATAACTATGCGAAAATCGCCTCCGCCACACAATCGCATAATTCCAGTGACCCGAGTATATCCCTGGGTGGACTTTGCAACCAAAAGCTCTACAGAAAGAGAGCCACTGTCCATGAAAGCCAGTAAAGGGACAAATTAAATAAAATGTGCACTGGAGCAAAAATGGAGCAAATTCTCTTTTGCGCTGTTTTTGCCACCTGTATGATAAGGAAAGGATCAAACAGATTTGCTTTTAGGTGAAAAACATGCAAATCCCTAAATGCTCCATGAAGCTGAAAAACATGCAAATCCCTGGATGCTCCATGAAGCAGAGCGGTCATAATAAATAACTGAACAAATACGTTTTTCTCCACTTTTACAGTCACACATGAAATAAATGTTAGTATATAGTAATACAACATGCATAGTAATAAATCAGATAGGTCCTCAAAATACTTTTTTCTTTGTTAATAACCAAGATATATAAAATTATTTGTCCGAAAATAAAATTCCGTTTATTTTTTACAATTGTTTCACAATCTGTATTCTCCTAGTTTGTTCGCGTGCAAAAAAAAATCTTCATTATAGGGATCAGAGCACGATCAGAGGCCGTGTCAAAAAGGTGTGCAGGAGAGAGTCCATTACTGCTAGGGTGACCAGAATTTTAAAGCCAAAAACCGGGACATTTCCCAAAAATAGAAGAAGGACTACAATTTTACTACAAGCGAGCGCACAGAATGACAGCGCTCCTTAGCAGAGAATTACCGAAGAGGCAGTAAGAATTTACATAAAGTGCCATTTTTAGAGCCAGTAGCATGCCTGTTAATTAAAGTGCTTTCCTATAACAGCTGCTAACTATCCCTTCTTTGCAAAACATAAAAAGACACCTACCACCGTTTTCATCCGACCCTCTCTAAAAACCGGGACATGAGCTTAATTTCCTGAAATCTGCCGGGACAGCTGACGAAAAACCGGGACTGTCCGGGCAAATCCGGGACGCCTGGTCACCCTAATTACTGCTCATTGTTTCCCAGCTGTGCTGTCTGCAGTACATGCACCACTAAAGCTAAACAATTCTGAGTTAGAAATATGCACTTTAGAAAGTTCAATCCCATAAAAACAGGGGAAATGCAGAGCCCTTCACACTTTCGTAACACCTGCCCCCGTTTTCAGCCATGTTCTATCAAGCAAGCAGCAAACAGTGCAGCAGAGCAGAGGTGCCATTTTTGCAGCGGTGCAAAGTTTATTTAATTGTGAGTGGCAGCTGCCCGTGAGGCCTAGCTCTTCACATGTTCGGCTGTTCGAGGCAGTTAACGGACAGTCAATGTTTAGTTTGCATGTTGCCACCACAAACAGATTCGCAGAAGGGGGCCAGCATCAGAAGGGAGGCGAGCGCTGGCGAGTTGGAACAGGCTGGAGTCGGAGCCGAGGCGGTACAACATTGGGCCCTGGCGGCGACGAGGCTTTCTGAGATAAACTGGGAGTTCCTGCGTTTGGGAAAAGGCACAGAATGTTACACGTGTGGGTGGGAGTCTGTGCAACGCCCTCAAAGCAGGTGTGCGCCCTTCTCCTACCTGAACACAGCAGGGGAGTAGAGACGAAGGCACTTTTGCACCGCTGGAGCGTCACTTTTTTGAGTTCCGGTGGCGCAATGTGCCACGGCATATTTATAAGGCCACGTAAAGCTACTTTACGTGGCTTTTCATGGCCTTATAAATATGTGCCCCTTTCACGCAGAAAACTGCGCGAAAGGGGCGTTCCATGGGTGTTGCAGTGGGTGTTCCCAGCAACACCCATGCAATCTGACACAGTCCCAGATTTACGAGAAATCATAAACCTGGGAATGCTGTCAGAACCTAGGGAGGCGCAACGAGGAGAAATGTTTTAATTTCTCCTCTTGCTCTCCTTTTTCTATGTGTGCAGCACACATAGAAAAAGGAAATCGCCTGAATTGATAGATTTTGTGCAGGAAGGTGTCCCTTTTTGCACAAAATCAATCCGCAACGCAGGCACCCTTGCAAGGGTGCTTGCGTTGGCGCAGAGCAGCCCATTGTGCACCAGCGCTGGGGAAAGGGACAGGTATGCGCCATACCACATAGATACAGCGCATTCCTGCCCTTTTGTTTTGATATAGGGCAGCACAGCAAGATTCCTTGCAGCACTGCCCTACGTCAAAACCACATAAATGAGGCCCCAAGGGTGCAGCAGGTGTAGTAGCACCAGGGCCCAAAGGCGTGAGAGGCTCACTGAGCTTCAATTATAGATGTCTTTAACTACCCAACCAAGGAGTAGTGAGGCTATTTTTCAAACAGTGTGAAGGGAACCCATTTCTCTTCCTTGCATTAGGGCCCGTGGCGCCACTGGAAAGCCAGAGAGGTCAGTGATGCTGCATGGATGTAGATGATTCTGGGACCGATTCTTAAACACATAAGGAAATCTATACTTGTAGGTTCTGCCTACAATTTGCAAAAATGTCTGCATTTCTGGGTCATTATAAAAATCCCCAGGAGAATGTACAGTAATCTACCCAAGCTGTATATCGCCTGACATATTACTATTCCGCTACATGTACTCCTATAGCTCGTTCAGGGTGCATACAATCCGCAGCGTTACAGGTATTTTGGAAGCATGCGAAGGATTATATCCGACTAAAGAAATCCACTATTTGCACCGCCAAAAAAGGGTTGCATGGGGATTTTCACTCTTAAATGCACAATTACATATTTAACACCAAGATGAAGTGTATACATTGGTGGTAAAGAGTTATTAAGAATGTTTGAAAATACTCGAAAAAGCATCATTATCCTAAGGAATACCCAGCACTCCACTGACAAAACCCATGTTTCCAACCTGAAAGCTAAACTCATACCTGTGGAAAATCCACCACACTGGTGAATTTTCCACAGTAGTTCCAACTACAAGCACACAGTTCTGACAATGGATCTATCATTTGCAGCTGACACTTTTTGCACACATATCTGAAACTTAGGGCATATTTACGAGGAAGTGACGGAGCGCGGCGTTAGCCTTCTTGGCTTAACGCCGTGCTCCGCCACTTCTGAAAAGCAGGTCTGCACCGTATTTACAAGGATACGGTGCAGCCCTGTGTTTCCCCCTGCGCTGGTGCTAATTTAGTCGCCTAGAACCAACGCAGGCACCCTTGCACCAGAGTGCAAGGGTGCCTGCATTGCAGGGGAAGATTGTTTATGTGCAGGAAGACATCCCTTCCTGCACATAAACAATCTGAAATGGCAGCACACATAGAAGTTGCAAAACGTCATTTTTTTTAATGATTGTTTATGTGCAGGAAGGGGCACCTTCCTGCACATTAACATCAATGGCCTTTTGCTGTTTCTATGTGTGCTGCACAACGCAGCACAAATGGAAACAGCAAAAACAAGGAAAAATTAATAATTTCTCCTCGTTGTGCCAGGGTAAAACCAGGTTTTTCCTGGTCTTCATTTTGGCGCTGCCCCATATTTACGCCACCCTTGTAAATATAGGGCAGTGTCAGAATCAATGGGTGTTGTGGTGGAACGCCCACTACAACACCCATTGCCCGCCCCTTTCACGCTAAATATGGCGTGAAATTTGGCCTTATTTACAAGACAGTGTTAAGCCACATTAAGTGTGCGATGTCCCTGGCCCCCCCCACAACATCAAAAAAAGTGACGTGGTGGTGGTGTTAGGGGCTTGTAAATATGCCCCTTAGAGCTGGAATATAATGGGCTATCTGCCAAAAAGTAGCGGTGGCCCTGTCCTTTCAGCTTTTGTTTCCCCTGGCTCATTTAGATGTGGGGGAACCAGTGTGTTAACAATAGGAGAGACGCAATTGTCGCGACTGCGAAAAACAGTCCCATCTGCCAGCAAGAATGCTCTGAGAATAGCCGCCCACTTAAGATGAGCCTTGCAATGCATTTCTCACCAGTTATTTTCCTATCTAGTACGCAGTGCACATCACTGTGTTCCACGCTAGAAAGGCTGTAATTGTCCCTCACATCCTCAGAGAGAACTCCCAGAGTACCAGGGCAAAAATCCCACTTTGAAGGTCTAATGGATGCCTGCAGACCTCTAAATGAAGTCATAAGTCGCTTCCTGGCCTATTGTCAAGAACGCCTCAGTAACTGCTGATGCAGGTAAAGTTGGCTTTTACTCCTTAGCTGCTGAGGCTTTTCCCACCGCAGTGTTGAGCACTTTTTTTGATGTTTGAGCACTTAAGTCTTTATAACATTGTTTCCACAAAAGGTATCCCAGGCCAAATCGTTTCCTTTTTTCACACATTTTGAGGATTCTAACGGTACCCTGAGTTTATGGATTCCCCTAGAGCATGGGTACTCACAAACTTTCTGTCGGGGCCAAAATTGCAGTGTGGTTTGTGGCCGAGGGCCGCACCGGTAGGGGTGGGGTCAGTGGGGTGGCGGGGTCAGTGGGGGGGCAGGGCTAGAGTAAAAAAATCAAACACGTTTCAAAACATTAGACAATGCGACAATGCTGTATTTCAAAAGCAGATGTAACTACAAAGACGCACATTTTGATAATACATTTTTATTAGCAGACAGTAGCAATCTTAAGAGGCATTGCATAGCTTCATACACACTTTGACCCCAGTCTCTCTGTCAGTCAGTCTCTCTCTCCCTCAGTCAGTCAGTCTCTCTCTCTCTCTGTCATTCAGTCAGTCTCTCTGTTAGTCAGTCAGTCTCTCTGTCAGTCAGTCAGTCTCTCTCTCTCTGTCAGTCTTCACCCCACTCAGTCGGTCAGCCAGTCTCTCTCTCTCTCAGTCAGTCAGTCTCTCTCTCTCAGTCTCTCTCTCTCTGTCATTCAGTTAGTCTCTCTGTCAGTCAGTCAGTCAGTATCTCTCACTCTTGGTCAGTCTCTCTCTCAGTCAGTCAGTCTCTCTCTCTCTGTCAGTCTCTCTCTCTCTCAGTCAGTCAGTCTCTCTCTCTCTGTCAGTCAGTCTCTCTCTCTGTCAGTCAGTCTCCCTCTCAGTCAGTCAGTCTCTCTCTCACTCTCTCTCTGTCAGTCTTCACCCTCTCAGTCGGTCAGTCAGTCTCTCTCTCAGTCTGTCAGTCATTCTCTCTCTCTCTCAGTCAGTCTCTCAGTCTCTCTCTCTCTCTGTCAGTCTCTCTCTGTCAGTCAGTCAGTCTCTCTGTCAGCCAGTCAGTCTCTCTCTGTCAGTCAGTCAGTCTCTCTCCGTCAGTCAGTCAGTCTCTCTGTCAGCCAGTCTCTCTCAGTCAGCCAGTCAGTCTCTCTCAGTCAGTCAGTCAGTCTCTCTCAGTCAGTCAGTCTCTCTCTCTCAGTCAGTCAGTCAGTCTCTCTCTCTTTCTGTGAGTCAGTCTCTCTCTCTTTCTGTCAGTCAGTCTCTCTCTCAGCCAGTCTCTCTCTCAGTCGCTGTCTCAGTCAGTCTCTCTCACAGTCAGACTCTCTCTGTCAGTCAGTCTCTCAGTCAGTCAGTATCTCAGTCAGTCTCTTTCTCTACACTCTCTCTCTCTCCACTCTCTCTCTCTCTCTCCACTCTCTCTCTCTCCTCTCTCTCTCTCCACTCTCTCTCTCTCCACTCTCTCTCTCTCCACTGTCTCTTCACTCTCTCTCGCTCTGTCTCTCTCTCTCCTCTCTCTCCACTTTCTCTCTCCTCTCTCTCCATTCTCTCTCTCTCTCCAATCTCTCTCTCCTCTCTCTCCACTCTCTCTCTCTCTCTCTCCACTTTCTCTCTCTCTCTGGGGGGCCATGGGTACATTACCTGCAAGGTCCGCGGGCCGCCAAGGAAGGCCTGCCGGGCCGCAGGCGGCCCGCGGGCCGTACTATGAGTACCACGGCCCTAGAGGAAACAGAGAAAATAGCCAAAATATAGCACTTTCTTTTTTGCTGGGAAAATAAGACAAAATTGCGCTCAATAGTTTTTTCCCCTAAAAATAGCAACAACAAAAGATTTGCTGTGTTATGTTTGTCATCTTCATAACATTCGGAAACCAGCAGAGTTGTTAAAGAAAATTATTATTTTACCACAGTGTTTGCATTTTTCTAACTGGTAGTCCATTTTTTCTATTCTTTTCAGTTTCAACCTACCTCATGGTGGAAACAGGTGTAAAACTGATGGATGAACCAGGAAAGCTATACATTTCTGAAAACTAAACAAAATTTGGAATTCAGCAAGGGGTCATTTATGTAGGTTAATCATCGGTTACCGGCAACATTGCTGGGGTGAGGGCAGAAAGACTGTTGGGGTGGGGAGAAGAAGAGGCCCCTTCCCAGGGGGTAAGCCGCCTGAATTTCGAAGATATAATAATGTAGTATAGAACTATCGAGAACAAAATATTGAAAACAAAATATTAAAAAAGTATGTGCATATAAAGAAAGAGTAGATTTTCTATACCTAAATCCACTTATATGTACCTTGACAATATATTATATATATATGTGTGGGATCTCCTACATTTCTCTGCTGTGTAAAAAAATATATATATATATGTATATATATATATATATATTCACTGAAAAAACCATCGGTTTCAGGGACGTTATAGTTAGAAATTAGCATTGGAAAAAACCTTAGAAATTCACTGAAAAAACCACAGGTTTCAGGGACATTATAGTTAGTTGGACATCTCACTCGTACAAAACCAGAGAAATTCGGCCGTTAAAGTTAGTAGAGCTAACTATAACTCGCGCCCCCGCAATGCACTGCTGATGACGTCACATATTACATCATTCATGACATGGTCAGTGACATCACTGATGACATCTCAAATGACATCACTGATGACATCATCCAGTGACTGTGTGTTTCTGTAAAGTTTAAATATGTTTTATATATATAAATGCCAAGGTGTATTGAAGAATGAGTGGGTGTATGAGTTTTTGTATGGATGACTTTGTGGGTGCGTGACTGACTGTATAAGTGAGTGATTAAACGTGTCTTACTGAATGCATGGGTTAGTGACTAAACTGAGTGAATCTCTGTATCAGTCTGTTAGTTGGTGTGTAAGCGGCTGCATGGGTTAGTGAGTAGCTACATGAGTGTCTATATGGGTTATTGATTGGTTGTCTGAGTATCTGCATGGGTGCCTGAGTGTCTGTGTGGGTGGGTGGGGAGTGTGTGACTCTGTGCATAGATGTGTGAGTGCGTAATTCACTGGGTGTATGGGTTCAAGACTGCATGTGTGAAGGGCTGTATGGGTGGGTGAGTGTGTGTATGGGTGTGTTGGTGAGTGAATAGATGTCTCAGTGGTACATGTGTGAGTAACTACATATGTGAAAGGCAGTATATGTGAGTGTTGGAGTATATAAATCACTATATGTGAGAGTGAGTGATTGTGAGAATGGCTGTATGGATGAGTGTATGCTTGTATCAGATATTGTATAGGAGAGTAAGTATGTGTTAGTATCTGTATGAATAAGTGAGGTGGTGTGTATATAACTGTATAGGTGAGTAAATGGGAGTGTGATTGATTCTTTGCATGACTGACTAGGTGTGTGAGTAACTCTATGGATGAGTGGCGGTGTGTGAGTGTCTGTATAGGTGTATGAGTGCATATGATAGTGCTATATTGATGAGTGACTGCATGTATGAGTGACTGTATGGGTGAATGAGTTGATGTGTGTGTGTAGACCTAGGAATCAGTGAGTGGGTATGTAGTAACTGGTATTGGTGTGTCTATGGTTTCGAAAATGGTAGTCTGTATTTTAGAGTGGGTGTATCAAAGGTTATATTAGGGTGTGAGGAGGTGCATCAGATTATCACGTGGATGATGTCATCAGTGATGTTATCAGTGATGTCACTGACCATGTCATGAATGATGTAATATGTGACATCATCAGCAGTGCATTGCGGGGGTGCGAGTTATAGTTAGCTCAACTAACTATAACAGCCGAATTTCTCTGGTTTTGTATGAGTGAAATGTCCAACTAACTATAACGTCCCTGAAACCTGTGTTTTTTTCAGTGAATTTCTAAGGTTTTTTAAATGCTAATTTCTAACTATAACGTCCCTGAAACCTATGGTTTTTTCAGTGAATTTCAAAGGTTTTTTAAATGCTAATTTCTAACTATTCCTACAGAGGTAGGACATGTGCAGAAAGAGGAAGAAAGGTGCAGAAAGAAGCAAGAGAAATGCAGAAAGAGGCAACAGAAGTCCAGAAAGACGATGAAAGGTGCAGAAAGAAGCAAGAGATATGCAGAAAGAACCAACAGAGGTGCAGAAAGAGGCCTTGTTGCAAAGTCATCCTGTGCCCCCAACTTTTTGCTGACTGGTGGTAACTGACTCTGACTAACCAGGCCTGGAGCCAGTGCTATGCTGAAAGACACTTAGAATACAGTGAAAACACCTACATACACTAGGGTACACTATGGGTTGGGGTACCCCTGTGATTGGCATCACCTCCCCTGTAAGGCCCTAGTACATAATAGGGCAGGGGGATTAAAACTACCTCTAAGTCAGAGGTGCAGAAAGAGGAAAGAGAAGTGCAGAAAGAAGCAACAGAGGTGCCAAAAGAGGCAAAAGGGGTGCAGAAAGAAGCAAGTGAAGTGCAGAAAGAGGCAACAGAGGTGCAGAAAGAAGCAAGAGAGGTACAGAAAGAGGCAGGCGGGGTGCAGAAAGAAGGAAGAGAAGTGCAAAAAGAGGCAAGTAAGGTGCAGAAAGAAGCAAGAGCAGTGCAGAAAGAACCAACAGAGGTGCAAAAAGAGGCAAGAGAGGTACAGAAAGAGGCAGGAGTGGTGCAGAAAGAAGGAAGAGAAGTGCAGAGAGAGGCAAGAGAATTGTTGAAAGAAGCAACAGAGGTGTAGAAAGAAGCAAGAGCAGTGCAGAAAGAACCAACAGAGGTGCTGAAAGAGGCACAAAGGGTGCAGAAAGAGGCAAGAGAAGTGCAGAAAGAAGCAACAGAGGTACAAAAAGAGGCAAGAGTGGTGCATAAAGAGGGAAGAGAGGTGTAGAAAGAGGCAAGAGAGTTGCATAAAGATGGAAAAAGAGGGGTGCAGAAAGAGGCAAGAGTGGTGCAGAAACAGGCAAGAGAAGTGCAGAGAGAGGCAAGAGAATTGCTGAAAGAAGCAACAGAGGTGTAGAAAGAAGCAACAGAGGTGCAGAAGGAGGCACGAGGAGTGCATAAAGAGGCAAGAGAACTGCAGAAAGAAGCAACAGAGGTACAGAAAGAGGCAAGAGTGGTGCAGAAAGAGAGAAGAGAGGTGTAGAAAGAGGCAAGAGAATTGCACAAAGAGGGAGGGGGTGCAGAAAGAGGCAGGAGGGGTGCAGAAAGAAGCAACAGAGGTGCCGAAAGAAGCAACAGAGGTGCCGAAAGAGGCAAGAGAGGTGCAGAAAGAAGCAAGTGAAGTGCAGAAAGAGGCAACAGAGGTGCAGAAAGATGCAAGAGAGGTGCAGAAACAAGCAAGAGAAGTGCAGAAAGAGGCAAGATAATTGCTCAAAGAAGCAACAGAGGTTTAGAAAGAACCAAGAGAAGTGTAAAAAGAGGCAAGTGAGGTACAGAAAGAAGCAAGAGCAGTGCAGAAAGAACCAACAGAGGTGCAAAAAGAGGCAAGAGGGGTGCAGAAAGAGGTAGGAGAGATGCACAAAGAGGCAAGAGAGGTACAGAAAGAGGCAGGAGGGGTGAAGAAAGAGAAGTGCAGAAAGAGGCAAGAGAATTGCTGAAAGAAGCAACAGAGGTATAGAAAGCAGCAAGAGAAGTGCAGAAAAAGGCAAGTAAGGTGCAGAAAGAAGCAAGAACAGTGCAGAAAGAACCAACAGAGATGCAAAAAGAGGCAAGAGGGGTGCAGAAAAAGGTAGGAGGGGTGCACAAAGAGGCAAGAGAGGTACATAAAGAGGCAGGAGGGGTGTAGAAAGAAGGAAGAGAAGTGCAGAAAGAAGTAACAGAGGTGCTGAAAGAGGCGCAAAGGGTGCAGAAAGAGCAAGAGAAGCGCAGAAAGAGGCAACAGAGGTACAGAAAGAGGCAAGAGGGGTGCAGAAACAGGCAGGAAAGGTACAGAAAGAGGGAACAGGGGTGCAGAAAGAGGCAAGAGATCTGCAGATAAAAGCAACAGAGGTGCTGAAAGAGGCAAGTGAGGTGCAGAAAGGGGCAAGAGATCTGCAGAAAAAAGCAACAGAGGGGCTGAAAGAGGAAAGTGAGGTACAGAAAGAAGCAAGAGAGGTGCAGAAAGAGGTAATAGAAGTGCAGAAAGGAGCAACAGAGGTGCAGAAAGAGGCAAAAGGGGTGCAGAAAGAGGCAAGAAATGTGCGGAAAGAGGCAACAGAGGTACAAAAAGAGGCAAGAGAGATGCAGAAACAGGCAGGAAAGGTGCAGAAAGAGGCAAGAAAGGTGCAGAAAGAGAAAAGAGGGGTGCAGAAAGAGGCAAGAGATCTGCAGAAAAAAGCAACAGAGGTGCTGAAAGAGGCAAGTGAGGTGCTGAAAGATGGAAGAGAAGTGCAGAAAGAAGTAACAGAGGTGCTGAAAGAGGCGCGAAGGGTGCAGAAATAGCAAGAAAAGTGCAGAAAGAGGCAACAGAGGTACAGAAAGAGAAAAGAGGGGTGCAGAAAGAGGCAAGAGAGGTGCAGAAAGAGAAAAGAGGGGTGCAGAAAGAGGCAAGAGATCTGCAGAAAAAAGCAACAGAGGTGCTGAAACAGGCAAGTGAGGGGTGCAGAAAAAAGTAACAGAGGTGCTGAAAGAGGCAAGTCAGCTGCAGAAAGAAGCAAGGCAGGTGCAGAAAGAGGGAATAGAAGTGCAGAAAGAAGCATCAGAGGTGCAGAAAGAGGCAAAAGGGGTGCAGAAAGAGGCAAGAAATGTGTAGAAAGAGACAACAGAGGTACAGAAAGAGGCAAGAGGGGTGCAGAAACAGGCAGGAAAGGTGCAGAAAGAGGGAACAGGGGTGCAGAAAGAGGCAAGAGAGGTGCAGAAAGAGAAAAGAGGGGTGCAGAAAGAGGCAAGAGAGGTGCAGAAAGAGAAAAGAGGGGTGCAGAAAGAGGCAAGAGAGGTGCAGAAAGAGAAAAGAGGGGTGCAGAAAGAGGCAAGAGATCTGCAGAAAAAAGCAACAGAGGTGCTGAAAGAGGCAAGTGAGGTGCAGAAAAAGGTCAGAGATCTCAAGAAAAAAGCAACAGGTGCTGAAAGAGGCAGGTGAGGTGCAGAAAGAAGCAAGAGAGGTGCACAAAGAAGGAAGAGAAGTACAGAAACAAGTAACAGAGGTGCTGAATGAGGCGCGAAGGGTGCAGAAAGAGCAAGAGAAGTGCAGAAAGAAGCATCAGAGATGCAGAAAGAGGCAAGAGAGGTGCAGAAAGAGAAAAGAGGGGTGCAGAAAGAGGCAAGAGATCTGCAGAAAAAAGCAACAGAGGTGCTGAAACAGGAAAGTGAGGTGCAGAAAGAGGCAAGAGATCTGCAGAAAAAAGCAACAGAGGTGCTGAAAGAGGCAAGTCAGCTGCAGAAAGAAGCAAAAGAGGTGCAGAAAGAGGCAATAGAAGTGCAGAAAGAAGCATCAGAGGTGCAGAAAGAGGCAAGAGGGGTGCAGAAAGAGGAGAGAGAAGTGCAAAAAGAAGCAAAAGAGGTGCTCAAAGAGGCAAGAGGGATGCAGAAAGAGGCAAGAGCAGTGCAAGAAGAACCAAGAGAAGTGCAGAAAGAAGCAACAGTGGTACAGAAGGAGGCATGAGGAGTGCAGAAAGAAAGAAGAGAAGTGCAGAAAGAAGCAATAGAGGTGCTGAAAGAAGCACAAAGGGTGCAGAAAGAGGCAAGTGAAGTGCAGAAAGAAGAAACAGAGGTACAAAAAGAGGCAAGAGTGGTGCAGAAAGAGGGAAGAGAGGTGTAGAAAGAGGCTAGAGAGTTGCACAAAGAGGCAAGACGGGTGCAGAAAGAGGCAAGAGGGGTGCAGAAACAGGCAAGAGTTGTGCAGAAAGAGGCAAGAGAATTGCTGAAAGAAGCAACACAGGTCTAGAAAGAAGCAACATAGGTGCAGAAGGAGGCACGAGGAGTGCAGAAAGAGGCAAGAGAACTGCAGAAAGAGTAAAGAGGGATGCAGAAAGAGGCAGGAGGGGTGCAGAAAGAAGCAACAGAGGTGCCGAAAGAGGCAAGTGAAGTGCAGAAAGACGCAAGAGAGGTGCAGAAGCAAGCAAGAGAAGAGCAGAAAGAGGCAAGAGAATTGCTGAAAGAAGCAACAGAGGTTTCAAAAGAACCACGAGAAGTGCAAAAAGAGGCAATTGATGGTGCAGAAAGAAGCAAGAGCAGTGCAGAAAGAACCAACAGAGGTGCAAAAAGAGGCAAGAGGGGTGCAGAAAGAGGTAGAAGAGGCGCACAAAGAGGCAAGAGAGGTACAGAAAGAGGCAGGAGGGGTGTAGAAAGAAGGAAGAGAAGTGCAGAAAAAGGCAAGAGAAATGCTGAAAGAAGCAACAGTGGTATAGAAAGAAGCAAGAAAAGTGCAGAAAGAGGCAAGTAAGGTGCAGAAAGAAGCAAGAGCAGTGCAGAAAGAACCAACAGAGGTGCCAAAAGAGGCAAGAGGGGTGCAGAAAAAGGTAGGAGGGGTGCACAAAGAGAAAAGAGAGGTACATAAAGAGGCAGGAGGGGTGCAGAAAGAAGGAAGAGAAGTGCAGAAAGAAGTAACAGAGGTGCTGAAAGAGGCGCGAAGGGTGCAGAAAGAGCAAGAGAAGTGCAGAAAGAGGCAGCAGAGGTACAGAAAGAGGCAAGAGGGGTGCAGCAACAGGCAGGAAAGGTGCAGAAAGAGGGAACAGGGTGCAGAAAGAGGCAAGAGATCTGCAGAAAAAAGCAAGAGAGGTGCAGAAAGAGGCAATAGAAGTGCAGAAAGGAGCAACAGAGGTACTGAAAGAGGCAAGTGAGGTGCAGAAAGAGGCAGGAGAAGTGGAGAAAGAAGCAGCAGAGGTGCAGAAAGAAGCATGGAAAGTGCAGAATGAAGCAACAGAGGTGCTGAAAGAGGCACGAAGGGTGCAGAAAGAGACAAGAAAGGTGAAGAAAGAAGGAACAGAGGTACAGAAAGAGGCAAGAGTGGTGCAGAAAGAGGGAAGAGAGGTGTAGAAAGAGGCAAGAGAGTTGCACAAAGAGGGAAGAAAGGTGCATAAACAGGAAAAAGGGGTGCAGAAAGAAGCAAGATAAGTGCAGAAAGAAGCAACAGAAGTGCAGAAAGAGGGAAGAGGGGTGGAGAGAGAGGCAAGAGGGGTGCAGAACGAAGCAAGACAGGTGCAGAAAGAAACAAAAGAGGTGCAGAAAGAAGGAACAGAGGTGCTGAAAGAGGCAAAAAAGGTGCAGAAAGACATAAGAGCGGTACAGAAAGACGCAAATGATGTGCAGAAAGAGGCAACAGATGTGCAGAAAGAGGGAAGAGAGGTGCAGAAAGTACAAAAGATTTGCAGAAAGAGGCAAAAGAAGTGCAGAAAAAGAAAGAAACGTGCAGAAAGAAGCAACAGAAATGCAGAAAGAGGCAAGAGAGGCGCAGAGGGAAGCAAGAGTGGCTTGCACACCATTAGTACCAATTTAACACCCACATTTAGCAATAAGTAACAGGTGACCATTCTAGGTTTGCAAAGAGCTTTTCACCACACTGTTACACTTGTCGCTGCATTTTTGGTAACGTTTGAGCTGTTTGAACCAGAAATAAGGCTTTTTTTGTTCAAATCAGCAGATTAGGGAGCAGCTGATGAATTATGTGGCTAATGCAGAAAATGTATAATTGTGCGAAAGTCGGTGCAGCCAAACAGTCACATAATTCCAGTGGCCCTGCTCATACCTCTGACTAGGTCCACAAGTGCTCCTAAGTGATTCCTTCTTTTTTTGTCTCATTGAGTTCATAGTTGAGCTTCTTTGGAAACGAGGAAGACTAAACCTGAGGTTACCACTCCACAACACAGACTACCATACCACATAATTACTCTCCATAACACATAATCCCACTCTACATAATTCCTATACACTAAATACCACATACTTTCTATCCACATAATCTCACTGCACAACATACCGCATAATTCCACTACACACAACATACATCCACTCCACTCCAAAAACCATTAGTAAAAAACTTTTCCATTTACAACGCCAATAGCTCTAAATCTCGCAAATGTGAAACCTATTACATTGCAAACACTTCTTTATCTAGTAGTCGCGTTTGCAGAGTGGTGGAGAAAGGGTGCTGGGCCTCCGACCAGCGCTCAGGAATTCCGCAGCATAGGACTTACAGGAGGTACTATGAGGGGTTCTTGGCCCCCAAAGTCCCTCAGGAGTAAATTGGACTTCATCCCCCATACCGTAGTCTGCCAGGAGGTGCGTTTGCAGAGTGGTGGAGAAAGGGGGGCATGGCCTCCGAAGACCTCTTAGCAATCCCACTGTGTGGGACTTACTGGAGGTAACAAGAGGGGTAGTTGGGCCCCAAGGACATCCTTGGGGGCCAACTACCCATCCTATTACCTCCAGTAAGTCCCACACAGCAGGATTGCTAAGTTCTCATAGCAGGCCACACCCCCTTTGCCCACCACTCTGCAAACGCGCTCCCTGGCGCTCTTCGATGAGGATTGATGTCCCCTTTGCTGCTGGGGGTCTTTTAGGGGCCAACTAGCCTACCTCCTACCTCCAGTAAGCCCCACACAGTGGGATTGCTGAGAGGTGGACAAAGGCCACGCCCCCTTTCCCCACCACTCTGCAAACGCGCCTCCTGGCGCATTCTAAGTTGGGGTATTAAGTCCCCTTCATTCCTGAGGGTCCCTGGGGGCCAACTAGCCCACCAGGTACCTCCAGTAAGAGCCACACACCTGGACTGCTGAGAGTGGTCCAAGGCCACGCCCCCTTTTTACACCACTCTGCAAACGCGGCTCTTGGCACACTGCTGCTCAAGGGATGAAGTCCACTTGTGTCCTGAGGTACCTCATCGCCCCACCAGCAGTGTGCCAAGAGGCGTGTTTGCAGAGTGGTGTAAAAAGGGGCGTGGCCTCCGACCACCTCTCTGCAATTCAGCTCTGTGGCGCTTACTGAAGGTACCTGGTGGGCTAGTTGGACCCCAGGGACCCTCAGTATTCAAGGGGACTTAATCCCCCAACTTACAACGCGCCAGGGGGCGTGTTTGCAGAGTGGTGCAGGGAGGGGGCAGGGCTTCCGGCGAGATGCCGTTTAAAAAAAATGTATTTGTGTTAGAAGGGGGGCTGTGTGGCTCCTCATCTTTTAATCTATTTTTAGGCCCTGGGGACCCCATCCCCCAGGGCCTGCCACATTTTTTTTTTAAAACGGGAAGGGAGCCGCGCGGCCCCCCTCCTGAGGCTGATTTTGACCCGGGATCCCATCCCCCGGGGCATGGCCTTGTTTTTTATTTTTTTTATGTTATACGGGAGGGGGGCCTTGTGGCCCCCCTTCCCTGGGCCACTTTTGGCCCCGGGGACCCCATCCCCCGGGGCCTGGCCTTCCGTTTTTTATTTAATTACTGGAGGGGGGTCACGTGGCCCCCCTTCCCTAGGCCACTTCTGGCCCTGGGGACCCCATCCCCCAGGGCCTGGCCACCCTTTATTTTTCATTTTAGAGGGGGGCCGTGTGGCCCCCCTCCTCAGGCCACTATTGGCCCCGGGGACCCCATCCCCCGGGGCCCGGCCATTTTTAAAACAAAAAATAAAGGGGAGGGGGGCCGCGTGGCCCCCCTCCCGGGCCACTTCTGGCCCTGGGGACCCCATCCCCCGGGGCCTGGCCTCACTGTTGGGGCCCGTGGGGGGAGCCCCAATGCCCCCATGGTCCCAGCCAGCTCCCCGCCTCCTGCGGGATCCGGTATTGCTTTTGCACAAGGGGAGCTGCTAACATGCAGCTCCCCTTGTGCAAAAGCAATTCTGCTTCGATTTCTGGAAGCGAGAGCAGGTTTCCGAAGCAGAGTTTGCTATGACAGGGCGGGACATTGCAGGAGCTAGCCCTGGGGGGTGGCAGTCCCCAGGGCCATCAAGGGCTCCAGGAGGGGGGCCGCGCGGCCCCCTCCCAATGTTTCTAAAGCCCCGGGGAGGTGGTGGTCCCCGGGGGTCCGTAACGGACCCCCGTATTTAAATATAGAGTGCCCCGGGGAGGTGGTGGTCCCCGGGGCAGTGTGGGGGGGCTCGAGCCCCCCCACACTAATTACTTGTTACAGCCCCGGGAAGGTGGCGGTCCCCGGGGCTTGGGGGGCCCGCGAAACCCCCGTCCTTATTGAATTAAAGCCCCGGGGAGGTGGCAGTCCCTGGGGCTTGGGGGGCCCATGAGGCCCCCCGTCCTTATTGAATTAAAGCCCTGGGGAGGTGGCGGTCCCCGGGGCTTGGGGGGGCCCTCGAGGCCCCCCCACCCCTATTGATTTGAAGCCCCGGGTAGGTGGCGGTCCCTGGGCTGCGGGGTGGCCGCAAGGCCCCGTGAATAAATTAGAAAGCCCGAGGGGAGCGGCAGTTCCTGGGGCTGCAGGGGGCCCCGTGGGCCCCTGCTACATACATCAAATTGCCCCCGGGATCTGGCCCACCTGGGGGCTTTTAAAAACGAAGCGCGGGAGTCCGCGCTTTATTTTTTTAATGTTCGGACGGATTCGCGCACCGGCGCCACCCGCCTGGAAATTTAAAAAAAAAATGCTTTTTTTGGGCCTGTGGGTCCCTGTGGGACCCCCTGAGCAGGCCTGGGGGGTCAGGGTGTTTTTACCCTGCTCCCTTTTTTTGTTTGCAATGTATGGCTCACCTTTTTGATTTTCACTCCATGCGAGGCACAAGATGGCTGCCAACACTTCCTGGTTTGGAGTGTTGGTAGCCAATTAGAATGAAGCTCGTGCTGGGGAGGAGATGTGTGGTTAGGCTCTGCCCAGATATCTATATTTCTTTTTCCTTTAATATTTCAAAAACTACTGAACAGATTTGCACCTTTTAAAAAAAGGGCGCTTTCTGAACCAAGAGCTACCTTTTTGCCAAATTTGGTGTAATTCCGTTCAGCAGTTCGGGCTGTAGCCTGTTCCAAAATTTCCTATGGAAATTAACATGGAGAAAATGCGCTTTGGGACCCCCTTTTTTCTCGGCCCCCGCCTTCACGAATCACCCCGAAACTTTTAACAGAGAAACTGAGAGGGCCGCCATTCGTTTTGAAAATTTCGTGAAGATTCGTCAAACGGCGCCAAAGATATTGGCAAATCAAAAAACGCTTTTCCTATGGAAACTAGGTTCTAACTATAACTACCTACTGGCGACCGCCAGTAGGTAATATATATATATATATATATATATATCCAATTCACCGTATGCACCCCTCCTCCTCCTCCTCGGTAAGGCCAAAAAGAAGGGCACGAACTTCATTTTTTATGCGTGTTTTTTATTCTTCACCACACCTCACAGTATATACATATATATATATATATAAACACTCCAATGCTCCTTTTCCCACAGAACAAAGCCAGCACTCGCGGGGCAAATTGCAAAGAAGACTTTATTTAATCTTAGCAACAACAAACGCGTTTCGGCATTCGCGCCTTCGTCGGTGTTACTGACGCGGCAGTGGCGCCCATTTTTAAACACATTTCCATAATCAAAATAAACATGAAAGTAGGACCATTACTTAGTCTTCCTTGAGCGCCATCTTTAAATGGCCCGATATTATCAACACACTGTGCAGCAATATAGCAAGCAGTATTGGAACAGAACCAGTTTCCTTAATAACGCCGATTATCGGCTAAACATTGCTTGATAATACGTTGTTTACGCCCATATGACAATCAATGTGAGTATATCAATATGTAAATACAAATTGTCTGTCAAAATACAATCTCGCCGTGTATCGGCCAAGTGCCTTCACGGGCCTAGTCCTTTAATATTTATAACAAATTACCTATTATTCATTGACTGAATGGGCGAAATTATTATAGCTGCATAATATGGAAACCATTGCCAAAATTATCATGCCGTGTATCGGCATTTTATGCCTAATAGTGCCTGCAATCAAAATCAATAATTATAGGTCATCTTCAGTCATTTTATATGTGGACATCATGAACAAACACAATATTTCTCCATACCTCAATTAATCTCCTAAATGCACTACCAATTCTTCCCCACTGTTAAGACCCTTCGGGGTTTTGGTCTGCAAATCAATAATAAAACGAGATTCAAGTCTACGTAGCCTTTGGATTCTGTCCCTCCTCTAATGTTAACTGGGACATGGTCCAGGCCAAAGAACATTAACAGATCCCTATTGCTTTGATGCATGCTGGCAAAGTGTCTCGCCACAGGATATGTTTGATCTTGCTTTGAAATAGCTCGCATATGCTCTAAAATGCGGACTTTCACCGGATGGATAGTGCTACCCACGTACCTTAATCCGCACGGGCACACTAAACAATACACTGCATATGCAGTGTTGCAAGTTATAAACTTAGTTATGTTTCTTTTTATTGTGGTTTCAGGAATATTATATCCCAAAACCCTTTTGCTATGTTTACAAGCCTTGCACTTACCACACGGGAAGAACCCCCTCATCTCTTTGAGAGTCCCTGTTCTAGGCATATCCTTTGCTTGATGACTATGAACCAGCATGTCTTTAATCGCTCTAGCTTTCCTGAAAGTCACTAATGGTACATTCAAAGCAAGATCAAACATATCCTGTGGCGAGACACTTTGCCAGCATGCATCAAAGCAATAGGGATCTGTTAATGTTCTTTGGCCTGGACCATGTCCCAGCTAACATTAGAGGAGGGGACAGAATCCAAAGGCTACGTAGACTTGAATCTCGTTTTATTATTGATTTGCAGACCAAAACCCCGAAGGGTCTTAACAGTGGGGAAGAATTGGTAGTGCATTTAGGAGATTAATTGAGGTATGGAGAAATATTGTGTTTGTTCATGATGTCCACATATAACATGACTGAAGATGACCTATAATTATTGATTTTGATTGCAGGCACTATTAGGCATAAAATGCCGATACACGGCATGATAATTTTGGCAATGGTGTCCATATTATGCAGCTATAATAATTTCGCCCATTCAGTCAATGAATAATAGGTAATTTGTTATAAATATTAAAGGACTAGGCCCGTGAAGGGCACTTGGCGATACACGGCGAGATTGTATTTTGACAGACAATTTGTATTTACATATTGATATACTTACATTGATTGTCATATGGCGTAAACAACGTATTATCAAGCAATGTTTAGCCGATAATCGGCGTTATTAAGGAAACTGGTTCTGTTCCAATACTGCTTGCTATATTGCTGCACAGTGTGTTGATAATATCGGGCCATTTAAAGATGGCGCTCAAGGAAGACTAAGTAATGGTCCTTCTTTCATGTTTATTTTGATTATGGAAATGTGTTTAAAAATGGGCGCCACTGCCGCGTCAGTAACACCGACGAAGGCGCGAATGCCGAAACGCGCTTGTTGTTGCTAAGATTAAATAAAGTCTTCTTTGCAATTTGCCCCGCGAGTGCTGGCTTTGTTCTGTGGAAAAGGAGCATTGGAGCGTTTATGTGTACACGGGGCACCACCGTGTTACCGGCACCCGCTCGCGAGTGCTCTGTATTTATGGTGACAGTGGAGCGATAATATATATATATATTATCTACTGGCGGTCGCCAGTAGATAGTTATAGTTACAACCTATTATCCATAGGAAATCCGCGACATTCTATTTGAAATAACGTTGGCGCCGGTTGACGAATCTTCGTGAAAGTTTCCAACTTGTTGGGGCGCTCCGCTCCGCTCCTACCCTGAAAGTCTCGGGGTGATACGTGAAGCGGGGGCCGAGAAAAAAGGGGGTCCCAAAACGCGTTTTCCCCATTCATTTTTCCATAGGAACCTTTAGTCGCAGTTACAGCCCGAACTGCTGAACGGAATTACACCAAATTTGGCAAAGAGGTAGTCCTTGGTTCAGACTGGTGCCTTTTGCTTAAATGGTGTAAATCCGTTCAGTAGTTCCTGAGAAAATCAAAAGTAAAAGTACATATATATCTATGGGCGCGTCGGATACGCGTACCCTCAGCGCACCCTGCGCGCACTGTCCCGATCACGAGCTGCATGCTAATTGGCTGTCAGCTGGCTGTCAACATTCCGATTCAGGAAGTGTTGGCAGCCATTTTGTCCCTCGGTAGAACCGAGGGACAGAAACAAGTGCGCAAAGCGCAAAAGGGGGCAGGGTAGAAACACCCTGACCCCCTAGGTCTGCTCAGGGGTCCCACAAGGACCCCCTGGGCAGAAAAAGATTTTTTTTTTTAAATCGGCGGGATGCGCTTAGGGTGCGCGTATCCCGCCGAGAAAAAAAAGAAACAAGTGTGCAAAACGCACAAAGGGGGCAGGGTAGAAACACCCTAACCCCTAGGCCTGCTCAGGGGGTCCCACAAGGACCCCTGGGCAAAAAAAGCATTTAAAAAAAAAAATCGGCAGGATGCGCTCAGGGTGCGCGAATCCTGCCGAGAAATCGAGCGCGGTCTCCCGCGCTCGATGGTATTTTGCCCCGGGTGGCCCAAGTCCCGGGGGCATGGTGGGGGTTTAATTTTATGTGTGGGGGCCTCAAAGGGCCCCCAAGCCCCGAGGACCGCCACCCCGGGGCTTTCTTTTAAAAATGGTGCGGGAGGGCTCTGAGCCCTCCCGCAGCCCCGGGACCACCACCTCCCGGGGCTTTTTTTTTTAAATTAAACAACCTGTGTGGGGGGCTCCAGCCCCCACACGCCCCGGGACCGCCACCTCCCGGAGCACTAACAAATTAATATGGGGGTCCGTTACGGACCCCAGAGCCCCGGGGACCACCACCTCCCGGGGCTGTGTACTGAATGGGAGGGGGCCGCGCGGCCCCCTCCTGGAGCCCTTGATGGCCCTGGGGACCACCACCCCCAGGGCCGGCTCCTGCAGTGTCCCGGGGTGCCTACCCGGGACACTGTAGTTTGCTATGGCAGGACGGGAGCCTCGCGGCTCCCGTCCTGTCATTGCAAACTTGCTTTGGATATTGGAAGAGAGAGCAGGAAACCTGCTCTCTCTTCCAATATCCAAAGCCGATTGCTTTTCCACATGGGGAGCAGCATGTCAGCTGCTCCCCATGTGGAACAGCAATGCCGGCTCCCAAGGGACGTGGGGAGCCGGCGGGACTGTGGGGGTTTGGGGACCCCCACAGTCCCCAACGAGAGGGCCAGCCCCGGGGGATGGGGTCCCGGGGCAAGTAGTGGCCCGGGAGGGGGCCACGCTGCCCCCTCCCCCAAAAAAGAGCAAAACAAATTTTTAAAAAAAGGAAAGGCTGGCTCCGGGGGATGGGGTCCCCGGGGCCTTAAAATGGCCAGAGGAGGGGGCCACGCTGCCCCCTCAAAAAATAAATATAGAGGCCATGCCCGGGGATGGGGTCCCCGGGGCCAATACAGGCCAAGGGAAGGGGAGCCACGCGGCCCCCTTCCCGTTTTTTTTTTAAAGGTAATTTAAAAAAGGGGTAAGGCCCTGGGGATGGGGTCCCCAGGGCCCAAAAAAGAAAAAAGGAAGGGGGCCACACAGCCCCCTTCAGGGAGAATTTTTTTTTTTTTTTAAACGATCGGGCCCGCAGGCCCCGCCCCTTCCTTCACCACTCTGCAAACGCGCCCCTGGCGCGTTTGCAGAGGGGAACGAATCCCCTTGAATACTGGGGGTCCCTGGGGCCAACTAGCCCACCAGGTACCTCCAGTATGCGCCAGGGGCTGCCTTGCAGAGAGGTGTACAGAGGCCACGCCCCTTTTACACCTCTCTGCAACGCAGCTCTGTGGCGCTTTTGGAGGTATATGGTGGGCTAGTTGGACTCCGGGGACCCTCAGGATTCAAGGGGACTTAATCCCCCAACTTAAAACGCGCCACGGGGCGCGTTTGCACAGTGGTGAAGGGAGGGCGGGGCTTCAGGTGACATGTGTGCAAACAGGCCCCGTGGCGCGTTTAAGATGGGGAATTAAATCCCTTCAATCCTGAGGGTCCCTGGGGCCAACTAGCCCAACAGGTACATCCAGAAAGCGCCACAGAGCTGCGTTGCAGAGAGGTGTAAAGGGGTGTGGCCTCTCTACACGTCTCTGCAAAGCAGCCCCTGGTGCATATTGGAGGTTCCTGGTGGGCTAGTTGGCCCCTAGGGACCCTCAGGATTCAAGGGGACTTAATCCCCCAACTTAAAACGCGCAACGGGGCGCGTTTGCACAGATGTCACCTGAGGCCCCGCCCCCTCCCTTCACCATTGTGCAAATATTCCTCTAAAATCAGCCGAAATATGAATTCCGATTTACTCACCTGTTATCAGGAGAGACCTCAGTGCTGCATCTTTCAGCCCAGTACTGGTCCTGAAAAGTAATTTTAACCGTACTTACCGGTAACTTGAATTTCCTTCATAGGCTAACATTGACTGGTTTCACTTGGAAATTCTTCTAAGTGTGGAGTTTTGGAACTTTAAAATATTCCTCTAAAATCAGCCGAAATACGAATTCCGATTTACTCACCTGTTATCAGGAGAGACCTCAGTGCTGCATCTTTCAGCCCAGTACTGGTCCTGAAAAGTAATTTTAACCGTACTTACCGGTAACTTGAATTTCCTTCATAGGCTAACATTGACTGGTTTCACTTGGAAATTCTTCTAAGTGTGGAGTTTTGGAACTTTAAAATATTCCTCTAAAATCAGCCGAAATACGAATTCCGATTTACTCACCTGTTATCAGGAGAGACCTCAGTGCTGCATCTTTCAGCCCAGTACTGGTCCTGAAAAGTAATTTTAACCGTACTTACCGGTAACTTGAATTTCCTTCATAGGCTAACATTGACTGGTTTCACTTGGAAATTCTTCTAAGTGTGGAGTTTTGGAACTTTAAAATATTCCTCTAAAATCAGCCGAAATACGAATTCCGATTTACTCACCTGTTATCAGGAGAGACCTCAGTGCTGCATCTTTCAGACCAGTACTAATCCTCAAAAGTAATTTTAGCCGTACTTACCAGTAACTTGAATTTCCTTGCATAGGATATCATTGCCTGCTTTTTGCTGAAAAAGTTTCTAAGTGTTGATTTTTGGAACTTTAAAATATTCCTCTAAAATCAGCCGAAATCCGAATTCTGATTTACTCACCTGTTATCAGGAGAGACCTCAGTGCTGCATCTTTCAGCCAAGTACTGATCCTCAAAATTAATTTTAACCGTACTTACCGGTAACTTGAATTTCCTTCATAGGCTAACATTGACTGGTTTCACTTGGAAATTCTTCTAAGTGTGGAGTTTTGGAACTTTATAATATTCCTCTAAAATCAACCAAAGTACGAATTCCAATTTACTCACCTGTTATCAGGAGAGAACCCAGTGCTGCATCTTTTAGCCCAGCACTGACCCTGAAAAGTAATTTTAACCGTACTTACCAGTAACTTATATTTTCTAACATAGGAATCCATTGTCTGGTTTTCAGCAGAAAACTTTCAAAGTGTCGATTTTCACAAACTACAAATATTCCTTAAAAATCGCCTGTATGACTTAAACGCATTCATTCAACTGTTTACAGGAGATGCACCAGTGCTGGATCCAGGATCCAACACTGAGTAAGATAAAGTAACGATAACAGTTTTTACCTGCTAAGTGAATTTCCTTCCATAGGATAACATTGGTGATTCTATGAGGAAAAGTTTCTAAGTGTCAACTTTTAAAATACAATAATATTCCTTAAAAATCACGACTGTAACCAAAACGCTTTTACTCAACTGTTTACAGGAGATGTACCAGGACTGAATCTAGGATCCAGTCCTGTGGTTACAAAAGTAATCCATAAAGTAACTAATTGCATTTAACTAGAAATTCACATTGAGCTGAATGTTGCATTGTGTTTGAAAATGTGTTGCCCATTGCAACAACTGTAACTACTGTACTTAAAAGTCTATTGCCTATCTGCAAAGTATTTAAACTAAAGTAATTCATTCTGAGAAAGTATTTTTTGTAATGTAATGTATAATGTAATTACAATGTAATTTAAAAAATAAAATATGTAAAAAAATTGTTTCTAAAAATGTAGTAAATCAGTATGAAAAAAATTAATATAACAATTAATACATTTAAAAATTGTCATTTACAAAACCTTTGAAATTCACTGAAAAAACCGTAGGTTTCAGGCACGTTATAGTTAGAAATTAGCATTTAAAAACCTTTGAAATTCACTGAAAAAACCATAGGTTTCAGACACGTTATAGTTACAAATTAGCATTTAAAAAACCTTTGAAATTCACTGAAAAAACCATAGGTTTCAGACACGTTATAGTTACAAATTAGCATTTAAAAACCTTTGAAATTCACTGAAAAAACCATAGGTTTTAGGGACAGTTTTAGTTACTTGGACATTGCACTCGTACAAAACCCGTGAAATTCCCCGTTATAGTTAGTTCAGCTAACTATAACTCGCGCCTCGTAATGCACTGCTGATGACGTCACATATTACATCACTCATGACATGGTCAGTGACATCACTGATGACATCACTGATGACATCTCAAATGACATCACTGATGACATCATCCACGTGATAATCTGATGCACCTCCTCACACCCTAATATAACCTTTGATTCACCCACTCTAAATTACAGACTGCCATTCGCAAAACCATAGACACTCCAACACCAATAACTACATACCCACTCACTGATTCTTAGGTCTACACACACACATCCACTCACTCACCCGTACAGTCACTCATACTTACGGTCACTCAGTACAGGACTATCATATGCACTCTTACTCCTATATAGACACTCAAACAACGCCACTCATCCATAGAGATACTCACACACCTAGTCAGTCATGCAAATAATTAAACACACTGCCATTTACTCACCTATACAGTTATACACACACCAGCTCAATTACTCATACAAATAGTAGCACATTGTTACGCTCTTATACAATCACAGATACAAGCACACACTCATCCATACAGCCACTATCACAATCACTCACTCTTGCTTATAGCTATTTATATACTCCAACACACATATATACTGCCTTTCACATATGTAGTTACTCACACATGTACCACTGGGACATACATTCACTCACTAACACACTCTTACACACACTTACCCACCCATACAGTCTATCACAGATGCACTCTTGAAACCATCCACCCAGTGAATCACCCACTCACACATCTATGCACAGAGTTGCACACACCCCTCCCACACAAACACTCAGGCACCCATACAGATACTCAGACAAGCATTCAATAACTCATATAGACACTCATTTAGCTATTCACAAACACATGCAGCCACTTACACAGCAACAGACAGACGGATACAGACATTCACCCAGTTTAGTCACTAACCCATGCATTCAGTAAGATACGTTAAATCACTCACTTATAGAGTCAGTCACACACCTACTAAATCATCCATACAGACACTTACACACCCACTCATTCTTCAATACGTCTTTTCCTATATATATTAAAAATATTTAAACTTTACAGAAACACACAGTCACTGGATGATGTCATCAGTGATGTCATTTGAGATGTCATCAGTGATGTCATCAGTGATGTCACTGACCATGTCATGAGTGATGTAATATGTGACGTCATCAGCAGTGCATTGCGGGGCGCGAGTTATAGTTAGCTGAACTAACTATAACGGGGGAATTTCACGGGTTTTGTACGAGTGCAATGTCCAAGTAACTAAAACTGTCCCTAAAACCTATGGTTTTTTCAGTGAATATATATATATATATATATATATATATATATATATATATATATATATATATATATAGTTAACGTATGTAGATGTAGAGTTAGGAATAGTAAATTTATACTTCCTCTATATGCACATATCTATTCTTCTTTTATATGCACATATCTTTCAATATTTTAGTCTTGGATATTTTGTCCACAATATCCTTGTATCACAATTTTCATTATCCTCGATACTCAGGGGGCAATATTGTGTTATGGCCCAAACATCAATATCTAGAGGAAGCCATGAGACAACTGGGGGACAGGAGCTGTTATAAACTGGCAAACAAACAAACAATGATAACAGCACAGAATGAATTGTTTTCAAAGCTTTTGGCATGGAAAAGTATGGGGATGATCAATCAGGAAGAATATAAATTCCTAAAAAAAGACCATCCCATCACACCGGTTATATATTTCATACCAAAGATACACAAAGACAAACACAAACCCCCAGGTAGACCAATAATATCGGCTAAACAGAGCCTTCTGGAGAATATTTCGTGTACATCGATTATTTCTTGCAAAATCTAGTAAAAACGTTACCATCCTATGTACAGGACACGACGGACTCCCTAAGACAAATCCATGAGGTCCAATGGTGTGAGGACTATCTATTACTAGCATTGGATGTATCTGACCTATATACGTCGATCAATCACAGTGATGGTCTAAGGGCACTTGAACATTTTTGGGTACTAGGCCAATAGAACTTTATATGCACAACAAAATGATTGTTGATTTAACCAAATTTTGCCTAGAAAACAACTACTTCCTATTCCAACAACAGGTGTACCACCAAACCAGAGGCGTAGCTATGGGGGCTAGTTTTTCCCCTAGCTACGCCTGTCTGCACATGGGATGGTGGGAGGAAAGAGTTGTAGCTACCACCCACACAGATGTAATAGCCAACCATGTTATCAAATGGATACGCTACATTGATGACTTGTTTATTATATGGCGGGGTGATAGAAAAACTGCAGAAGAGTTCATTCAGAAATTAAACAACAACAACATAAATTTACATCTGACTCATAACATCAGCAAAAATGCAGTTTGTTTTCTAGATGTGGAGGTATACACAAATGAGGACAGGTTAAACACGAAATTACACCGCAAACCAACAGCGGGCAATACTATACTACACTCAAGTAGTTTCCATCCAAAACACACGATCAGCAGCATTCCATATGGAGCAATGCTGCAGATACGCAGAATCTGCAACAATGAGCATGATCTAATAGAGGCCCAAGAAGAATGCAAGTTGAGGTTCCTAGTTAGAGGATATACCTGTACCACAATCAACAAAGCTATGTCCCGTACCAGAACAATAAATAGGGAGGACCTGCTTTTTAAACCTTCCAGCAGTAAAACAAAACAGACACAAAATGCAGGGCAAGATACAGGTAATCCCAGACTCATTATGACTTTTAATAAACAAAAGGACAGCCTCGCAAGGATCATCAAAAAGAATTGGCAGTTGGTCCGCAGTGATCCCATACTAGGCGACACAGTATCCCAATCTCCAGTGATCACCTATAGAAAATCCACCAGCACCAGCAACTTCCTAGTAAGTAGTAGTCCCGAAGTTAAAACTGGCACCAGTTGGCTAACTGGTAGCAAGGGATTTGTGAGATGCACATCATGCAGAGCATGCAAGTTCGGCACCAGCAAAACATCATTTAAAACACCCTTTAAGGATAGACCGGTGCTGATTGATAAACATCTCACTTGCAAAACCGAGTTTGCAATCTACGTGCTGGAGTGCTCTTGTGGGCTTCGATATGTGGGCAGCACAAAACTGCCGGCCCACAAGAGAAATCTCCAGCACTTACGTGCCATAACAAATCTGGATACTACCTACCCAGTGGCTCGTCACTTCATTGAGGTCCATGATAAGAATCTGGACCACCTGAAGTACTATGTGATTGATTGCATCCCAGCACAAAGACGGGGTGGCAATAGGGAGGCCAGTTTGAGGAGACTAGAAACCAAGTATATCCTAGAACTAGACAGTAAGAGTCCTCAAGGATTAAATACAACTGAGGACTTATATACTTGGTTATGAGGTCTACACATTGTTTACACATTTCCAAATCCAGATTCAAACCATTGGGGTGTTATATAAAAAAAAAATTAGGCCGCTACATCACTAATACCGCTACAACACAAGTTCTTTTTACCCTTTTCAATTTTATCTTCACTTTTTAGCACTAGACACTTTTTTTATATAAATCAAAATTAGTGAACAGCACAATTTTGCACATAGGGGCACACAGCACTTTATGTTCAAACAATACATACCAGAGGACAAATGCCCATGGGGGCAATAGTGTCCTGGATGTGAGTAGCAGTTGCACAGGAGGTTGTTCTTAAGTGGTTTTTACATATTTATATAACTTTTGGGAATTTTAAAAAAAAAAGCATTTTTTTACGAGTAATTATTGGTGGTTTTTAACATTCAATTTTAAGGCCGCATTTGGTGTACTCATATTTATATGTTTTTATAAATGTTACCTAATTGCTATGTACTAGATTTTATATATCTATGCTGCTATTTAAAATATATTTATACAGATAAAATTGCGCAATTTGCACATGGTGGCAGACAATGTAAAACCAAGAAACAACCGGTGTGATCGTCTGTCTACTTACAATTGTACTGTAACATCAGAAAGTCAGACGAGCAGTCTGTCTTTAATGTCTATTGAGCACTTGGCACTTTAAAAATAGGGTGGAAATGACGAAAGAAACATGTGATCAAGGCCCTGCGAGGCCGAAACGCGTCATGGCAGCACAGCAAAAATAAAAATAATCAAGCACAAAGAAAAAGAGGAGTCCGTTTCCATCTTTTGAGTGTAATACCAGAGACAAAGAAGGAGAAATCTTACGATTATATATATATATATATATATATATATATATATATATATATATATATATATATAGTTAACGTATGTAGATGTAGAGTTAGGAATAGTAAATGTATACTTCCTCTATATGCACATATCTATTCTTCCTTTATATGCACATATCTTTCAATATTTTAGTCTTGGATATTTTGTCCACAATATCCTTGTATCACAATTTTCATTATCCTCGATACTCAGTAGTACAATTACCGGGGGAGGTCGATGCTCCCCCAAAAATAAATGAAAATATTCCCAGGTGGTCTGAGGGGCAGATTGGGGCTAAACATCACCAACCCGTCCTCTGGGGACAGAAATACTCTTGTCCCCTGGGTTGAGGTTGGAGCACAGGTCCATGCACAGGGGGGCTGCTGCCCCCCCAAACAGCAAATAGAAATATTGCCTGGTGGTCTAATGGGTTTTCTGTACCCAGGGAGTAGAAAGACTGTAGTGCACGGGTAGAGTGGAGCAGAGGCCCATGCTCAAAGGGAGCGCTCCTGCCAAACAGTAAATAAAAATATTTCCTGGTGGTCTAGTGGGCTGTTTGCCAACCCATGGTGGCAGATTGGGGGTAAACACACCCTATTCCTTCTCCAGGGGGGGCAGAAAGAACCTTGTGCCTGGAGGTGAGTGGAAGCATAGGCCCATGTCTAGGAGGCAGCTCCCCATACAGTAAATAAAAATTATTCCCTGGTTGGGTTAGTCGGATTTCTGCCCCCTATGGGGAATACTGGCGGTAAACATCCCCTGTCCACCTCCCCAGAGGGTGCACAAAGATTGATGTGTCAAGGGGTGAAGCGGAGCACAGGCTCATGCCACAGGGGTTGCTCCCCCTGCTTTTTGTACTGCTGCTAAATATTTCCTAGTGTCTAGTAGGCTTTCTGCCACCCTGCGGGCCAGGTTGGGGATACATACCCCCTATCCACCACCAGAGGCGTAGAGAGACTGCTGTGCCATGGAGCATAGCGGTGCTCATACACCACCCAGGGAAACCTACCACACCCAGACATTTCTGCAAACTACACACCCAAGGGAGTCCGGAGTGGTGTGACTTGTGTCGAATCCTTTGTGTGAGCTACCACTATCTGCACCATGGGAGTGGGGGGGGTGGGCAGAAAGATTGCTGGGATGGAAGGAAGAACAGGCCCTTTCCCAGTGGGTGTGTCCCTCGAATATTGAAGATATAATAACATAGTATAGAAATATTGAGAACAAAATATTGAAACCAAAATATCGATACCAGAAAAACCATGGTGGTCCCAGATAAAAAAGTCTTAAAACCTACCTCGCATTCTGGAAGTAAACTCCCAGAACACAGGGACACTATTTATGCTATTTCCAAAGATGGACACATGCTTTTGAGGATTCTATTTATGGTAAGAACATTACCAACACCATACGGTCTTACCACCATTGATCATGAAACATTGCATGAGCAACATGTTGTTACCTTACAGTGGACCTAGAGCCCACACATTGCTTACCATTGGTTGGCTTTGTCAGGAGGTGAGTGACGATGCAGAGCGTGATAGCTCTCATGGCGCCATCAGGGCCCTGAAACTGGCATGAGACCAAACATTGTACCTACAGGGGGGAGGGTGTGGGGGGTGTTCATGTGTTCACAGTACCCTGTGTTGAAGCATAGCTGCCAAGGTCTCAGATTGCTATGTGCGACATTTTCATAATTTCAGTGTAATTATGAGTGACATTTCAACAACTATGAGTGACACTTTCTCGCGAGCAAAACCAAGCAATGAAGACGAGGGAAACATAAATATCAGGAATTGGCTCCACAACCTGTAAAACTAGTTATCATCATTGGGAAAAGAATTGCTTTCTGTTTTCTATGACAGATGCTTTCAGTGTCATTTACTCGTACAGCAAAGGTTTATCCAGAGAACAGCAGGGGTTTCTGTGTAAGCCAACTCAGCAACCTAGAGCTAGACCCCGCGAAGGAAATAAGAGCAGCTACTTATAGCATCTGGTCCTGGAAAAAGGATGTGCCCCACTGCCAGTATGGGTGTGACTGGACAGAAACAACATCCGTTGTTGGGAAAGAACTGTGCTGATGTGGAGACCCTGCAATCTGTGTGCAGCAACGAGTGCCGCATTAGTGCGTGGGGAGGCGGTGCTGTCATGTGTGGGTCTGTGACACTTTCCTGTGGTTGTGAGAGATATTTCCAAAATTCAAGCATGGCTCTCTGGGTCTAGCTTACTTTATTAGTGCTGGCACCTGCGCGATTGGTGGCGGCGCTATCGGCTGTCCTATATGATCGCTCTTCACTTTCAAAAGGAGTCTTGCGCCAGAAGTTCACAAGAGTGCAATCTCAATAGTTCATGAAAGTGGGTGTAAAAGACCGATAAGAGTGCAAAACTGTAGGAATCCACAGAAAGTCAGATCAGTGTCACGCGAAGCAGCACGTTGTGGCTTTGTGTGGTAGCCTAGAAGCAAATGAAAAGAGGTGCAAACAGTGGACAGGTACGGGGCAGGGGGACTGATTTTTCTGCTTGTAATTCGAGTGGTGCAGTGCTCACCTACACCAAACAAAAGTGTGTCTGAGCCCTAACAAACATAGAGGACAGCAAGTGAGTTCAAGTTGTGTTTACTCACTGTCATCCAGCGGACCAGGAATCTTGCCTGCGAGCCAGAATGCATCCTCATCTGCAGCATAAACAGCACAGCGGTCTCGTGTGAATCACACGGTGCACCAGTCTGGCTGACACAGCCGCCATAAGGAAAACCAGACATGCCGCCTCAAACGCCAATCAGACGTCATCACGGTCATACAATGGGTGGCGCCTTGCCAGAAAACACCAGGCAAGTCGCCAACCCCAGATCCACTAGACGTAGTGTCAGAAATGGGGGTCTCTGGTTGGCAGATTGTTACCCTGTCCAAGTAGGGACCCTTCTTCCTAACGAAGGAAGTGACCTGAAATGGGCCACCCGGGTCACTCGCGACCACCTCTCGGCCTTCCCAAAAATGAAGAGTCGGGACGTCAGTGGAGAATACAATCTAACACCTTTATTAGTAAATACACTGGAGTTGAGCCCGGTCTGACCAGCCTCATGGGATAGCTGTCGAGGGGCTGACTTCAGAACACTTGGTAACACAAAATAAGCCTCCCAACACCTCTCAAGTCCCGCCCCCGAAGGAAAAATACAGCTTGAGCAAAATCTGAACAAAGAAGGCAAAGAGGGATGAGCTACCACCTGCAGAATGGGTACACGTTATCAGGCTCCCAAGGTCATCTTGCTCGGTCTCAGCTCTCTCTAGTGTGGGAGCATGACTATGTTCAGGGATAGGCATGCAAAGCTGAATAAACTATTCTCTTCGTGCATCTGGGTTCCAACCTTGAATAAGATAAGAAGGAATTTCTGAACAAACTTCTGCTGAGGCAAGCAGAGAGCGGGAGCACAGAGACCAGGCCTTGCTTACAGTGTAACATGGCGGCTACAGAAAGGAAAATGGCGTCTCAGATGCTAACTTTAGCCTGCATAACGTTAATAAGGGCTGGTCAGACACATTTGCAATAGCGATCAATATAAAATAGCTACATGAATGCTAATATAACATGGTATACGGCATGGGGGACGGGGCAATGACGCATTCGATTCTAACACTAGTCAGGATGGGGGGATACACTTCTAAAATAACCCCTGCTCACCCCCTTGGTAGCTTGGCATGAGCAATCAGGCTTAACTCAGAGGCAGTTTTATAAAGCATTTGCACATAACATACAGTAATACAGTGAAAACACTACAAAAGGACACCACACCTGTTTTAGAAAAATATCCAATATTTTATCTGTGCCAACAAGACCTAAAATGATAAAAATCCACCATACAGTTCTTTGAATTATCAATAAGCAAAATTAGGCTTAAAATACAGTCCCTTGAAGTCAATAACTCCGTCCGGGGCTATCATGGTGTCGTAAACAACAAATCCAAACAGTTCTGGCTGACCACGGTGTTGCGGGCCAGCTACGGTGTCGGGAAGACCCGCTAAACAGTACCTTTAGAAATGCCAAGAGTCAGGGACCTTGCAGTGAGCTCCAAAGAGCCGGTTTCGGCAGGCTTCGGTTCCGGAGGTCGGTGCAGGAGCCGTCGGGCCCTTGAAGTCACATACGTTGCAGATCGAACTCTGTGCAGTTGAAGTCGGGAGCGCGGGCATCGGGGCTGCAGTGTGAAGTGCGGTGCACTCAGGTCGCGGTGCAGGCAGCGGCTGGGTGACGGTTATCCAGCAGCGTCAGTGAGCCCAAGGCTGCGATGCGAAGTGGTGCGGTGTTCGTCGCAGTGCTGGCAGGTCACGGTGTAAGCAGCCACGTGGTCGTTGCTGAAGCACTGTCATCGGCTGACGAACCGAGGTTGGTGGCGCCGGCGTCGGTAGGCCAAGGCTGCGGTGTGAGACGGGGCGGTGCGTCGTTTAACTTACGAATGGTGCCCTCAAACCACAGTGAAAGCAGCTGAGTCGATGTCGGCATGGAGCGGCGTCGTCAGGGATACCAGGGCTGCAGTGTGAAGCAAGGTGGTGCGAAATGCAGTGCCCACAGGTCACGTTGCAAGCAGCGGCTCGGTGGCAGCGGCGGCATCGGTGAGACCAGGGTTGCGGTGCGAAGTGCGGCGGTGCCTTCAGGACATGGAGCCGACAGCGGCGTCGTTGATGCCGTTGGGTTGCTTTTTCTTCTGTTGCAGCACAAAACAGACAGTTCCCAGTGCTGGTAGCAGATGAACTTGAAGTCTTTGGTGTTCCTGAGACTTTTTCAACAGGGGGCAAGCTCTACCTCAAGCCCTTGGAGAAACTCAAACAAAGAAGTTACAGAAAGTTCAGTCCAGTCCTTTCTCTGCCCAAGACAGAAGCAGACACTGCAGGCCAATACAGCAAAGCACACAGCAAAGAGGTAGTTCCTCCTTACAGCTTCTCCAGCTCTTCTTCTTGGCAGGTTTCTTGATCCAAAAGAGTTCTAAAGTTCTGGGGTCTGGGCCCAAATATTTATACCACATTTCCCTTTGTTCTCTTGTGGCAAAAGAAACGCTTAGCTTAGTCCAAACCAGTTCTGTCCTCTCTGGTCCAGCTTCCTGGCAGGGGGTGGAGAAAGCATTGTGAACAGGAGACAGGGCCCATTCAGGTTCAAGGAAACCTCCTCCCACTACTCTTAACGCAGTCCAGGCCAATTCAACTCAGCTCTGAGTCACCCAGGAAAGGCAGAACATGCCTCAACCCCCCCGCCCCCTGTGCATGTCTGTAGTGAATGCACATCCCCAGCTCCTGTCACTCCAATACTAGACAGTCAATACACAACCCAGCAGAGGCACATAGGATGGCTAAGCAAGAAATTGCTCACTTTCTAAGAGTGGCATTTTCAAACACACAATTTAAAAACCATCTTTACTAAAAGATGTGTTATTAAATTCTGAGTTTAGAGAGCCCAAACTCCATTTCTCTATCTTGTCCCAATGGAAAGTTATATTTGTAAGATGTTACAAAGCAACTCCCATGTTAGCTATGGGACAGATAGCTTTGCAGTAGTGAAAAACGAAATACACTGTATTTCACTATCAGGACATGTCACACACACCAGGACATGTCCTACCTTTCACATACGCTGCACCCAGCCCAGAGGGGTACCTTGGGCCTACCTGAGGGGTGCCTTACATGTAAGAAAAGGGAAGGTTTGGGCCTCGCAAGTGGGTGCATTTGCCAGGCTGACATGGCAGTTTAAAACTGCGCGCAGACACTGCAATGGCAGGTCTGAGACACCTTTGAAAAGCTACTTGTGTGGGTGGCACAACCAGTGCTGCAGGCCCACTAGTAGTATTTGATTTACATGCCCTGGGCACACACAGTGCACTTTACTGGGGACTTAGTAGTAAATCAAATAAGCCAAACATGAAAACACCAATCCATAAACACAATTTACATAGAGAGCATATGCACTTTAGCACTGAATAGCAGTGGTAAAGTGCCCAGAGTCCTAAAACCAACAAAAACAATGTAAAAAAACAGGAGGCCAAAAAGCAAAAAGTCTGTGGGTGAACCTGCTGGAAAAGCCAAGTCTAACACATAGTCACTGCCGGGTCCTCATTGCATTTGTTTACACCGCACAGCGGATCTGAATGAGACCACGTGGTAGTGGGCCAACAGCACCAAAAAGTAAACACTTCTATGTTGACGGTGTCGTGGTACATTAGTAATTAAAATATTTTATTAAAAAGGTGTGCTGCAGTGTATTTCAGACAGCAGGCAGGCAGCACAGAGCGCACTCAAGCAGCGTGGCGCTTCCTGCTTGAATGTAGCTCTTTGTCCAGCGCTCTTCGCACGGCTAGTCAGGGTGCTGCAAATTCCTGACAATGCATTTTAAGGCAGTGATGCGGACATCACACCTAAAATGCGTTAGTCTAACGCCTGATGCATGGTACTTTGCAGGGCTGTTGAAGATCATGTCTATTAATGGCCTTTCTGTTTTAGCACAGCGCTCAAGGGCACTACATGTCCCAAGAACCAGAGCGGCAGTAATCACATGCAGCTGTTCTGGGCAGGGCTCGAGTATATGAAAGAGCTCATGCACGCGAGCCGACGTGCATAATTAACAATTCCATAGGTGTCGGAAGAGCATCTGGAACAACACACTTTGTGTTTCATTGTTGTTTGCTGGCTCCCGCTGTTGGCCACCTTCGTGTCATTGAGGAGGCGACGGAGGTTCCATTGCTCCTGGCTGACAACAGTAACGGAATCCCAGGTAAAGAAACTTAATTTAAAATCCATAGAGGTATACTATGTTTTGCTTAAGGAAGCCTGAGTAGCGCTCAATTCTTATTTGGAACTTTTGAGTCCCGCTTGGTGCTGGGCCCTGGAAATACATGGTACTTCATTGGGGATCAACAAAGCAGTACTCAAGGCAACTAATAGCGGGACATATGAGAATCAATTGTGTTGGAGCGTGCCTGAGCCTCAAACCTTTCTTCATTGATGGAATTCCATATTGACATTGTGAATTACAGTCTGCAACCTTTTCTTTTGTTGAGCTATTTTTTGAGTAGGTCGTTCTGCAAAAGTCTTTGGTGAAGTTAATCAAAGTGAATCAAGACTGATAATTTGCAGACCCTGTGAATAGAGTGTTCGTTGGCAAAATGAAAAGCCGTGCTTGCGGTATGTATGGAAGTTCCTGTTCAAATGTCAAAAGTATTTATGTTGCTGGAGTGAATGCATTGGTGTTTCATGTACTCTTTGTTTTTCAGCTGACGCATTCAGTGGGGGAGACCTTTTGAGACACGTGCTACGTAAATAGTCTTGCCAATCACATAGGGAATGACTGCCGGGTGCTAGGTTATTATTGTATGCATCATTTTACTTCAGATTTTGTTTTCTGAGCAAGGAACAGTTTGAGTAATTATTACTATTTTGTTTTAGGTTTTCGTTCCACACTGTTCCTATCCCATACCCTTTCCCTCGCTTGATCCCCTCCCAATAATCTGTGCCTTTATGGTAAGCACAATAGGAGATATCGAGAGGTGGACCCATTTTGTACGTCAGGCTGATCCTGAGGAGCATTCTCAAACCATCGAGTCTTGACAGGCTTTATCATCACAATCCTTTGCTTGCTTCTCTTTGGTCAGTGCGTGCTAGCTTCACTTCCTCTTCTTGTATTTGCCCTACCATTGAGCATGTCCCAAGTACTTGTGTCCTTTCACTGCTCATGCTTTAGGAGCTACTTTTTTCTTTTTGTTGAAGCACTCCATAAGTCTGCATAAGTTTGCAGGCCTTCTCCATCATGTTCGTCTCCCCTGCCCCCGTGTCTCTTACGAATGTGCTTTTGTTCCCCTGTCCCTTGTTGTTGCTTGCCCTGTCCTGCCTCCTCTAGCCCCCATGTTGTTGCTTGTCCCATCACGCCCTCTTTGTTGTTGCTTGGCCCTCCCGCTCCTCCTGTCCTCCATGTTGTCACTTGCCTCCTCCCGCTGCCCATGTTGCCCTCCCTACCCACCCGCTATTAAAAGAAAAATGCTATGATGCTGCCAGCTGGGACGCATCACAGCACTTTAAAAAAAGAAAATGTTAACAAACGTATTTGCAGTGTACTGCTTCAACAAGCAGAGGCAGAAAAGACTGCCATTGGATTCCTGTCATTCTGTTGCATATAGAGGGCTAGAGTCAACAAATGTTTGCCACAGCAACTCATTCTGTTCTGCCCCACTAGCAGGGGGGGTCAAATGCAGGTGCCTTTTGTGGGACTGACTCTGCAGCAGCCCCACCATCCTTTCAGAGGAACTAGCTTGCCAGAAATCATCCCAATTTCTTCTATTGCCCAGAAGCCCAAGAGTGCCAGTCTTAAATAAGAACTCTTAGTGGTAACAGCTGCGATCTGTGGTTAACCCCTCAATTAACTGTTTAAATTCTAGGCCAACATAGCATTTCATCTTTCTGAGGTCGATACTGTAAATGCAAATGAATTGGGCAGTAGCATCTGTGATACAGGACTGTTAGGTTACATCTCTTTGAGGGGCTGCTGTGTGTATCTTTATGTTCTTTGTTAAACCCAGACAGTGTGATGAATGGTTGGGTGTCGTTCCTCCATCACCCACTAAAGTTAATCGTGGATACATGGGCTTGGAAGGGTTTGATACACACTTCTCAAGACTAACCGCTGCAATGTCCTGTCTATGCCTAGAATCATGGATATCATTTAGGGGTCGCCAGGAGTTGCAGTTGCGACCCCTGTCTTGCCCCTTGCACCCCCTGGCACTGCCTTTGTGGCCACAGGCATCAGAGATGATAATAACCCCGCACTGTGCCCACTCCAGTATAGCATGCAATCTTCTATCACCTGTATTTCTCATAATAAACAGCCAACATGCGTTGCAGTTATAGTGGTCATTGTTGGCCGCAGTTTTATTACGGTTGAATGCATATACTCTGGTCATAATTTTATGACCCCTGGCCATAAATTGTCATTGCGGACTGTCATACCTTGTTTGTCATAAATCATATACTTTGCTTATCATAACACTTTGCTTGTCGTAAATCATTTGTACATCATAAATTTGTAAATTGCCCCGACAGTTCATTGGGCAGTTCTTTTGCAGGCTTATCTCCTTTCTTGCCACTTCTGGGTCATAAAATTGTTCTGTTGGTTTCCACGCTCCTTGCGTGTGGGGGGTAGCTTCTCCCCAGAGTTAGGCCCCAACTCGCTACCTTGTTAGTCTCATTTGTGCCCTGCCGTCCGGCTGGGTTTGGGCTGCGAGTGCCGTCTCCGTTTGCTACCCCCTTTTGTCAGGCCTACTCACCCTGCCGTAAGGCATCCCAAAGTGAGTGGCCCTACTCTTACACACCGCCCTGTCAGTGTGTCTCCATAACCAACCATTGTACCCTTACTTATCCGCTATCTGCTTGTCTATTGTCCAGCACTGCGACACTGCTGTTCCTCAGGTGTGGGTGGGTCAAAACTTCTGGCTGCGCCACTCCCCCCGCTCCACGATGATAAGAGCTGCACAGGGTGAGCGGTGACTTATAAACCCCCCCACGGCTTTCCCACCTCTGCCGGCGGTTTCCCCCCATTGGGGTATTCGTACCTCGCCTGGCCCCCCATTGGACGGGGGTATGGCGCCTATCTGGCGCACCTTCGGCACGAAGGGCTACCCCCATCTGCTTCTCGGCGCTTTGGGGCACCTAGAACCGGATCCTTCCGGTGGCTCGGCGGCAGTTATGGCACCCGCCCTCGAGGCCCCCTTTGGGGGTGGCCTCTGCAATAACCCCCGCACTGTGCCCACTCCAGTATAGCATGCAATCTTCTATCACCTGTATTTCTCATAATAAACAGCCAACATGTGTTGTGGTTATAGTGGTCATTGTTGGCCGCAGTTTTATTACGGTTACATGCATATACTCTGGTCATAATTTTATGACCCCTGGCCATAAATTATCATTGCGAACTGTCATACCTAGTTTGTCATAAATCATATACTTTGCTTATCATAACACATTGCTTGTCGTAAATCATTTGTACATCATAAATTCGTAAATTGCCCCGACAGTTCATTGGTCAGTTCCTTTGCGGGCTTATCTCCTTTCTTGCCACCTCTGGGTCATAAAATTGTTCTGTTGGTTTCCATGCTCCTTGCGTGTGGGGGGTAGCTTCTCCCCGGAGTTAGGCTCCTACTCGCTACCTTGTTAGTCTCATTTGTGCCCTGCCGTTCGGCGGGGTCTGGGCTGCGAGTGCCGTCTCTGTTTGCTACCCCCTGCTATCAGCCCTACTCACCCTGCCATAAGGCATCCCAAAGTGAGTGGCCCTACTCTTCACACCGCCCTGTCGGTGTGTCTCCATAACCAACCATTGTACTCTTACTTATCTGCCACGCCGTCAGAGGGGCTACCGTCTTCCTGCGGCTCCCCCTCCCGTCGTCTTTTTAAAAAAAAAATTAACTTGCAGCCTGCCAGAGCCATTGCGCCCCACAGGTTATCCCAGAACACACGCATCCCATCCTTCGATAGGTGAACCCCATCCCGCCCATAGAGCTCTGGGCGACCTGGGTGGATGAGGCCGTGCCTGATGCTGTCCAAGCCATTGGTTTTGCAGAACTTGTTAACTGCAATGTTCAGCTTTCTCCGCGAGTTTTCAACCGCCTTGTGTGACTCGGCCCCACCAAGCCATTCTACTGATCAACTCTGACCATATGATGGACGTATTACCAAAGCACCTCGCCACCTCTGTTAAGTCGTCTCTATGGCCTGGAGGAGCACCTTCCTCCCCAGTTGGGCTAGGTCGTTTCCCCGAGGTGGATTATCAAGATGTCCGGGTGCCATGCCGTGTCTGCCTGCAAATCCCTTAGGGCCTCTGGCAACTGGTTCCATCTCATCCCCGGTCGACCCCACCATCGGACGCACGTTTTGACCGGCCTTCCCATCTGCATGTGGCCCCCCGCTGCCACCAAGACTGCATCCTGGATACGAAAGAGTGCCCCACCACCCATACCAGGCGGGGTCGCCTTCCTGCTGAAGCAATAATCACAAATGTCAGCTAGCCTCTCGCACCGGAGGCTGCACCCCCCCACTTTGCAGCCCCTTTTCCTTTGCCAAGAGTTTCTACAATAGTTGGGGTCTCACGTAGGTCCTGTGTGCCCGGGAATGCCATCTGCCAACTGCTTGTATCCCTGCCTCTGTCATCCCGTGTTGAGCTGCTGATGTTGCTGTGCCAATCCTAAATGAATGGGAGACAAATGCTGCTAGGGGGAGCCCTGCTCTGGCGAGGGCCTGGCTCATCACTGCTGTGAACTGAAATTTACTTAGGAGGCTACCATCCCCATGCTTAAAAAGTGGACCCTTCCCTGCTGGTCGCACAGCCATGTAAGTCAGGAGGCAGCAGACTGCGCAGTATCTGTGGTCCTTGATGCACCTCAACCATACTACTGCCCCTTTGCCGGCCTGGTCCGTCTTTGACCACCTCAGTAGTAGCTCAAACTCCGCTAAGCCTGGTTTGACGACAGCTGCTTGCAAGCAACGCCCTGCTGGCCCAGACTTCCTTGGGGCCACAAGCTCATTGAGATGAAAAGCCCCAAAGAACGCGGTTGACAAGGCTGCCTTGAAAAGGTTTAGCTCGAATGTGTCCCTTACTATCGACCCCAGCGTGTCCATAAGCCGGCCCAATCTGGTGAAGTCTATGGGTCGCCTGTTGCCTCTTTTTACCCCCTCTGACAATTTCCACCCTCTCATAGCTGCTTTGATGTAGTGAGAGGCCATGGGATCCTAGCCAGTGCTTATTTTAGTGAAGTGGGCAATAGCTGACAGATGGGCCTGTGCCCATGATCTCGACCTTTTGCTGGTGAATGCCCACTGGATGAACTGCTCGACCGCCCTTTTTGTCTCGACCATATCTCCCAGTGTCTGGATTCCTCCTATGTGCATCACTGTCCCTGCACATTTCTTGCAGAGCTTGGCCGCTTCCGGGGTGAGGGCTTGGTTCACTAGCACCAACAAGTCAATCCCGCCAGGCCCCATAACTGCTCTGGGAAGGGGGTCATAACCTGTTCCGCTCCTGGAGCCAATTCCCTGAATCTGCCGATCTGTGCTCGTGAAAGGGCGTCCGCCACCGCATTCTCCGGCCCTGGTACATGACGTGCCTTCAGATCTATGTTTCCTTCCAACTGCAATTTTACCAATTGACGCATTAGTCTCAGCGTGTCTGGGCACCTGGCTGAGCCTCTGTTGATTGCCTGTACTACCCCCTTGTTGTCAGACCAAAGCGTCAGCTTCTTGTTCCTCAATTCTGGCCTCCAGACTGTTAGGGCCACTACGATGGGGAAGAGCACCAGAAATGTAATGTTGTTGCTGATGCCCTGTTTATGCCATCTGTTCGGCCATTGGCCTGCACACCACTTATCACCCAGAATTGCCCCAAAACCTGTGCTATCTGCTGCATCTGTGAAAAGGGCAATCTGCTTGGCTGTCACCCTGCCCTCTCTCCATATCAAGACACCATTACAATCTGCCAGGAATGTATCCCACATGAGCAGGTCCTGCTTGACCCCTGCCCCCAGCCTGACGTGGTGGTGCTTGTGAGTGAGCCCTGCTGTTAGCTGTGTGAGGCGCCTGGCAAAAACCCTGCCCGCGGGTATGACCCTGGCTGCAAAATTGAGCTTGCCAATCAACTGCTGTAGCTTGGGGAGGGTTGCCTTTTCCCAGCCTAGGCCCCTTATCTCATCCCTAAACTCCCTCACTTTCTCTTCGGGCAATCTGGATGTTCCCGCAACTGAGTCTAGCTCTATCCCCAGGAATGTGATTTTTGTTGAGGGGCTTACTATTTTCTCTGCTGCCAGCGGGATCCCCAACTCCCCGGCTAACCCCAGGAATGCCGCCAAGGTGTCACCACACTCTGCTGACCTTGCGGGGCCTGTGAACAGAAAGTAGTCAAGCTAGTGTAGTTTACCCCACACGGGTTGCCTGTTGTGCAGGGCCCATTCCAGAAAGGTGCTAAACTGTTCAAAATATATGCAGGACACTGCGCACCCCATGGGCATTGCTTTGTCAATATACACAGCCCCTTCCCACTGGAAACCCAAAAGGTGGAAACTTGCGGGATGAACTGGGAGAAGGCGGAAGGCGGACTCAATGTGCGCTTTTGCCATACGGGTTCCTTGGCCTGAGGCCCTTACCAAGACGATGGCGTCATCGACTGTAGCGTAACCCACTGAGCATGCCTCAGCATTAATACCGTCATTTACTGACGTCCCCTCAGAGAAGGAAAGGTGGTGGATGAGTCTGAACTGCCCCGGGTCCTTCTTGGGAACTACCCCCAGGGGAGAGATTATCAATCCTCTGTTGCCTGAAGAGGCAGGGGACCCTCTATCCTACCCAGTGATTTCTCTTTTTCTAGCTTTTTGCGAACCACCTCAGGGTGTTGTAGTGCTGACTTTCATTTCTTCGCGCCTCCCAGCGGTAGAGGACCCTCAAATGGTATCACAAAACCTTCTTCAAAACCTTGCACAAACGTGGCAGCGTCTGTCTTGTTGTGATATTTGTTGGCTAGCCATCGGAGTTGCTGTGTGTTGATGGGGGACTTGGCTAATCTGTAGTTGTGTACTCCCTCTTGTCCCCCCCTCCCTCTCTTGTCTGTTCTGTTCTTTCTCTTTTTTGTCCCCTCGTGGCTCTTTCTTGCGTCTGCACCCTGCCGCTGGATGGCCTCCGCCACACGTGGAGCATATGTCCTGGAATTTGCACGAGGCCCCCCATGTGCATTCGTTGGAATCATACTTCCAGCAGATGGAGGGGGTTTCCAAGTATTAAATGATTTGGGCCTGTGAAATGACCTGTCCTTCCTTCTTTAGAAAGAACCCTGAAAGGGCTGCTCGCTTTTCCCTGACCATGTTTTAACCTCTTTCGCCACCATCATGTTATGTATGAAAGCGGACACATCCTCCTCATTCCATTCCATCTCTGGGTGTGTCTGCATTTTTAGTCTAAAACCCTTATCGTATTCTAACCATGCATCCCCTGGGAATTGCCTATGCGCCCCGTGGATGTTGGCCTCATACAGCCATAGGTCTGCCGCACAGCGTGGGAACTTCTCAACAATAATGCAGGCCATGATTCTAAATGCATCTAACCAGTTACCAAAATTCCTTTCCTTCCGCTCCCTTCTCCTTTCCCTCCTGTCCTCATCTTTTTTATCGCACATCGTCAGGTCCAGCCTGTCTACTTGAATCACTAACAAGGAGAAAATGTCAATAAATTCCTTCCTCCATATCTTCTCTTTCACTGCTAAGGGGATAAGGCTCGCCAGCCCCGTGGCCCTCATGGTCATCGATGCTGGACCTTGCGAAGGCCTGGCGTATGCGTCCGGGTGTAGGCCTGCTCTAGTTGAGTCGCTTGTCACGCTTGCTCTGCCTCATGCTGCTACGGGGGACCCTAAACCCCCCCCCCTGCGCGACCTGCCCTTGCAAGCGCTCCTGTCGAGCGCAGCCTGGGTCTATCAGGTGCCATGGTAGCCAGGATACACCCCCTTGAGGTTGTGTGCCCACTGTCTCTAGCCCCTGTGCACCTAAGACATTAAGCAAAAGCGGTGCCATTGATTTTAAGCATTCCTGTACTATTGTACCAATGTGCTCACCCCTTGTCGCTGTGTTGCTGGCGTCTCTGCTAGCTCCTGCCACCACCGGGATGGCTACAGGCGGCAGGTCGGTCCTCTGGCACCCTTTCTTGGCCGCCGTCCTCCGCGGTGTTCTCGACGCAGCCCTCTGTCTCTTCTTGGGTGCTGGCCTGCTGCCGTTCACGGGTGGCTGCTTGCTGGCCCCTTCACCGGCGTTGTGGTCCAGGTGTGACTACAGCCAGCTGGTCCCGTGTACCTCAGATGCTGCCCAAATTTGCCTCAATAGATCCCCCAGCTCTCCTGGTTGCTCCTTCTCACTCTGGTACTCCATCATGCCTTTCGCTCAACTCCTTTGATTTTCTTCCTTGGCGGGGTGCTGCCGCCCTCCTTTATGCACCAAAACACCTTAGCTTCAACTGTCACTGGGGTACAGCCCCCCCCCCCCAATGTATTAATCAGGTAACACTTGGCCAACTCCCTCTTAGCTGGAGTCTTTGGCTCAACTTCGTTTACTTTTCCCTTCTTCATTTCTCTGGGTGTTTTTTTTTTTTTAATTTGGTCGCAGGTGGTGCAGAATACTTCAGCCAGACGTGTGCATCCTCCCGTCAGTCTCTCCCTCTGCTCCTATACTACACTCTCTGCATTGGCTACCTATTAGGAAAAGGCTCACGTTTAAGATGTGCTGCCTTACTCACAAATCCTTAAGTGGTAACACTCCTGCTTACTTAACAGAGACATACATACTATCTCCCGACCAGACTGTTGAGATCCACTGCCAAAGCCCTACTTCAAATTCCTCGGATTTGTACCTCCAGATTCGGCGGGAGGTCATTCTCCTATGTGGCACCCCTCTACTGGAATAAACTTCCACTACAAATTTGTTTGTGTACAGAGCTGGGAAAGTTTAGAAAACTCCTAGAAATGTGGCTGTTTTAGTTAGTTCCACTAGACTCATACTTCAGCAAAGCGCCAAGATATTCCTTCGGGGATGATTTGCTACGCTCTACTAAGCAATGCTAACATAACATAACATTGTCTGCCTGTTTTTTATTATAATAATAGTGAATAATATTCTTTTATTTACTATTAGTGTAATAAAAAATGGAGCACACTTAGGACCTGTAGTGGCAGCTGAGGAAAGTAAAAATGGTTTTAAATGTATGTTGTATGCATGCTTGAGGATGAGAGTGTGTTCAAGTGAGAGTATGCGTATGTGTGAGAAAATGTTTGTGTATGCGTAAGCCTGTGTGTCTGAGTGAAAGTGAGTGACAGTCAAGTGACAGGTAGTGAGTGAAATTGTGGGAATTTGCGGCACAGATTTACTATTGCTTGACACAAGGCAACACTGCACCAAAGTTGCTGCGCTGACTTGCATCAAAGTGAGAGAGAAAATGGGCCAGATCTAATAAGATATGTTGTATTTTTTCTCTCCCCATCCACTGGTGCACTTTTGGCCTCCATGTGTGTCAATGCACATACCCTTGTTCCAGAGTGCAAAGTGTGTGCATTTTCTGAAGCACAGGCTATGTACTGGAAGGAGTACCTTCCAGTACAAAAACTGTGCTTCAAGGCTTTTACCACTTTATATGTGTGCTGTACAACTCAGCCCACATGCAACGTTGGAAAAACAAGAAGAAACAAAACTAATTCTCCTTGTTATGCTATTTGATTTTGGTGCAAATTCCTGTCTACCAATTTTTGTAGATAGGGCTTTGCATCAAAACCCCTGGGTGGTTGCATGGAAACGCCCATGCACCATCCATGGAATGCCTCTTGATACATAATAATGCAAAGCAGCGCCTAGAACAATTTTGTGTTACTTTGTGATACTATCCAATGCAAATCCTCAATTGTTGTGGTGTTAGGTCGTGTGACATGCCTTCCTGGCAAAAATCTGGGTATGGGGTCATATGATGTCACTTCCTGTGATGTCATTAAGGTCAACAGGTATGTGATGTCACTTCTGCTACCCCTTGCATTTTGGTGAATCAATGCCCATACTTTAAATCTGCAACAGAAATGTAATATGCCAAGTGATGCTCCTGCAGCGCAATGAGTGTGAATATTTGAATGTAATTGTTTACTAAAGGTTATGACCCTAAAAGCATCTACTGCCAGAGCATTTTGTAATGCTGGATATCATTCTCATATAGATAATATCAGGCGGGCAATACCCATTGGGCTGGAAGGGCTTCAGTCACCTCCCGCCCCCCTCCGTCGTGTTCCGTAGCCCGGGCTAAAGGTCTGCAGCTGTGTGGGTTGCTGGCCCTGGTAAAGCATGGGTGAAGTACAGCTTGAGAAGAGTTCATCAGAATGAACATTTTCTTTTCTCTGACAGACAGCTTATCTTGCTGCTTGAAGCATCCTAGAAGGACGCAATGTGGGGGGTCACAGGTCATTCAGTACATCTAGGACAAAAAACCCACAGTGTGGATTCTAATTGTGCAAGGCAGTGTGCTTTACTGATAATTTTTGTTTTAAAGAGAGACAATGCCGGACCATTAACACTGGTATGTGAGACCGCATCTGCACTTTAAAGCCAATCTCTGCCTTCTTCCTCTGCTTTCAAGCAAGCAAAACAGAAATCCGAAAATTGCCTTGATTTACAATTGCATTTATATGGTGCTTACTACTAATGTGAGGGGTAATTAGCTCTAAATAAATGCTAAAAAGGGAAGGAAGAGTTTTTTTTTCTAAATTGAATGACCATTCAGCAAGTCAGACTTTTCTGTCAAGTGCAAGGAGGAATGGGGGGCATTTTGAGGTTTGGTTTTAAAAGTTCCAAGTACTGACTAAAACATAAGAACATGCAAAATGATTTTGGCAAAATAGGGGTGGGTGGCTTGAAAAGAGGGCCCATGGGTAGCAGTTGCGGTTCTTTTGATAAAATGTTCCTGGCTGCCTGTCGTTTTTTTATCTGTGCAGTTTTATATTGAGTAAACCTGGCCTACAGGCATGAGCACCAGAATACATTAGTCAAAATCAGATTTTTTCTTTTTTTAGGCACTGGGACATTAAGGGATTTGCCTAGGATCACAGGATGTTGAGCTGATGCTGGGACTCAAACCTCGTTCCCCAGAACTAACGTTGACAGCTCAGGTCATTGTACCAAATTTCATCAGTTAGTTTTGGCGTCAGTGGTGGCTGGTGAGCTTTGAAAGTGGTGGGTGTACTACCACCCAGAAGTTTACCCCATTTTTTTCAAAACTCATTCTTATTCCCGCTCACATTTAGACCCAGATTCACAACCATTTTGTGCTGGGTTTGCATTACAGAAGTGATGCAAACCTGCACAAAATGTTTTATTTAATTTACTGAAAGTAATGCAAAGTAGTGCAAATCTCTGCTTTGTGTTACTCTGTGTCAAGGGGGCATTCCAGGGGTTGTACATGGGCGTTCCTATGTAACCACCCATGGTTTTTGACGTAAAACCTTATCTACTAACAATAGTAGATAGTGTTTTGCATCAAAAAATAAACAACACATGAAAGCAGGCAATAAAAAGGAAAAATGCTTTTATTTCTCCTAACCTTTCCCACTTTGCATGTGTACTGGACTGTAGCGCACAAATCTAAAGTAGGAAAAGTTTTAAAGTTAGCCAAAGCATAGTATTTTGTACTGGAAGGGCACCCTTCCAGTACAAAACGAATGCTAGACTCACGCAGACACCTTTGCAGTATTGCGTAAAGGTGTGTGTGTGGTGCTCCGTGCCTAATCGTGTGCCAGCGCTGGGAGAGAGCAGGATGGTGCTATATCTTTGTAGATATGGTGCTTTCCTGCTCTCTCTCTCTCATGGAATGTAGCAACTTTGGGTGCTGTGCTGCGTTGTGTGAAAGTTTTTATAATATGGGTCTGAGTCTCTTTTCCCTTACTTACTCCTAACCCTCATTCTCTCACTTGCTCATTCTCACTCATACTCCCTCCCAGTCACTGTTACTCACACACAAATGTACTCATACTCACTGATTCTCATTCTCACTTACTAACACACTTCCACACACTCACTAACTCTGGGCCCTGGTGCAACTGCTCCTGCTGCAGTATTGATAGCTACACCCACAATTCACTTCTACTTCCTTGCACAAGCTCCAATCAATAACACGTTCTCACACACTCATACTCCTTCACTCACTCCCTCATACTCACTTCACTTTCACTTATTAATGCACACTCCCAATGTCTGATTCGCGCTTTCACTCTCATTGACACTCTCAAACACACACACTTTCACTCAATCCTATCAGCGGCGGCCGGCACAGGTAAGCCCGGTGAGGCGGGGTAGGGCGCGGCGGGGTAGGGCGCGGCAGGGGGGAAGACGACAGAAGACGAAATAGGTATTATTTATTTATTTATTTATTTATTTATACCTATTCTGTCGTCTGTCGACTTACCCCCCCTTACAACCATCCCCGCCCTACCCCACCACCCCGCCGCATTTCTCTGTGCCGGCCGCCGCTGAATCCTATTCACTCTCAATTACTCACAAACACATACACAAACACATAGAGAAATATTTTTTTTTTATGCACCTGCCTTACTTAGGTGGCATCTTGGAGGCTCCATGGCAGCAACAGAGCAGGAATACGGTGCTGGGCATTTGAATCAGCAAGCCATGATTCCCAACGAGGAGCCAGGTGGCACAGCGAGGGCATGATTGGAAAGGGGAAGACCCACCTCAATACCCTCTCAGGTTCTTGTATGCGTAAGGGGGGGCTGCAGGGTTGACTAAATTATGCGGCAAGAAAAGGCAAATTATGTGGCGTAATGCAGCACATTTTGTGATAGTATCATTTCATTATTTTGACATTTGTACACTTATTAACACTTTCTGGGCATTGGTTGCACCTCATTGGTACCAATTTAATACCTAAATATAGCAATAACCAGCAGAAAGGTGACCAGTTAGCCTTTGAAAAGGGACTTCTGCTACACAGAAACACGTCACTGGGTTTTTAGTAACTTTTGAGCTAGAAACAATTTTTGTTTCTTAAAATCTGGAGATTATGCAGCAGATGATGGATTATGCGGCAAATGCGGCTAAACCATAATTATGCAAAAAACACTGCAGCCGAACAATCACTTATTCCAAGTGGCCCTGTTGATAGGACTGGAAGGAAAACGGCCTTAACAACGCGGGCTGAGCCACGCGTGCCGTTTCCCTACAAGCCGTACCACGCTTGCCTTAACAACACATGTGCCTTAACAACGCATATGCGTTGTTAAGGCAATGCGCTGTCTAGTTGCCAAGCAGAGGCACAGGAAGGGGAAGACAGGAAGAGGAAGGACTATCGGGAATCAGGAAAGGACACGGTAAGGTAAGTGGGGCTGCAGCTTGGTCTTGGGGTGTGGAGGGGGTAGTTTTTCGGGGTGGGGTAGGTTTTAGGACTCAGGTGAGGGTCGGGGTAGTTTTTAGGTTGGGGAAAGTTTTTAGGGCTAAGGACACTGTGAGGTAAGTGGGGCTGGGGCTTGGTCTTGGGTGGTTGAGGGGGCAGTTTTTCGGGGTGGGGTAGGTTTTAGGACTCAGGAGGGGGTTGGGTAGTTTTTAGGGTGGGGACAGTTTTTAGGGCTAAGGGCGGGGGAAAAACTGACAGTTTACAGGCCAGGGAGCAGGGTCGGTGTAGTTTAGGGATGTAGGGGATAGGTTTTAGGGCTCAGGGCAGGGGGGGCTAGGGTCAGGGTAGTTTTTGGGGCGTGGGCTTAATATTTAGGGCTCAGGGCAGGGGGAGAAGGGGCAGTTTACAGGGCAGGGTTGGGGTAGTTTAGGGATGTAGGGGATTGTTTTTAGGGCTTAGGGCAGGGGACAGTTTTAGGCATCAGGGCGGGTGGGGGGCTGGGTCGGGGTACTTCACGGAGTTAGGGAACAGCTTTTTAGGGCTCAGGGCGGGGGGCTGGGGTCAGGGTAGGTTTTGGGGTGTGGGATAAATTTTTAGGGCTCAGGGCAGGTGGAAAAGGGACAGTTTACAAGGCAGGGCGCAGGGTCGGGGTAGTTTAGGGATGTCGGGGATAGTTTTTAGGGCTCAGAACAGCGGGCTGGGGTGGGGGTAGTATTTGGGGCGTGGGCTTAATTTTTATGGCTCAGGGGATGGGGAGAAGGGACAGTTTACAGGGCAGGGTCGGGGTAGTTTAGGGATGTAGGGGATGTTTAGGGCTTGAGGGTCTGGGGTCAGGGTAGTTTTTGGGGTGTGGGTTTAATTTTTAGGGGGCAGGGGGAAAAGGGACAGTTTACAGGGAAGGGATGTGATCTCTAGCCCGCATGCCCCTTTACCCATCATATCTTTACCACGAAATTGCATGGTAAAGGCATGCGTGGTAAAGGCATGCCTGCTAAAAACGCGGTCGTGGTAGAGACCACATGGCACAGGCATGCGTTGTTCAGGCATGCGTTGTACCATCATACAACCGGACTGGAAGCACAGAATTATAAGAAGCTGGGATAGTTCTGAGGATCCTGCCCCTGCTGCACTTTGTGGATTTTCATTGGCTTCAGCGATGCACTGATGTGTCCCCTGACAGCCCCATTTTAGCAGATATACTGTGCTGCCTGAGGCATGTACAGTATGTGCGCTAAATAAAATGGATTGTGCCTGTGTGAGGGAATTATAGTTGATCTACGCCCCTTAGACATCTCACAGTCCACCTCCCAGAAGGTCCTTGTGTGCCTCTTGCGCTTTTTTGTTTGGTGGAAAGACACATAATAGACTGAAGAGGCTGATCAGAATAATACTGTGGCTAAACAGCAACTGTCACTTCTACCACCAAAGCTTTCTGCCACAGCACCATGGTTTTCTATAAGATTGCTCCGTCCTCGTATGTTCTACCTTTTGATCATCCTTACCGTCTCTGCAAGTGGGAATTGGTGGTTGGAATACCTTGAGCCAAAGGGAGAACAATGCCTGCTCCAAATCCAAGACACATTCACATTTCAAAGGATCCAAACCGGTACGGGTAGACCCATGGGTTAACACACCTACTTCAGAGACATGGTCCACCTGGCTCCCCTCTTTTCAGAGTCCACCCGTTTTAAAGCTCACACTTGGTGCTCACAGACAAGAGTTCAAATATTAATGTTTTTGCTTTAACCTTGTTTTTCTGCTCAGGCCAACTCTTTGTTTCCCATGTGCTACAATGCAGTTTAACTTCTATTGCATTGCCCATAAATAGTCACCTGGACATCAGCACTGTTCATCCTGCTCTGTGTCCCATTTGTCACTCTCGCCACATGTCGTCTTCCCTCCTGTTCCCTGTCATTCTCCCTTTTCATTTTTCTAAACCTGCCCCTTTCCACCGCATTCATTTCACCTTAGTTTCATTTCTTATTTATCATTGTCTCCTTGTCTCAGTCTGATCTTCCCTGCTCTTTCTAAATTTTCTCACTACAAATGTAGACTAAAAGAACATACCAAAATGACATAAAAGCAATGAACATCAAGAAGACATTCACAACAAATCCCACTGTGTGAAGAAAGACAGTGCCTTTGAGAGGGATAAAAAGACAGGGTAAATATAGATCAGCACCATGTGTCCAAAATCTTGCAGCGCAAAGTCCATTAAAACTTCACAATTCAAAAGTGTGAAGTCTGCTTGGTATCAAGAATCTTATTTCGGTGCCTATTTTATTAAGGAGAGGAAGTTGGTTGTTCTTCTCGAGATCAGCTGAACAATAAGGGGCCGATTACGATGCGGCCCATAAAGGCTCCGACCGCCGCATCTTAATGGGCCGCGCGGTTTACTTTTCGACCGCCTCATTATGATGGAGGCGGTCGGACAGTAAACTGGCAGGTCATTCCGGCTGGCTTCCTACGGGCTCGGAGAGCCTATTGGCCAGTTGGAAGCCAGCCAGTAATCTCAAGGGTGCGCCTTTCCGCCCTTGAGATTACGATGCACGGTTTCCAACATGGTTTCCAAGTCGACCTGTCCGACATGGAAATTGTGTCAGAAAGCGTGTTTGGGGGCCCCCAGCAGGGCCCCCTTTGGGGCACGGCCTCCAGTTGGAGGCCGAGGTTGATGTCCGCACCTTGTGGCATGCACCTTGAGATGCCTGCCGCGGGGTGCAGAGATGAACTGCACCTCCCTTTTCTCAATGGGAGCTTGTGTTACGGCCAATTTACAGCCGTAACACGAGCTCCCATCACCTCCTTTTCTCAATGGGAGCTTGTGTTACGGCCGGGGTATGGCCGTAACACGAGCTCCCATTGAGAAAAGGGAACAGAGTTCTGTCACATTGTAATGGGCCAGTCGGGACCTCCAACCGGGTGTCGGTCGGTCCCAGGACCGAGTTGGTGTCGGGCGGAAGCAATTGTGCCCGACATCAAAAGCAGCCCCTTAGGCCTTGATTACAAGTCTGGCGGTCCACGGACTGCCAGACCCGCAGGGGGTGGCAGTGGCAGTCCCAGTGCCTGACTCATAATAGGTCGCAACCTCCGTTCCCTGGTGGTGTTACGGCAGTCAGGAGGCCACAATATGCTTGGCAGGACCTCTGCGGTCCCCCCAAGCATATTACAAGTTTCCTGTCCACTGGCGGTGTCATGGAGGTTCCTCCTCCAGTACACTGATAAAATATCGACAAAATATCCCCATACCAAAATATCGTGACCAAAATATCGATATCAAAAATAATGACATCCTTTACTTAAAATGGTACGTACAAAAATATCGGAAAAAAAATATTGATGTCATTAATACAGTTGTATAAAATATCGCTTTTTAAATATATATCAAATAAAATAATAAATATATTAAATAGTAACATTAATTTAAAAAATATATATTTAATATATATCTTAGCAAATATAACAATAAACTTAATTACAAAAAGTTAAACACACATATATAATAATGAATATATATTTACATATATCTACTTACAAAAAGTTATTAAACTAATAATTTTAATTTATATTATAATTTAAAAATAATATAAAAAGAAATAAATATATATATACATATACCATTAACATAAAGGGGCTAATTACAATGTCGGTCGGAAAGCCTCCAACTGACACCGTCTTGGACTTGGGACCGACCGACTTGCGATCAGCAGTTCAGATCGCCTGATTACGATGCGCCCGAACACTGTTCGGTCGGATTCCCATTGTTTCCTATGGGAACTCGTATAATGCCAAGAACCGACCGTAACACAGGCTTCTATGGGGAAATGGGGTGTGTGTGTAAAACCCTGCACCCTGTCGCAGGCACCCCGTGGTGCAACACATATACAAAAAAATTACATCACATACATTTAAAATAAATACTAAAAAAACAATACTAATTAAAAAACAATATTTTAAACAACTATATTTTTGCAAACGATATTAATGACTTCTATATTTTAAAAATCAATATAACTTACCTTCAAATTGATTTTCTTGACATCGATATATCCATGTCACGATATTTTAAACTCGATATTCTTGTACATCGTTATTTGCAATTCAATATTTTGTCTAAACACCCCCTCCTCCATGAACACCGTGACGGAGAGGAAACAAAGTGGGCCCTGCAAGGCCCCCTGTGCCTCCTCCGCATGGGGTTGCTTGCAGGAGGGCACAACATGTGGCCCCCTGTGTGCATGCATCCCAGTTACTGCACAGAATGGACTTTTCAGTCCATGCTGTGCAGGAACTGTTTTTGGCGTTCCCATTGCAGTGTCCAATTTTAGAGGCACCACTGTGGGAACGTTAAAAACCAGCCCACCATACAAGAGAAAACTCCTAATCTGGTGGGCGGTCTGACCACAGCTTTGGCGGTGCGGTAGCGGGGCAGCCCCAGCGCCGCACCACCAAAGTCGTAATCGGGCCCTTAGAAGACATAAATTCCACAGAGAAAAGTAGGTTCTTGTGCATACAGGGAGAGTGAGGCTCTACCACAAACATGCCTTATCATCTTTTGTAGCTGAACTCACTCTGCAGATAGAGCTGAGCTCCAGCACACATGTATCCAAGTTCCTGCATATATAGTGCTGAACCCATGCACAAATGGAGCACGGATCATGTACCCATAGGTAATTTCTTTCATTGAGCTGGAGATAAGTTCATGCATACATAGCACTACGACCCTGGGCAGACAGAGCTGAGCTCTTCCAAATATGCATCTGAGCTCCATTGCAGACAGTGGTGAGTCCCTGCGCAGACATAGATCAAGGGGAGCCAGTTCTTAGCCAAAGTGGAGCTCTTTCAGCATTCATTCCTATAATGTAAAACCTGAGGTTCTCTGTGAACTGAGAAACCAGGACCAGCTATTATTCCGTGGGTGTATCACACATCACACATCTCTCGTCCAGGGTAATCTTCCTGATAGGGAGTGAGGAAGAGAAGGTGAAAGTGAGGATGACAGTGAGAGAGAAGGGATTGAGAGAACCGATTGAAGAGAGAGAGAAAGACAAGGTAGATAGTAGTGAAAGAGAATTAACAATGTGTGCGAATATGAACAGAAAGGTAAGAAAAGAATTAGGAGAGTGTGACTGAGATGGAAAAGAAAAGACACAGAGGGGCTGATTTCGATGTCCGGCGAAATTGCTTCCGCCCGATACCATCTCGTACACAAGACCGACGACACCCGGTCAGCGGTCCCGCCCGCCTGATTTGGATGCGACCGAATACTGTTCAGTCGCATTCCAACATTTCCCTATGTGAGCATGCATTACGGCTGTAAACCGGCCGTAATACATAGGGAAATGGGAGGTGTTGTTCATCCCTGCACCCCGTGGCAGGCACCTTGAGGTGCCTGCCACGGGGTGCAGGGATCAACAGGTGCCTCCTCGGCCCACAACCGGAAATGGCACACACAGGAGGGCCCTGCTGGGGGCCCCCAAACACACTTTCCGACATGGTTTCTATGTCAGACAGGCCGGCATGGAAACCATGCCGGAAACCGTGCATCGTAATCCCAAGGGTGGAAAGGCCCGCCCTTTGGGATTACGAGCCGGTTCTGACTGGCCGACAGGCTCCTTGAGCCCGTCGGAAGCCAGCCAGAATGAAAGGCCGGTTTCAATTCCGACCGCCTGATACATAATCAGCCGGTCGGAATTGAAACCGACGATGAAGGTTAGAAAGCCTCCGATGGAAAGTCAGTGGCTTTCTGAGCTCCACCATAATAGGCCCCAGAGTGTGAAACAGGAAACACCAGAGTAAGAGATGTATGAACAACACCACAACAATAATGCTAAGGCAAACATTATGTTATGTTATGTTATATAATGTTATGTTATGCTATGTTATGTTAAGGGCATTTGTGAAGTGCATCTGTTCAGGTGAAGGAACATGAGCTCCGCACTGGTTGAGGGTGCAGGCATTGTGCACTGGCTGGAGCTACAGGAGCTCTTTGAGAACGGTGCAGCAGTGTTATGGGCACAGACTTTTCCAGGCGCATGGGTCTACTCACAGGTCTCCTTCTGGCTATATCAGTCGAATCCTTGCAGAAGTGTCTTACGCTGTCGATGCTCACATTAACAAGATTAAATATAATGGCTTCTGTTCCTTCACTAATATGGTTACCAACAGTATTTCCCATTATGGATTTCTGTTGCAGCATGCACACATTTAAATCTGTGCATCTTTGCCTAATCTTCTTTCATTTGGAGAGAAAGAAACAGTGACTGAATGCAAGTTTAGCTTAGTTGTAAGTGTGTATTTTTATAAGAAAATTAATTTAGAGCTAACAAAATGGAAACTGGCTGTATAGTTGTAATTTATAAAATAGCCTAATTTCTCTCACAGCTGTGTTTAGCCATTTTAGAGAAGTATTGCAGGGCCAAAAACTGAAGAAAGATTCAGCCACCATTTGAACACTACCATAGATGACAGAAAATACCACATAAAAAAATACACTCATTCCCACCACGATCTCTGCTCTACACTGATGATTACAATGACGATTATTGAGAAGTCATTACATCTTCAAGTAAAAATGCATGTATTACGTGATTTGGTGTTTTTATTGCACTAAAAGCAGTGGTATAAACCCACGTATTTTTAAGGAACAGTGAAATATGGAAAATATTTCAGTGTTACGTGTGAAATACAGATTTTGTCACCACTGTGCAAAGGTTTTACATTGTCCAGGCTACTAGCATTATGCAGCTTGGAGGACCAAGGTTATCGAAACTATGAGACAAGAAATGCAAATTATGTGGCACTGGTCAGGCGGAATTAGTTTCATCCTTTTGAGCTGGAAACACTTTTGGTGAAATCGACATATTTTGGAAATTATGTGGCAAATTCAGTAAATCCATAATTATGCTATAAACTCTGCAGCTACAGAGTCACATAAATCCACTGATCTCACCATTGCCAAATGTTATATCAAGGAGTTGTGACAGGTTAACAAAATCTCAACATTTTAATTGCAGTCAAGGCCCATTGTTAGCTGCGTTTTTAATAAAACAGCTTGTCATTGCCATCTCAGAGTTCTGGTGACATTTACAAACCACAAGGCCAAAGATATCACCAGAACCTCTGGATGGTAATATTGGAACAGATTCTACAGTTACCCATTATACATGCTTTTTATGTACTTAACTTTAAACCATTGGGCATATGCAAATAGATAAACATCAAAATTATTCAGGAGAAAACAAATTTAGGTACTACCCATATATAAAACCTAAATAACAAAATAACATGCATTCTGTCCACTCACTAGACAGCATGAGGAATGTGGCTTAATGGCTATGTTAAAACATCAACAGGGGGGCGTGGAGGGGAATGGAGTAGGACGTATCCCGCTCGCTCTCCGGCAGCCCAGGGCCCATCTGTTGCCATCCACGGTGGAAATACATGATTCCAAGCTCCAGGGGCTGACGAGGAGGTGCCTAGCACACTGGCAATCAGTAGGGTCTCGTGGGGCGCAGAACGGCTCAGTCACGGAACCTCACCGAGACCCGGTGCGCATCTGGCATGCCCTGGGCAAGCCCTGGGCGCGAGCCCCAGTGAGATGTCGGTGTAAGCCACCCACCAGCCGCTGCTGGCCGTCCAAGAAGCACACCGGTGAAGGAGGATACGGACCTCGTCCTGACGGGGGTCTGACCCACGAAGCCGAGCCCAGCAGCAAAGCAAGAACCGGGGCAGGAGTCGGGGAGACCTGAAACCCACTAAGCGAATGAGCGGAGCAGCAGAGCTTACCATCACAAGTGCCCTTCACCTCCTCCCGAGGTGCCCGGTGGCTGCCCCGGATGGCATCAAGAGGCGGAGTCCCCAAGCTTCCAGGGATGCCTGGAGCGGGCTGGGAGCCCACGGTGAGCACCCCAGAGCCAGATGCCTGCGGCGAGATGGAGTGGGGCCGAGACGCTCTGTCCGCGGCCCGCCCCTGACAGCAAGCAGCAACGCAGTTCTCTGGAGCCAGATGCGGCGGGCGGCTGAGACCGGAGAGACGGCGGGCCAGCAACCTATGGCCCCGCCTGCTCCTCCTGCCCCTGCTAGCCGCAGGGGGGCACATCGCACCGGACCAGACCCTCGGAGGTGAGGAGGAGCACGGGCAGGCCCGAGGTCGGGCGAGAGAGCACTCGCAGCTGGGACCCTGCGGACAAGGTGCGTGTGCCTTTCCGGGAGCCCTTCCCTCTTGCCATTGATACAGCCAACGCTCCTCCCTACGGACCCGCGCGAAGCGCCCTTCTTTCCTGAAGGTGGGTGGAGAGGCCCACAATGCTGCAGAACCCTCACCGGGTCACCAATCTTACAACCTGCCCATAAAGGAGGAACACGGCCCAGAGCAACGCGCCGTGTCTGGTAGCTGCGGAGCGGCGGCTAATTGAACGGAAGGCGGGGGACCCCAGACTCTACAAGACTCATCCATCCTGCTTGGGCCCTCTGGGACCCCACTGCCTGGGTTCAAGGGGGTGAAGGGAAGTGCAGGGGGGCCCGTCCACCAGAAGCCTCCTGAAACCAACCCGGGAGGAGGGTCTGTGTGAAACACCAGCGCGCCCCCCTCCCTCTGGTCGCTGCCTTGGGGCCCAAACAGATGAGACTCTTTGACCTGTAAGCCCGTGCCAGCGGAGGGTGGCCCGGCCTACGAGAGAGCCAACGAAGCCCCATGCAGCATGAACGAACCACGGCACCTTTCACATAGAGGGGCGAATGAGACTGGTAGTGGTGGCGCCCACTGCTGCCTGGCCAGTGGTCATTCCCCCTTGGAGCGCCCTCACGACACGGGCCCTGCCCCTAGCTGACTGCGTCCACACATCGACGTGCACACGGGGCGGCTTGAGTCTCCACCACATCTCTAGCTGATTTGTAAGCTTCCCTGGTCTGGCTATACAGCTCCTAATCGCGGCTGGTCCCCAACTTCGCGGCCATATGCCCTACAGGTGGTGGGTTGAGACGCACCTGGACGCCCCGCCAGCCCGACTATTCCCCAATTAAGACAGAGTGGACATGCCATGCTCCAAAACAGCGAAGGATAACCCGGTGACCTCCCTTTGGTCCAAGGCGTCTCTTCCCGAGCCTGAGCTGTTGGCTTCCCCCCGGGCACCAACAATGGAGCCCCCATCTGCTGCCCCTGTCACGCAGACCTACATGGATCGCTTTTTGCAGGAAATCCGCGCAGATATTGGTTCCCTCAAGTACGAATTTAAATCCTGCCTAAAGGACATGCAGACAGAAGTCACAGACATAGGAGAGTGGATGACCTGGAACGCACAGTTGACGCTCGCTCTGAGGACCAAGAGATGCTATGGAAGGGGTGACAGCTCTGGAGGAACAGAACTTAGAGACCCAATCCAAGCAGGAAGACTCGCAAAATAGAACCCGCCGAAATAACATACACATATGGGGAGTCCCTAAAGGAGAGGAAGGCAACGGCATTCTGTTTTGTACAGCCGATCTCCTCCATGAGATCAGGGGGGACGACGACACCTCACTGCCGACCCTTGGTAGAGCACACCGGGTAGCTGTGGGCCCTGGACGTAAGGACGCAATTCCACATATCCTGACCCGTGTCCATTTCTTTGCAGAGAAAGAACGATCCTCCTGGCCGCCAGAGATGAAGCAGTACTGACGTTTCATGCCACAAGGTGCAATTATTCCAAGATCTGTCCCCCATCACGCTCTGAAAGCAACAAGAATTCAAGCCAGTCATCGACAAGCTTCGTGAACTGGGGATCCGCTATCAAAGTCCAGCCGCAACGCCCCTACAAATGCAGGCAGAGAAAACCTTGCAGGAAACAAAACGGGACATTATTCATCACCTCCGGAGCCTTGGAGGGGCCCGTCACCAGTGCGGTCCACCACCAGCTCCCTGTGAACTGGCCCTCACTCCTCACTGTGGCTGGTGAACACTCCTTGCATCATTCTGCCCTGGGATTCACTGACTGCACGGTGGTGGCGGTGGGCCCTGGGGCCTGGAGGAGAACCACAATCCAGCCCCTCACGGTGTGCCCAGTCCGCTCCCAACGGCCCCCGACGACCACCACTCCAGGAGGATGGCCCCTCTAGCAGGCCTGGCACATTTTGTGTTGGCCTGCGCAAGATGTGGAGGTCCCTATTGGGCCCGGTTGGCCCATGGTTCATTTTGACTGTTCTCTTTTTTCTTCTTTTTCTGTTCTCACAGGTCAATCTCTCTCACAGGTGGGCATCACCATTATACACTAAGGTCATAGGCGGGAATCAGAGTTACGGACACCACGAGTAATGTATTAGCACCCTTGATGCCCCCCTTAGGCACCCACGCGGATGCCAGGAGACATTAAATTGATATCCCCGAATGTTCAGGGTCTAAATTCTCCCAATAAACGCAAACAAGCTTGGTGATACATACTACAACATGACCCAGACGTACTCCTGTTGCAGGAGACCCACCTGCTGCAAACAGATTGTCACCGCATGGCGCACCTGTGTTATCCAAAGCGTTTCTGAGCATACACAACCTCAAAGACACTAGGAGTGGGCATTTTGTGCAAAGCGGGTTTCTATTCTTCTGCCACTAGGGTAGTGCGGGTCAGGGAAGGGCGATATCTGACGCTTCATCTCCTTAAGGGACAACAGAAACTTACCCTACTCAATATTTATGCCCCTAACACCTCCCAGGACATTTACCTCAGCTCAGACAGGTCTTTAGAGAGCAGTTGGAGGGGAGAAGTCCTTAACTTGGTGTGGGACACCGCCCTCGACCGTAGCGGAACTACATTCCAAAACACAGGGGCCATGTCACTACAACTCAAGCGCGATGTGGGGAATCTGGGCTTGGTCGATGTCTAGCGCTATAAGCTTTCTGACACAAGGGATTACTCTTTTTTTTCTCATGTTCACTCTTCCTACTCCCGCATAGACCACATCTTTGCCACGCACTCCCTCCTCTGCCACGTTCGCACCGCGGACATTTCCGATATCTCTATCTCGGACCATGCGCACGTAGAATTGATTTGGGAGGGGGCCGTTCGCCCGACCAATGCCCAGCCACCCTGGCGTCTTCCGCCACACCTCTTACAGGACCCCGTCAATGTTGCTGAAATCCAGAAAAGCATTGCTGAATACTTTTCACTCAATGATCTCCCCGACCTCTCGCTGCACTCTCTTTGGGATGGTTTTAAAGCTATCATCCGAGGCACAATCACATCTATCGCAATTGCGCGGAGGAGAGAATCTAGACTAGTTGAGTCCAACCTCACCGCCGAAATTAAACAACTAGAACATCAGGATAAGGCCAACATCTTCTTGTCGCACCAAATGGCAGCTGGCCGTGCTAAGAGGCCAGCTTCATGCACATAGAACGGGGAAGGACCAAAGGGCGCTTTTGGTACTAAAACAGCGCTATTATGAGGGTGGGCGACAAGGTGGGTAGGCTCCTGGCCCGCAGGCTCCGCCAACTGTGCGTCAGGGCACATATTGCTAAGCTGAGGTCAGAGGATGGAAGCTGGGTGACAGCAGAGGGAGACAAACTTCAGAGTTTTTATGAATATTACCAAAAACTTTACTCACAGGAAGAAACCGCCCGGAGACGATCAAGTCTTACTTGGACACTTGTGAATGGGAGCTGCTGTCTCCCTACCATGCCACCCTTCTTGACAAGCCGATCACCGTCGAGGAACTGAAAACAGTTTGTGGGTGCTCTTCCCGTGGGTAAGACACCTGGCCCTGATGGCCTCCCTGTCGCCTTTTATCGGCTATTTATGCCTGACTTGCAAGATCACCTGGTCCGCTTGTTTAACTCCTTCTCCTACGCATCGGGACTCATGCCCACGATGTGCTCTGCCGAAATCTCTCTCATCCACAAAGCTGGCAAGGATCCTGCCTCTTGCTCTTCCTACCGCCCCATTGCTCTACTCAACACAGACACTAAGCTGTTCACCAAAATACTGGCGCAAGGGCTGGAGAACTACCTCCCAGGTCTTGTTGAGCCGGACCAGGTCGGCTTCATCCGCCACAGACAGGGAGCGGACAACGTCCGCCGAATAGCGCACTTTGTGGAAAAAGCAAATCGCCATAACTTCCCCACATGGCTTCTCTCCTTAGACTTGGAGAAGGCATTTGATAGGGTTAATTGGTCCTTCTTACGAGCAGTCCTTGAAAAGATCGGCTTAGGCCCAGGAATGATCTCGAAGATAATGGCTTCTTACATGGCTCCAGTGACCAGAATCTGGGTCAACAGGCAGCTAACAGAACCCATCACTATAATGCGAGGCATGCGGCAGGGGCGCCCTCTGTCCCCCCTGCTGTTTGCACTGGTAGTGGAACCCCTAGCTATAAAGATCCGCAACTCAGACGTTGTGAAAGGCTTTCCCTTCGGGCGGCAGCAGCACAAGATTAGCCTATTTGCAGATGGCCTCCTCCTCACACTGACCCAGCCCTAAACCTCCCTCCCCGGGGTGGTGGACTGCCTCCGAGCTTACGAGGAAGCATCAGGCTTGCGGATAAATATGACTAAATCATCTGTGCTTAACTTGACCATACCCCCCAAGAAGTTACGGTGCTACAGCGTCTGGCTCCCTTTCAGTGGTCCCTTTACTTGATCAAATACTTGGGCCTCACTATCACCCACACGCTTTCAACCTGGTCACATGCTAACTGGCCTCCTCTACGCCGCTCCATCCTGTCTGATCTCCAGAGATGGAAGCCTCTGTATGTGTCCTGGCTCGGGCGTGTGAACATTGTTAAAATGAACATACTACAGCGAGTCCTCTATCTCTTTCAAACGCTGCCTACGCCAATCCCCCAAGACGCTATCTTGCGTTTGCAACGCGAAGTGCGTACTTTTATTGGGAACGGCAAACGACCCCGCATATCTAATACATTGTTAATGCTCCCACGGGTGACAGAGGGACTAGCATGTCCTAACCTACCAGAATATTACTGGGCCACCCACCCGCACTACATCTCGGAGAGGGTGGTTCGGGAGAGCAGCAAACACTGGTTCCACATGGACAGAGCAGTGGTGTGTCATCCGCAGTGGGACCTAGCATGGCTGCCCAAACATGCCCGACCCCGGAGTGCGTACATTGCCACCCCTACCCGCACAGTACTCTATATTTGGGACAGCGTGGCATTTAAGAAGGGCCTGACCTCCTTTCCCTCTCCAAACTAAGGGTGGAAGGAGTTGGCGGAGTGGCACTACGCAGAATTCCGCGGAGTTGCCTAAAAACTCTGTGGAATTCTGCTCCGCCCTAGGTCACACCGAATTTACCTCTGCCTGCGGTCCTTCCTGACTCCGAGCTGCCTCCTCAGTGCAGGAGGGTTCTTCTTCTCCTGCAGTGGGCTGTAAAATGGAAACCCCTTCCTGCAGGACTCGCGAGGACTGCGCCTGCGCACTCATGGAGAATGGAGATGCCTGCACGCGCATGTGCAGTCCTCGCGAGTCCTGCAGGAAGGGATTTCCATTTTACAGCCCACTGGAGGAGAAGAAGAATCCTCCTGCACTGAGGAGGCAGCCCAGACACAGACAACGCCTCGCACCGAGATCAAAGTAAGTGGAGGACTCGGGCAGCGGCTAGGGGTGGGTGGCAGGGGAGAAACTCTGCCACGTGGCGGAGTCAGAGTTTTTTGACAATTTCGCACTCCCAGCAGAGTGTGGAGTTGGCAAAACTCCGCAAATTCCGCTGTCGGAGTGGAGTTCCCCACCCAGGGTTACTCCAAACACACCGATCGCACGCAATCCTGACTTCCCTCCGTCGCTTCCTCCTGCATCGTTCCGTAAGTGGGGGGATAGGGAATGTCGGACGCTCAGTGACCTATTTGTGGGAGTTAACATGAAATCTTTCACACAGTGCAATGCGGACTTCCATCTCACAGACGCTTCCTGACTCCAATATTGCCAACTGAGGCATTGGGCGCTACACTCCTCAGTGTACCCCGCGACTGTCCGACCATATACCCTCTTCGAGACACATGTCCGCACCTTCGCAGGTTCTAACGGTCTCATATCCAATACCTATCAGGTTCTATATCGCTCGGCGCCTCCGCGCACACACCCCTATCAGTCGGCATGGCAGACTTCAATGCAGACGGAGATTACGCCTAAACAATGGGAGACCCTATGGTGGGACACACATAAGACATATCGCAGTCTCTCACTCAGGGAAACATCTTACAAACTGATGTTTCAATGGTATCTCACCCCATCACGCCTCTCTGTCATCTATCCGGGCACATCCTCTCACTGTTGGCACTGTGGGGATGAAAGGGGGGACATCCAGCATATCTGGTGGTCCTGTACGGTTATCACAACCTACTGGAAAGAGATCTTGGGCCACATTAAGGAGGTCGTGGGATTCCCCATTCCGTCCTCATACCCCATGGTCATTCTAGGCATTCAACCCTCAGACCTTCGTGCAACGACTCACGCTGACTGGAAACTCATTAGCTATCTTCTTCTCGCAGCACGCCAGCTCATTGCACTTAGATGGAAACAGAAAACCCCTCCCTCCATGTCACAATGGTTTGCCCGCATCTGGCACATCCTGGCCATGGAGCAGATCTCGCACACCCTGACGCACACAAACAGTTTCAGCACATTTGGAAGCCCCTCATCCAATATCTAAAGCACATAGAATTCACTTGCTTTAGCCCTGTGCGGCTTCGTCTGCTCCAACTCTTTGACTAGACCATCACTTGTAACCCACCTCCATATTTCACATCACTCCTACACTCGCGACCAAGGGAGACTCGATACCCTGTGACATGCAAGGGATGCCCCTTGCCCTTCCCCCGTCCTCTCAGCTGCTGACCTTGAACTGTTTCTATTTTATTGAAATTTGTTATACATAAATATAAGAAGTTGCAAAACGCCCTCTTCCCTGCACCCATGGACACAAACAGCTGCAAGGTGATATACTTAGGCAACTATTTCCCTAAGGGCTACAGCCTGCCTGACACTGTTACAGCACGCCAGACGCTTGTCGAACTACCAGCCTTCTGCATAGGCTCATGCAGAAAATTCTACATGCAAGAGGCTGCTTACTGTTGACTTCCACTACAGGTTAACCCATGATACGAAATGTAGCTTTCACGATGCTTGCTTAACGTGTGGCGGAGCGGTGTACCTACACGCCGCCGAGTTCTTGGTAGTTCTCTTATTATCATAGCTTGCAACATGTTTAAAGTGTACTGTGACATTGTTTGACCTCCTTTTCTCGCCTTCTTTCTCCGCACAGTAATGGCTATTATGACCAATCTTGTATCCTAGGATGCATTTCATTAGAGACGTATTGTAGCCGAGAGGCGTCAAAAGTGCACTGGAGGTCGATTGTCTGTTGTTTATGTCTTGCTTGTTGAAAATAATAAACAAACTTTGAGTTAAAAAAAAAAACATCAACAGACCATGAGTGTTTACAAGGAGTGGTGATATTGAATGTTTGAAGCTTTTTTGAAAGTTCTAGTACATCAACTAAGGAAGAAGATGTCTAGTGGCTAAGCTGTCGATCTGAGTACCTAATCCAGCTTGGCATTGACTGAAAATTGTGCAGTTCTGGGAAATCAATTGATCACAATGTGCCTAAACTGTAAAATGTTCGAGATACTAATGTGTGTGCAACAAAAAGATATAAGCCACTACTTGATGAATACAATCTTGCATCATTTTCCATCACCTCCCATAACGGGCACCGCTCTGTTGCTCTCGGGTTAGGTAGGTCCATGCTATAGAATTGCCAACATGTACATGTTTTTACATTGTGAACCCAGCTTATTATTCTCTGTGAATACCCTTTAGTTTTGAGCTGTTGGTGAGCCAACCTCATTTTGTGAGCTCTGATGATTTTCTTTGTCCCGGTTTATTCTTCACACCTTAAGTCTCTTTCTCAATGTCTGTGGGAACACTTTATTTGGCACATTGGGAGATTCCTCCACACACATCTTCTTGTTCCCTGGAAGCATGTTATCATTATGCAGTTCTTGCTACTTTTTTTTTTTTAAAGTCTCTTTATTGATCATAAAACAAAAAGCACAGCAATGCAGTTCATCCAAAACATGACAGTATTAAATGGGTCATGCAATCTAAATTCACTACGTCGTAGCTCCACCATTGGAGATAAGAAAATATCAGTTTTTGCTACTTTTAATCAGAAAAGACATGTTTCCAGTAAGGCTTCAGTGCTTTTATTTCTGGAATACTCAGGACTCGCTTGCTACCAACCATCTTGCAGACATCCTATGCTCGGAGGACTGTTGAACGCTCTCTGAGCTCCAGCAGTGCTCAGTGTCTCAGGGGAATGCACTGGCGCAGACAAAAGATCTGGCTTTAATGTGCCTCTGCAGGAAAGAACAGGTATGGACATATGCCTTTTCTATGCGTTAGCGAAATAAACCCTGACTGATTGGCCTTCCAAACATGCATTCTAATACTGTCTCGGCCTCCAGTGTGTGAAATGGTAGCCCCACCAACACTGTTTAGTACTAGCCCTCCTGAAGCTCGGGTCTAGTTGCGCCTCTGGGTAATACCATGTTGCATCCGGTTCCGTACCTCAGCAACACTCCTCTATCTAGGCCCAAGTGACCTAACATGCCCGACCTTCAGTGTTTGGATTCCAGTTCTGTTCTGATGCCCCCAGCAGGCTGTGGCAAGCTGTTCACCAATTTCAAGTCAATCTGTCCAGTAACATCTGTTGAGTTCCACAGCAGCCTCCCTTGTTCTTTGCGCTGGTTTATTATCCGGTCTTAAACGAGAAGAATCCGTTACTGAAAGCGGAATTGGAATAGCCAATAGGTCTTGCCTAAGAGAGAACAATTGGATTTTTTTAAGTCATGCTGGACAGGAGGTGCACTGTTGTACTACATAAATAAATATTGACAAAGTCAATAGCTCTCGTATCCTATGCGAGACCTATTGGGTTTGCCAATGCTTGTTTTTCCTTGAAGTGTTTCTGGTCCTGCACACGGGAGCAGCTATGGGTGAAAAAAATGTCTGTCAAACTAGCAGACAACTTTACGTGAGGCAAGCCAGGTATGGCTGGGATGCAGCTGTACAATGGCCCACCTAACTTTAAATAGGCCCATTCATTATTTTATTAATTTGTTATATACAGTTTGGTTTCTGATCATGTTCACTGTGTGGATATTTAAATTTTGTAAAGACATATAATAAATAATAAAGACTGAGGGGCATATTTACAAGCCCCTATCGCCACCACAACGTCACTTTAAGTGACGTTGTGGTGGCGATAGGAGCTTCGCCTTATTTACAAGGCAGCGTTAAGCCATTTAACGTGGCTTAAGGCTGCCTTGTAAATAAGGCCCCCTTTCACGCTACACTTAGCGTGAATGGGGCGGGCAATGGGTGTTGTGGTGGGCGTTCCACCGCAACACCCATTGATTTTGACGTTGCCCCCTATTTACAACAGCAGCGTAAATAGGAGGCAGCACCAAAATTAAGACCAGGGAAAACCTGGTCTTGAACAGGTAAAACGAGGAGATATGCTTTATTTCTCCTCGTTTTTGCTGTTTCCATGTGTGCTGCGTTGTGCAACACACATAGAAACAGCAAAACGCCAATGATTGTTTATGTGCAGGAAGGTTCCCCTTCCTGCACATAAACAATCATTATAAAAAAATGCCGTTTTGCTACTTCTTAAATATTGTTGATGTGCAGGAGGGGGGGCCTTCCTGCACATAAACAATCTTCCCCTCAACATAGGCACCCTTGATCTATGGTGCAAGGGTGCCTGCGCTGGCGCTAGGCAGCTAAAGGTAGCGTCAGCGCAGGGGGAAACGCAGGGCTGCACCATATTCTAGTAAATATGGTGCAGCCCTGCATTTCTAACGTGACTAAGCGTGTCGGAGGCTTTCTTGGCTTAATGACACACTTCGCCACTTTATTGTAAATATGCCCCTGAATGAGCTCATTATACCCCAACAGTTCCTGAATGAAGCAATAGTTGTGCTTTCTTTTGTTGACAAACTCTTGAGGAATTTCCCTTGCTGCAGGTTGCCCACCTGTATTTGCCCCGGCCTCGAGTGCAGTTTGGTTGCTCTATGCTTTTGCATACTTAGTTGACAGTCGCTAAATCTAACAACCGCCTGCTCGCTCATCTTTAAGACCGAGGAACGGGGGGATTTCCGTCCTCAAATGAGTAGACAAAACGCAGATGTTCCATGACCACAAACTCGCTAGAGCCCTGTTTTTACAAGACTTCACTATGCAAATAACTCTTTGGCCTTGGGCTGTCTAGGTTGCGTGAAGCAACGCGAGGCATAACAAACCAACTGAGATATTAACAAACAAACTTGTTTTATATTCACGCCGTGGTAGTGTTTTGATGTAAGTAATCATGTGGAAGTTAGAGTCAAACAGACATTTTTGAGAAAGCATAACAGCTGGGAACCATCCCTGACAAGAAGGCGCAGCGCCTTTACTCTCGCCGTTGAGGTTTGGAGTTTTCTGTAGGTCGAGAGTTCGAATCGTGGCCTGACAGTCCTGGACTTTCGTCTTTCCTAAGTTTGTAAACCGAGTCCAGTTAAACTCGGTGACAGTTACGCTTATTTACGTGCTTAAGCAGTGGTAATCCGTCATTTAATGAATTTATAAAGTAAAGATGGACTCAAGAAAACAGGCTGATGCAACTTAATTTTAAGAGAAAATTTGCAATGAAGAGAGACCTTTTCCACAAAGGTATGTTTCAGTGGATAAGAAATATGCTACTTTTAAAGGACAGCCAGGTAAGAAGGGAAAAGAAGGTGGATATTCAGGATGGGGAAGGGTAAATAGTATGGGGTTTGTTAAAAAAGGGAGTAAAGTAATAGAGGGAATAAAGGGTTAATAAAAAATGGGAGTAAAGCGGGGGAAAATAAGGGGCTTGAACAAAGGGAGTAAAGCAGGAGTAGAAGTGAGGGGTTTATAAAAAAGGAAGTAAGGCGAAAGGAGAAGTAAGGGATTTGAAAGAAGGAGTAAAGCGGGTGTGTGAGTAAGGGGGTACGTGAAAAAAGTGACTGGAGTTGGATGGGAAGTGAATGGTTTGAAAAAGGAGTACAGTGGGAGTATGAGGGTTGTAAAAAACGGTAGTAGGAGGAGTAAAGGGTTGAAAGAAGAAAGTAAAGTGTGAGTGGCAGTAAGGGGTTTGCAAAAAAGAGAGTAAAGTGATAAGGGGAATAAGGAGTATGTAGAAAAGGGAGTAAATCAGGAGTAGGAGTAAGGTGTTTGTAAAAAAACCAGGAATAAAGCAGTGTTGTCTTAAGGATTTTTGGGTCCCCATGCAAGACATATTTTGGGGCCCCCTGTTCATAACAACTTTGAATTTTGTTTCCCACTTTTGTGCTAGTTGTAGTAGCCCGCATGATGCCAAATAAACTTTCAGAAACAGTGTTCACACAAAAACAGTTGAAATATGTCTTCGCAAGAACCCTAAAAATCATTAAGATGACACTGGGCAAACAGAAGAAGAGAGGTTTGGATAAAGAACAGAGGGTAAAAATACCTAAATCTGATTACTAGCTCACTTGTGAATGCGAAAGCGTGCATGTAAGGGTAATCCAGACCCCTCTTACTTGTTCTGTGACTTACATATGTACATTAATGCCTCCACCTGGCTCTGGGGCCTGGGTACTTATCTAGTACAAATTAATGCTCATATATGATTGGTTCCCAACCTCGGATATTTAACACAAGTAAGGTTCTTGCAAACAGAGGTGACAATCTCGATTGGTTCAGAGGTCAATCAATATACAAAGAAATACCACAGTCACCTGTATAGATGGGACAAAGAATCACATGCAGGTATTCGATCATGAAATCTGCAACCAGCAGTACACTGATCCTGGCCATTCCGGTTCCCAAACACTCAGCAAAGTGGTCTACGCAGACGTAAAGTGTACCTTAGCCTGCTTAGTGTCTGTGCACCTACACCTTCTCTGCATTCCTTTTGAGGTTCACTTGTAAGCAGACAAATAGGGGAAGGAAGCACGGCTGGGTCTGGTGAGCCACTGGGGGCACTGGACCCTACAACCCTAGGGTGTGCCGAGAGGTGGCTATCCCTACAGTTACTTAGTAGGAGTGAAGGCCTGATTATAGCCGTAAGCATATGCTGCAGCAGCTACTCAGCCTCTGGACTACATCTAAGTCTCACCTGACCCACAAAAGCCCACTCAGGTTGTTAACACTACAGTGGTGAACCATCGTGTATCGTCTACTTACCCACTCATTCCAGCTGCTTAGCAGGAATAAAACACCTGGTGCAAATACCATTACCGTCTGGGCAAAGTATTCCCCCAAGTGCTTTAAGTAAGAATAGTTTGTAGTTTCACTTTTTTCTCTTTGTGGCCTGTTTAACACATGCAAATTCCTTTAGGTAATACCCAGAGGCAGTTGCGGCTCCTGGAGGGAGTGCTGCGGGGCGGGGGAGGCGCAGGGTGGGGGGTAGTAAACTCCGGCATACGGCCAAACGGAGGTAAGTACATAAAAAAAAAAAATGAATTACATTGCGCACGCTGCATCCAAATGGCCATGCAGCGTGCGCAATGTAATTCGTTTTTTTGTTGTTTTTTTATGTACTTACCTCCTTTTGGCCGTATGCCGGAGTTTACTACCCCCCACCCTGTCCCTCCTTCCTCCCCCGCCCCACCGCCCCGCAGCACTCCCTCCAGGACCCGCTACTGCCCAGAGGCATTTGCACAGGGAAAAACTGCAGGTCAAGGAGTCACTTTACTCAGAATCTGGTGCTTGCACCTGAGAGAGATGACTACATTTTTTGAATTCAACATATATTAGCACATTAGAAATGCAATTTAGAACGTTTAAAATAAATCAATGAAATGCACGTTTAGAAGTGACTTACAAATTGTGTGATTACCTTTAGTAAAACAAATAATTAAAACTGAAAAATATTGTACAGTGACAGTTGTAGACATGAAAAACATTATTAGAAATGCTTCATTTATAATCGCATGTTTTCAAACATTTTGCACCTAGCAACTATAACGTAGCCTGTGCACCGACCAGGCACGAGGCTTTCTTTTCGACCTCTGCTCATAGTAAAGTACACTGTGCAACGGCTTAACATTGATGTCATCCTAGCAATGTGCTGACTTTAATATTATTTTCATTTAGTTCCTCTCACCCCATGTTATATCATTTCCACTAAGAATAACTAAGAACAAATGATGATGTTGACTTATAAATGTTGCTTCAATATTAACTTGATATATGTTTTCACATTTGCTGACTAGCTTTTGTTTCTGCATTGAAACTCATAATGCGTCTTTAGCTTAGGTAAGAGGGTTCTCATGGGAACCTTCCTTCATGTACGAATTATGTTAGAAAATTGTAAAAAGCCAGATGATGAGAGTGCAGACTCTGGGAATCGGAAGAAGATGTGTTGTATGTCTGACAACACCACCTTACGAGCTGTTCTGATTGGATATCTAGTGAAGGCATCATCAAGGAATCAATTCATGTATTAAAAGGTTAGAATAACGAGTGTTCCTAGCTAGTTAACACACCACACCTCTACTTCCCTTTTTCCCGTCCGTTAGTCTTGCTGCTGGATTTCCCCTCTGCCTGAAACTCTTCTTCATGGAGAGTTGATTTCTTTCCAGAGATCTTAAAGTGATTCCTTTATTAAACTGTGATCGATGCTACTGCACAGATTGCTATTCTAAACAGTTGCTATGGCAATTGTGGGGAACTCGGCTGAGTTTTTATGAGAAGTTCTATCTTCATTTACCACTTTTTTCCAACTGAACTCTTTATGGGTTCTTATTTAGAATAGGTCCCTTAGTTTATTTGGGGTTCTTTATGGAACACATATTTTTATTGCTGATTTCTGATCCTTCTTTCATTATTTCTGTAAATTACTAAACGGAATAAAAAGATGACATTCTTACCTTATTGATAATAAAATCCTTTAAAACTATCTTAACCTCTCGTCATTGACTGATCGTAAATTATAAAGACTATGATATTTTGATGATTTTATTCCGCAGAGAGCTCTAATTCTGAGCACAGTGGAAAAGGTCCATTGATCTCTCCGCAGCCTGGAGGATTCCCTATGGTGCTATTTGTAAGTGGGGTGGGTGTATGTAAAGATCTGAACCTCAGGAGAGTCCTTTTGGTCGCTAGAACACCCGAGCCTGGATTTCATGCGGATTCAGAATGCAGATTCTTGCTTCCAAGGGCTACAAGCAACCTTTAGCCACATCTCTGTCAGTAAAGGCAGCATGTGTTAGGTAGGGATCAGATATGGGCATGCTTACCTGCTTGGAGTACTGCTCTGGGAAAGTGGGGCGTGAGATGCTCGGAAGCCAAGATGTCTGGTGTTTATGGGATTTGTGGGGAGTGAAGAAACACAGGGGGCTGGCAACTAGTGATGTAACTCAGAGGAAAGTATGCTGATCTCTGTCAGTCGAATCTGAAATGGCGGCCTCAATTGAAATGGCAGTTTCCATTCCCACTTTTTGAAAAACAGCTCTGCTGAAGTAACGCATTTTTTTGTACTTAGTATAAATAGTCCTTCTAGGAAACAGGAAGTTATCTTGTAATCCTGGATGCTGCTCCCTGTCGCTGTTTTTTGACCTCTGAATCTAAAAGTACTGTGCTTTGCCTATTGGTAGGCGCTTTTTGTTTTGTTTTGAGATATATTCTCCTCATATCTTTTTCATCATTACAAATGCAATTTCAACAATAATGGCCACCCTGTTCTTAGCATAAAAGCAATTGCTTGGTGTACAACAATTACTTTGGAGGCGTTTCTTTCTAAGCCATCTTGGTCAGATGGATGGTGGACTAAAGGTGGGTGAAGAGTCCTGTTATAGCTCGTTTTAGCCCCTAGTCTTATCCCTTCCTAGACTCATTAATCCCCAGTTAACTGATCTTGGTGTGGCCTTGGGACAAGCTTGTACTAGTTCGCCGTAGTGATGATGCCCTGTCATGTAGTGCGACACCTGAGCCATAGCACGGTGATCATGTACCCAACAGGCAGCAAGGCATTGTCCCTTGAAACCCAAACATTACTGGCAATTGGCAAAGATATTCAAGGTATGGCCAAAGCCATACTGAATATAATGAGTACATAATTCATTGCCTCCCAGCATGATCCTGCAAATCGTCTATAAAAACCTAATTTTACTTCAAGATAAAGTGGAAAACCCCACTTATTTGATAGGGGACCCATGTGGGTCAACCACGGGGATTAGGAGTTGGTACTTGTACTGTGATGACAGGAGTGTAATTGTGGGAACTCCTGCCCGACTACAGCTCTAGGAACAGCGACCTCACTTGTTTCACCAGGCAACTCCCCTGCTTCCTGACCAGTGCATACTATGTTTTATGAACTGTACCAATGTAAAGATTTTGGGAAAGTCAAGATGTTTTCCCCTCATGAATCTAGGTGGCGGGTGCTTGGGCAAGGTTCATCATTGATTGATTGCAGCCATCCCCTGCTTGATGGTTATGACTTATTTTTACTGCTGCTCAAAGCCATGTTTGAAAGACATAAACTTGACCAATCCTCCATATTGAACTTGTGGGTCGCAATCAGGGAAGCTGTCATCTAATCACCTACATAGGCCAATTTAACTATTAGACAAAACTCAGCCAGTGAGGTGAGGGCATTCTGCTTTTAAAGAGGTTTAGGAGACATGTTCAACAATTCTTTTGCTCAAGTGGTGTCACCCCTAAAAACCATCAGTGGGCTCATATCCTTAGTAACCAGATTGGATCCCAAAAAGCGACTTCAGAACTGCTGGTCCAACCCCCGTACTCACACATCCTAGACTACACATTGGCAGCCTCAAAAGCATCCTACATGCCGCTGCACGTCTCATCAAGCGCCTGAAGAAATATGATCACAACACTCCCATTATGTTGAAACTGCACGGGCTCACCTTGCTGACATGCATGATCTTCAAAACCAGCTGCATCATTTACAAAGCCATCACAACTAGCACCCCAACCTATCTGGTTCACAAAGTCACCATATCTGGTCCCTCCCAGCACACTATCAGAATGGAGACAAAGTAGTGTAACAAATTAAAAACAAGGCAACAGGCATTTTCCTCCTATGCACCCAGGCTCTGGAACAACATCCACATACCCATCAGGACCGCCACAACACTGCTAGAATTCAGGAAACATTTGAAGACATCTCTTGAAAGAACACTACATCTCAATACAATAAGAATACACTCTCAGCTACTTCTCCAATGACTTGTTGACTGCATTCTTGCCTTTGACACTGAACAGCACTCTGCCCCCTTTTTGGTTAGGTTCACACTATGCAAACACCCCAAACACACATACAAAATGAATACCTATTTAGATATATACAGAGATAAAGCAAGAGGAAGGGTCAGGAAAGGGGCTTTTATTTATAGTTTCCCAGAAAACACATCCAACCCTTCCACCCCTGAATCCATAAAATTAGGTAGTCCGAAAGGGACATAAATCCCTAAATATATGAGAGATCACAGATTGAGAGCTTATGTGGGCCCATGAAGCATCCTAGTTGTATGTCAGGAAAAGCCAGAGCCGATCAGTAATAATAGGTTACCTGTGGATCAATCCAAAATGGCCCATCTACCTGTTTACTATCTGAAACATAACCTTCATAATATATTTATAGTTGACATACTAGCTATGCTATTTTCTTACCACCGTATTTAATACTCAATATTATTGTGATGTACTATACTTAAATGCATGTACATCAGAAAACAAACAAAGATTACTCAGTTTGCAGATGCCTTCCTGGTATGTTGATAAGTGTATATCAGTTACTTTTGGATCTGGAAGACCATTGAATTGTATGCCATGTATACCTGGTGGAGCAATATTTGGCAAAAGACCTTGAAATACAACAGGAGTTGTGATACCAGTGGTTGATCTAAAGCTAGACATGCTGTACTGATTAGGTTTTTGCATTCATTGCCTGTGCCTACATTATTATGCCACACTTTCTAAAAGTATTTTGGGAAAGTATTTTGGGCCTGATTTAGAATTTGGTGGATAGGGTACTCTGCCACAAACTTTTCAGAGTATTCTGTCTGCCAAACTAACAGTTCATCCACTCTATTGAGAATCAGGCAGACTGTATTGTTTTCCAGTAGGGCCCCCGCTGTCTCCACCAGTGGAAACCTTACACCAATGGCCCAACAGACTTGTGGCCATCTGTGAAAGAACCTCAGACCATCCACCCTACATAAGGCAGACGTTCTGCTGAAAAATAAATGACCGCACACCCTGAGAAGAAACTCTCAGGGCGTCAGAGTCACTAGTAATGTTTTTAGCATCAAACTCCCACTTGGGAAGTTTGTTTATCAAAAACAAAATAATTGCTGAACATGGTGGCTAATCAGTAAACTTTCAGTGTCTTCAGAAAACATACAGATCATTGAAAAGCAGATGGAGAACTCTGGAGGGGTCAGATTTGCTATTCACACTCCAATCTGAGCAACAGTAGGGAAAGTATTGGATTTTGGAGAACTATTATTCCCACTCCAGCTTAAGGAAGAATAGGGAAGATTTTAAACTTTGAAAAACTCTGATTTAATTATCCCCATCCAAAATTAATATAAATTAAATTATATATATATATATATATATATATATATATATATATATATATATATATATATATATATATATATATATATATATATATATCCACACAAACCTCCTCCAAACAGAAGGAGCAGAGGCCACACAGGGGAATCCTTCAGAAGCTCTTTATTGGACCATCAGGGCATAATGCATTTCGGCGTAGAGTGTGCCTTCATCAGACGCCCTTCTCACTTGGAAATCACCGGCACCCTCCTCTTGTACTGCTAAGATCCTCCCCCTGGGTGGGGAAGTCAGCTGGCTCCTCCTTGCAGATTGCTCACAGCTGCAGTCTGATGTCTGAAGACTGCAACCCCCAGAATGCATCTTGGTGGTGAGTACCAGTGGCGGAGTCCGTGCTCAATGAGCGCTGAAATATCAAGCAAAAGGAGGGTAGGTTGTTAATAAAGGTGAGTCCAGGGTCCACAGGCTATATATATATATATATATATATATATATATATATATATATTTATATATATATATATATATTCACTGAAAAAACCATAGGTTTCAGGCACGTTATAGTTAGAAATTAGTATTTAAAAAACCTTAGAAATTCACTGAAAAAACCACAGGTTTCAGGCACGTTATAGTTAGTTGGACATTTTACTCGTACAAAACCAGAGAAATTCCGCCGTTATAGTTAGTTCAGCTAACTATAACTCGCGCCCCCGCATTGCACTGCTGATGACGTCACATATTACATCACTCATGACATGGTCAGTGACATCACTGGTGACATCACTGATGACATCATCCACGTGAAAATCTGATGCACCTCCTCACACTCTAATATAACCTTTGATACACCCACTGTAAAATACAGACTACCACTTTCGAAACCATCGACACACCAATACTAGTTACTACATACGCACTCACTGATTCCTAGGTTTCCAAACATATCCACTCATTCACCCATACAATCATTCATATATGCAGTCACTCATCAATACGACACTATCATATGCACACATAAACCTATATAGACACTCACACACCACCACTCATCCAGAGTTACTCTCACACCTAGTCAGTCATGCAGAGAATCAATCACACTTCCATTTACTGACCTGTACAGTTATACACACACCACATCACTTATTCAAACAGAAACAAATGCATACTTACTCTCTTCTACAATCACTGATACAAGTACACACTCATCCATACAGCCACTCTCACAATCACTGACTCTCACGTATAGTCATTTATATACTTCAACTTTCACATACACTGCCTTTTACATATATAGTTACTTGGACATGTACCATTGAGACATCCATTCACTCACCAACACACCCATACACACACTTACCCACCCATACAGCTGTTCCACATGCACTCTTGAACCCATACACACAGTGAATCAACCACTCAAACATCTATCACAGACTCACACACATCCCACCCACCCACACACACACATACCCAGGCACCCATACAAATACTCAGGCAACCAATCAATAACCCATATAGACACTCATGTAGCTACTGACCAACCCATGGAGCAGCTTATAAAACAACAAACAGACTGATACAGACATTCACACAGTTTAGTCACTAACCTAATGCATTCAGTAAGACACGTTTAATCACTCACTTAAACAGTCAGTCACGCACCTAATAAATCCTCCATTCAGACACTTATACACCCACTCGTTCTTTAATACACCTTGGCATATGTATAATACATATTTAAACTTTAAAGAAAAACACAGTCACTGGATGATGTCATCAGTGATGTCATCAGTGATGTCATTTGAGATGTCATCAGTGATGTCATCAGTGATGTCACTGACCATGTCATGAATGATGTAATATGTGACATCATCAGCAGTGCATTGCGGGGGCGCGAGTTACAGTTAGCTAAACTAACTATAACGGCGGAATTTCTCTGGTTTTGTACGAGTGAAATGTCCAACTAACTATAACGTGCCTGAAACCTGTGGTTTTCTCAGTGAATTTCTAAGGTTTTTTAAATGCTAATTTCTAACTATAACGTGCCTGAAACCTATGGTTTTTTCAGTGAATTTCAAAGGTTTTTTAAATCCTAATTTCTAACTATAACGTCCCTGAAACCTACTGTTCTTTAACATGGAGGGAAAGTAAGCACAAAACTGCGTGACACGCCAGGTATGGGAACATTTGGAGAGAAATATTGCCTTTCAGCTGCAAATAGTAAAGTCCAAAGCTCTGTTTTTAATATAGTTCTTTCACAACTGAAGCATTTTTAATATTATATACAATTAATCCATAGTTGTTGCTTATGTTATGCAACTAACAATTATTGACAAAACCAATACTCCTGGCTTGTTGTAGGTGTAATGTTAGTTATTGTATTATATATCTGGGTACAATAACAGAAGCAGCAAAATACCAGTCGGGCGGCCCACTATGCTAAGCACAGATTTTTAGCTTAGGCGTTTTTCAGCCACGCCATTAATTACATCGGCCACGCCCCTTTGAGAGAACCCCTAGTTTTTTCATCCCACTGAAAGCCCTGGGCCGATAGCTATGGAAGTATACAGATGACGACATGGCCGTCAGGAGGAGGAACTAACAAGCTGAAAACCAATCAGAATGCAGCATTTAGGATGTAAGCCAATGCAAAAGATGGGCGGAGAGTGGGCGGAGCTTAAACGAAGCTTCCCTGCTATTGTATATACTGCATGTCTCAACGAGACAGCGCATGCGCTGCTCGCTTTGCGAGGCATACAGTATTCATGACGGCCATGTCCTTATTTGTATCCTTCCACGGCTACCGGCCCCTTTACTTCATTCACTATTTTCTTCTTGTGCCCTCCCTTCCCCTCCCGCAGTCCATCTCTCCACCAGTCTTCACTGTATAGTTACTTGAGTTAATAAATGGTCCCTTCTGCACTAGCGCTTTTCAGAGTCGGGGTGAGTCAAGGCAACCTCAGGGCAGACTGTGCAGGCGCCTCTCCTGGCGCTTTACGTGTTGGGGGAAGGATTCCACTTAAGTGCTGTGGGTCCAAGGAGGTCAGCTACCCCAAAACTGCAGGTCAAAATGTCCTGAGCCATGGGTTTGCACTAGCGCTTTTCAGCGCGTCAGGGTGAGGCCACGCCCCCTCAAGGCAGACTCTGCAGGTGCCTCTCCTGGCACTTTATGGGTTGGGGGAAGGATTCTTCTTAAGTGCTGTGGGTCCAAGGAGGTCAGCTACCCCAAAACTGCAGGTCAAAATGTCCCCGTAGGTTTGTACTAGCGCTTTTCAGTGCATCAGGGTGAGGCCACGACCCCTCAAGGCAGACTGTGCAGGTGCCTCTCCTGGCACTTTATGGGTTGGGGGAAGGATTCCCCTTAAGTGCTGTGGGTCCAATGAGGTCAGCTACCCCCAAACTGCAGCTCAAAATGTCCTGAACCTTGGGATTGCACTAGCGCTTTTCAGCGCGTCAGGGTGAGGCCACGCACCCTCAAGGCAGACTGTGCAGGCACCTCTCCTGGCACTTTATGGGTTGGGGGAAGGATTCCCCTTAAGTGCTGTGGGTCCAAGGAGGTCAGCTACCCCAAAACTGCAGGTCAAAATGTCCTGAGCCTTGGGTTTGCACTAGTGCTTTTCAGCGCATCAGGGTGAGGCCACGCCCCCTCAAGGCAGACTGTGCAGGCGCCTCTCCTGGCACTTTATGGGTTGGGGGAAGGATTCGCCTTAAGTGCTGTGGGTCCAAGGAGGTCAGCTACCCCAAAACTGCAGGTCAAAATGTCCTGAGCCTTGGGTTTGCACTAGCGCTTTTCAGCGCGTCAGGGTGAGACAACGCCCCCTCAAGGCAGACTGTGCAGGCACCTCTCCTGGTGCTTTACACATTGGGGGAAGGATTCCCCTTAAGTGCTGTGGGTCCAAGGAGGTCAGCTACCCCAAAACTACAGCTCAAAATGTCCTGAGCCTTGGGTTTGCACTAGCGCTTTTCAGCGTGTCAGGGTGAGGCCACGCCCCCTCAAGGCAGACTCTGCAGGTGCCTCTCCTGGCACTTTATGGGTTGGGGGAAGGATTCCCCTTAAGTGCTGTGGGTCCAAGGAGGTCAGCTACCCCAAAACTGCAGCTCAAAATGTCCCTGTAGGTTTGTACTAGCGCTTTTCAGTGCGTCAGGGTGAGGCCACGCCCCCTCAAGGCAGACTGTGCAGGCGCCTCTCCTGGCACTTTATGGGTTGGGGAAGGATTCCCCTTAAGTGCTGTGGATCCAAGGAGGTCAGCTACCCCAAAACTGCAGCTCAAAATGTCCTGAACCTTGGGTTTGCACTAGCGCTTTTCAGCGCATCAGGGTGAGGCCATGCCCCCTCAAGGCAGACTGTGCAGGCGCCTCTCCTGGTGCTTTACACATTGGGGGAAGGATTCCCCTTAAGTGCTGTGGGTCCAAGGAGGTCAGCTACCCCAAAACTACAGCTCAAAATGTCCTGAGCCTTGGGTTTGCACTAGCGCTTTTCAGCGCCTCAGGGTGAGGCCACGCCCCCTCAAGGCAGACTGTGCAGGCGCCTCTCCTGGCACTTTATGGGTTGGGGGAAGGATTCCCCTTAAGTGCTGTGGGTCCAAGGAGGCTAGCTACCCCAAAACTGCAGGTCAAAATGTCCTGAGCCGTGGGTTTACACTAGCGCTTTTCAGAGCGTCAGGGTGAGGCCACGCCCCCTCAAGGCAGACTGTGCAGGTGCCTCTCCTGGCACTTTATGGGTTGGGGGAAGGATTCCCCTTAAGTGCTGTGGGTCCAAGGAGATCAGCTACCCCAAAACTACAGCTCAAAATGTCCTGAGCCTTGTGTTTGCACTAGCGCTTTTCAGCGCGTCAGGGTGAGGCCACGCCCCTTCAAGGCAGACTCTGCAGGTGCCTCTCCTGGCACTTTATGGGTTGGGGGAAGGATTCTACTTAAGTGCTGTGGGTCCAAGGAGGTCAGCTACCCCAAAACTGCAGCTCAAAATGTCCTGAACCTTGGGTTTGCACTAGCGCTTTTCAGCGCGTCAGGGTGAGGCCACGCCCCCTCAAGGCAGACTGTGCAGGCGCCTCTCCTGGCGCTTTACACATTGGGGGATGGATTCCCCTTAAGTGCTGTGGGTCCAAGGAGGTCAGCTACCCCAAAACCACAGCTCAAAATGTCCTGAGCCTTGGGTTTGCACTAGCGCTTTTCAGCGCTTCAGGGTGAGGCCACGCCCCTCAAGGCAGACTGTGCAGGCGCCTCTCCTGGCACTTTATGGGTTGGGGGAAGGATTCCCCTTAAGTGCTGTGGGTCCAAGGAGGTTAGCTACCCCAAAACTGCAGGTCAAAATGTCCTGAGCCGTGGGTTTGCACTAGCGCTTTTCAGCGCGCCAGGGTGAGGCCATGCCCCCTCAAGGCAGACTGTGCAGGCGCCTCTCCTGGTGCTTTACGTGTTGGGGGAAGGATTCCCCTTAAGTGCTGTGGGTCCAAGGAGGCCAGCTACCCCAAAACGGGACAATTTCAAGATATTTTTACCTTATTCGGATTTTTTGTTGAGATATTATATTTTACCAACGCATCTCTCGGTTGACGGAGGTGAGCAAAGTCATTAGAAACGCAGCAGAAGCGCAGTCTCCAAAACGTTTTCCTGTGAGAAAAGGAATCCCGCTCATGGCTCTGCTATGTGAAAGTAATGACCACATCCTCTTGCTGACTCTCGCTCTCGGCGGTGGTCCTGGGTCCGCAACGGCCATGTTTATCCAAGGTTAGGAAAAGGACACATTTTCCAAAATTGAGACTGAGATGCACCCAGGACGAGGGACTAAAAGGCAAAACAGCCAGAGCCTGCTAAAGTGTTGGGAGGGGGCGCGGGTACAGGGAGAGAACTGTCCAGATGGACCCGATGCAGTGACTGACAGGCACAGCGACAAACACTTTTTGTTTTCGGCACATAATCTGCCCAATGATGCCTGACAGCCCACAGCCCCTCCATGTTTCTCTATGCTAGTCTCCCGCGCTTCATTTTTTTTATAATTTCGGTGGGATTCGCGACCCCAACGCGAATTCCGCCGAAATTATATTTAAAAAAATGCTTTTTTTGGCCCTGGGGGTCCTTGTGGGACCCCCTAAGCAGGCCTAGGGGGTCAGGGTGTTTCTACCCTGCCCCCTTTTCTTGTTTTTCACCTTTGTTTTTACTGTTCTCTTGTGACTCGGTTCTACCGAGTCACAAGATGGCTGCCAACACTTCCTGGTTTGGAGTGTTGGCAGCCAATCACAGTGAAGCTCGTGGTCGGGAGGGTTCGCGAATCCACCGCGTCCCTATATATCGAAACTTTTATTTTTGGAATTTCTCAGCAACTACTGAACGGATTTATACCATTTAAAAACAAGCATTGGCATAGCCAATAGGTCTCGCTTTTGGGACCTTATAAGTATTTAGTTATGCAGCACAATATCCTTGGTGCAACAACATCAACTGTTGCGTGGCTAAACACTTATAAGGTCCCAAAGGCGAGACCTATTGGCTATGCCAATGCTTGTCATTAGCTTACCACTTGATATTTAACCTGTGGTGCTGTGGTCAGTGAATAAATGGACCCTGCAGACACGCAGACAATGGACGTCTCACAAAACATAGAATGACGTTTAAAAAGTGGGTTCTGGATATGCACAAGTAGCATCGATGCCTGTAGCAGCATGGCGAAGTGCTTCGGCGTGCACTGTGGCGCTATGCCTACACGCGACACATGCTGTCTGTAGTGCAATCTCGTGCACCCAGGCATGCCATGGGGTGTTAGCAGTTCTTATTTAATGTTCATCGTGACGAGGTGGGTAAATTGTAGTGTTAAAAGCGATGGGTGGCTGTTACATCTGAAAAGATAGACCTCAAACTCTTGGCTGTGTTACATTTATTAGCAGCAATATCTTTGATTGGAGTTGTGGTCGAGTGAGTAAATTAATTGTCGGTTTTGGAGACAGAAGACTAGAGCTTTAGTTCTGTTCCGTTTTTTATTCGCTAAACAGTGTGATCCTGTGCAAATTATGTTTATCCCGTTTGTATTGTCTGCGAAACTGGGGTACTTGGAAGAAGTCTTTTGCTGAATTTAGATTTATAATCTAGGCAGTAGCCTATTCGAGCCCGTATCGATGTTGAAAAACAAAACTTGCTTTAACTTTTGGAGAAGTGAGTCTATAGAATGCGAACTGACTGGGTGCCCAGGACTGCACGCGCACACTCTGGGTTGTGCATTTGCCGTGTCCTTTTGCATGTGGTGTTTAAGAGACAGACTTTGTATATAAAGACTGATAATTACGTCTGCTCTTAGGGGTCCTTTTAAACAAAACGATCTGTGGCGATTAGGAACCTCCTTGGGGCAAACATATGGCTGCACTTCCTCCTGTTTGAAGTCATTTGACACTTTGGAAGGACGCTGGTTGTCTTGAAATAAAACCCTCCCGTTAAAGGGAAGCATTTGAAGACTCACGGGCTCGGACAGCCACGGAGTGGGGCTTCTCATTGTTTGTTGGCAGAATGTTTGTGCAGTTGCTTTTCATGCCTGCTCGCTGTTTCCCGGGTGTTTGTTCCTTTCTGCCTTCTTGGCAGACAAATCTGGGGAAGAGAACTCAGAGGGTTAGTGCAACTGCTGCAGGTGCATGCGGCAATCTGGAGTGGGTTTACTACCGAATCTAGCCTTTAATCCTACCAAAGTCTATAAAATAATTATTATTTAGTTACGGCAACCTAAAACCTGTTGTGTACTGCGGTTTGAAGCCAAAGCAAGCGCTAAACCGGAATGCGTTATTTTATAGTCCATTTCCACCGGAGTAGCAATGGGGTTTGCGCGGAACGTGGTCTGTCTCTGGGCAGTGTCCATTAGGTTGGGGTTGGGAAACGCAGACCCTTCGCTCGGCTTTGCAGGACATGGGAGACTTGGTCTTAATTGGCTTTCTTGGAGGGAGAGAATAGGAGATTTGCAGCCCTGTAGTAGGAAGCTGGGGTGCCGCCTCCAAAAATGTCTGGTACTCATTTCAGAGCAGCCCACCTGTGGGCACTGTCCCAAATATGTGTGGGGTGACGAGAAGTTGGAGGGCAAGAATCGCACGGGGGCAGTCACAGTGTCTCCAGCACATAATGTTGCACTCTTTATTTGCCAGGGAGGACACTGTGTGCAAGCCCATCTCTCAGCGGAGGTGCCAACGTGATGTTTGCAGTGCACTGTCCCGCCGTACATTTACATCTCTCTGATATGATACTATGGTCCTGATGACTTTCCAGGAGCTCTTGAGTTTTACAGCGTGCGGCTGCTTATGCTCACGATGTTCGCAGTGCAAAAGTTAGGGTGCTGGCCTTTCTTTTATCTTAATGCCCATGGGCATTAAAGTTTATTTGTACACTCCACTCCCACTAGTGAACCAGGACAGCCTACACAAATGCTTTGCAGTGTAAACATTAACAAACACTTTCAATTCTAATGAAATTGGGTAGGCCTTTCAAAACATCGAGGTGTTACCCCAGGGACATTAATTACTTCCGGTTCATGTGTTAAATACTTCCTCTATTGTTCTGTGAGACCTTTAGTGGAAGACATCAGTGGAGTGTTTATTAGTCTGTAACAGGGTTACAAAACGCTTCTACACACACACACGTTTTAAGTAAAATCGGCATCATTAAACACGAGTGGAAGCTGTTAAATTAACATTTGTCTAGGTGCATTTGCTGTTGAAGCCGAACATTCACACTCATTCCATTGGTTTGCCAGTACAATATGTTCGTTGAACTTATGAGGTGATTTCATCTGTAGTAATCTAATTCATCTCATTAATGTTGTTTAGTACCCCTAGATAAAGTGTTCCTTGATAAATGTGTTATTGCTGATTAGGAGTAGGATTATAAAAAAAGTTTATCATCAGTGTAATATTGTGGTTTGCAGGTTAATGCTTTGTCAGTCACAAGCTGCCTACGAGTAGAATGCAGAAGGGATGGGGAGACAGACATATGGGAAGTTCAACCTCTTCAGTTTAAAAGCGTATTTTTTGGGCTACGTTTGAGAGAAGAAAATGTTCTTAAGATTAATTTGTAAAGCCTCAAAATAGTTACATCCCACAAAGAAGGAACTTCTTATACGCAGAATTGTAAATTGTGTTTCTGTTGCCGGTTTGTTGTCCATGACAATGTAAAACAAGCATTAGCCGCGCGCGAAGTGAAAGCAGCGCAACGCGGCTGGGGAGGGGAGGGGCGGAGGAGCGCTTGTCCGAGCGAGAGGAAAGCCAGATGGCGCCTCTGAGAAGGGAGGGGGTAGTGTGCGCAGAGGAGCCATTAGAGAACACCCAGATGGCAGCTGCGCGCGTGCACGCCATCGTGAACGCAAGCTGGGAGCCTCTCTGGTAGCACTTCCAAAAGCCCCTTACTAAATGTCTCGCAGAGCAGCGCATGCGCGCTGGCTCAGCGAGACCTAAAAAGCCTATTGCCGTCTTTTTTTTTTTTTCTCTTGTACGCTTAGTCTGCAGTCGCACAATGTCCTTCCTGGCTGTACGTGTGCTGAGAACCACCAGAGATGGCAAGCTTGACTGCAAGAAAAAACTGGGGTGCTGGTTGTGATAGCTTTGTAAAGATGTAGCTAGTTTTAAAGATGGTACAGACTGGCAAGAGGAGCCAATGGCTCTTCTATCAGGGGAGGGTGATGTGACCATGTTTCTTCAGGCCCTGAACGAGTAGAGCTGCAGGATTTAGATTACCTCAATTGGTGCTAGTTTGGAGTCTGGGACATTACAGCCATCCACATGCAGGAGAACAATGGCTTGAACAACAGTTCTGAAGGTTTTTTTTTTTTTTTTTAGCAATTTGTACCTTGATTGAGAGGGTAGTGTCCAGGGTGAATCCAAGTATTTTGACATTTGGTGAGAGTTTGGGTTCAAAACCATCAAGTTTCATGTTATTGAACCAGGTTTGTACTGTATCTTGCTTGTTGATCTTGACAAATGGGAATTAAATCTTGCTTCCTTTTGAGCTTCAGGTATGTTGTGGACATGCAGATCTGAGTGATGTGCAAGCAGTGTTTGAGGCATTGGACGTCTGAAGTGGAGAAGACTTTGAAGTTGAGTAGTCTATCATCAGCCTACTGGTGACTCGTGATGCTTTTATCTGTGAGTGGAGCACCAAGTGGCTCCATGTATAGGTTAAAGAAAATCCAGGAGACCGTATGGAACCCTGAAGGACTCCACATGTGAAGGGATTTTTATTGACCTGGAGGTGCTGATGTGAGCAAACTGGTGTTGGATGGAAAGGCAGGAGAAGAGCCAGTTAAGGACCTTTTCATTCAATCCCAATCACTACTCAAGGGTGTTTATGAGGGTGAGATGGCCAACTATTTTGAAGGCCGCTGCAGGCCCAGCAATATTAGGAGATAGGGCTCATCTTCATCTGTGGTCAAGAGAGCATTGAATAAGTAAGATGGCAGTCTCCATGCTGCATGGTGATCTGAAGCCAGACTACTAATTGTGCAGGAGATGGTTACCAGTGGTATGATCTTGGAGTTGAAGTAGACTGATTTTTTTCAATGACCATGCCAAAGAAAGGTAGTTTAGTGATGGGCCACTAGTTGTTGAGGTCTTCAATATATGTGTAGGTTTCTTTAGGAGTGGGAGGATCTAGGCAGCCTTGAGAGCTTCTGGCAAGATTTCTTGAGTGAGGGAGGTATTAACAATTGTAAGTAGGAGTAAGGAAGCATCCCCAGGGAGAGATCAATGAAGGACGATGGAAAGACATCTTCTTCATAAGAAGTGGCTTTGAGGGTCTTGTTTGTCATCCAGATCTGGGAGTGGTGGGGCTTTGAAGGTGGACAGTTGCGAGATTCTACGGCAATAGGTGGGCGTGGGAGATGAAGCAGGCTTTGTATCATTGATATGCTGCTGGATCTTCTGTATTTTTTCACTGAATAATTTTTGGGAGTGAGGAATCAGTGTGTTTGGCATGAGGTTGATGCAGTGCTTGATTGTCCTGAAGAGCGGTTTGCTTCTGTTTGTGGCTCCATTACTTATTTGAAGTGACCTTATTAGCTATTTTTTCCAGAGGTGTTACCTGATGCCCACTGCGCTTGAAAAAACGTGTTTGTGATAAAATCTTGAACAAATACCCAGCTTTCAGGAAGAAATGGAGCAATGTCTGTTATGCGTTGAAGTTACATATTTTGACTGCTACTTGCAGCTTGATTTTGGGTGTGCACTAGTGTTTTCCACAGTCTAGGCTTCGCGTTAGGAAAGGTTATGGGGCAGCCCTGCCAAATGCCACGCATCTCGGGTTAATATAACGCATTTTAGTGCGTTTCTCCGCATCCCTGCACTAGAATTTAATGTTGTGCATATTTAGCTCCTCTGCATTGCTCGAGGTGCTTATCCAAGATGGGCTGCACTTTCATCTTGGCACTGCTTTGGTGAAGCCAGCACTAGTGCAACTGATCTTTTAAAGTGCTCAAGGCAGTGTGAGGCAGGCCCAGAGAAAAAGTGACAGTGGTTGCCGTGGTAAGTAACTCTAAGACCATAAAACTATTAGTAAGGAGTGAGGCAACCAAAGCCGGGCCAGTGCTCCCAGACTATAGCAGAAACTTAGCCAGGGCAGCCCGGATGGCGTTTTCGACAGTGACTGACAAAGATTACCTTAATGGTTCACAGTGATGCAGCCTAAGTGTGTACTTTTCATAACATTGATGCTATGTTTTTGTGTTTTGTTTCATGACTGTGATTCTTTGTACAGTGTATAATATAAACTGAGTTGCCTCTGGGTGAGTTCTGGTTGTGGGTAGTAGCGCATGATTGAGCACAACTGAAAGTTTTGGAGTGGAGGTTGAGAGCAGTGCGACTTTCTTACAGTGCCTGTCAGGGAGTCTTACAAGCAATTCAGATTGCATGATCATCCAGTCTTTGGCCTCTTTGCTGAGTGCTCAAATCGATGGTCGCATATGTGCTAACTTTATTTACCATTTTATCTTTAGACTATCACTCTAGAACCAACCCTTTAAAAACAAGCTGGTTATTTTTCCTACCACCACGCATGGCTTTGTTCCAATATGCTTCCCTTTCCGGTGCTGCCTATTATTTGAGTGGGAATTTCAAGTGATTGGAAGCTTCCTGTCCAATTGCTCGTCCTCCCACTCTCAAGCCAACATCAACACATGTAAACAATTATTCCTAATTATGTGAAAGTTAGCAATAATCGCTATATTGCTGTGTGAAAAGACGCTGTTTCAACATTCCATACTATTGAAAATTACTCGATAAACGTGGGATAACTTATTCAAATTGTGGTACAGAAAGTGACAATTTACACGTGTGTGTGTGTGTGTGTGTGTGTGTGTGTGTGTAGATGTATATATTTGAACAAATGGGTAATCTTTTTTGAGTGAAAGGGTCATGCAGATTGCAGAAATTTAAATCTAGTTATTTTATGTGGAGAAATTGGCTGTTAGTGCACCTGCCTTCATGAAGTCATGAGGAATAGTATTCCAGGATAGCGAGTTGCATGTGTAAAGATGTACGTGGCAACCTCTGAATCAAACATGCAGACACTTGCCTTTGGAGATTAAGGATCCTTTATTGTGCCATAATTAGCAAGGCGTTGGAAACGATGAGGCATTTCAGACTTGATTCCTCAGGGTGAAATGACCTTCAATAAAGATGTATTTTAAAAAAATTAGCAACCTCAAAGTTAATTAAGCTAAATGAGATCTACATCGGACCTGTTGACAATTATGACAGAGGAACTTAAATAGTTTAATCAATCTACTGAAAAGTGTTTTAAAATATTAGTAGTAGAATATAACATCCAGTCTTTAACCTAGAAGGATGTGGACTGAGAATATCGCATGACAAAAACTGTCTGCACCTCTGTCAACGTGACGGTCCGTGAGAAATAAAAGTTTCTTTTTGTTTTAACTCGTCTGGAAACAAGCCATATCAAAGCCTACAGTTCTCTCCTTTGAAAGGTGTTAGCCAACCTTTTTTACTTTGCCAATCCTTGTTGCCAAAGCTGAGAGCACTGGCCAAAAGAAGAAAGCGCTTTTGGCGATGCTCATTAGCATTGGTGGAAAAAAAATGCAAAGCGGCAGGTCCGAGCATGATATGTGCCTTTAAGCGTCACCATGCATGTTCATTCAAACACCGTGATACTGTAGCCATATTGCCTTTGTTTGTTTTTTAATAACTGTTCCAACACTCACGTTAGAGTGGTGTGTTTGTTTGTTTATTTTTTAGAAGTGCTTGAAATCACATTTTTGAGAAGAGCAAATCGCAGCTGTTGAGACCTCTAAAAGAGTAAAAAATGTGTAAGAAAGAGGACAGCTAGGAAAACAATGGAGTAATAGGGTTTGGAGGGGCTGGCATGAAACTGAACGACTGAGGTACAGGGAGGTACACAAAGGCGATCAGGGAGTGGCAGGAGAGCAACTTAGGAGCTGGAAAAGGTTTTTAAAATTAGCAAACAAAATTAGAGTGGATAGGAGATTGTGAGGGCCAGAGAAAGCCATGGAGGCACTTCAGGGTACGGAGAGCGACTACTGACAGAAAAAGAAACAAGCACTGGAACAGAAGTGCGGCCCGCGGCCGCGAAAGTGAAAGTACTCCGGGTTAAAGAAGTGGGAGGGGTGGGGGGAGTGCAATTCCCTTGCGGGAGCGAGCAGCGCCAGGAGCGATAATTGCTACCATATGACGCCAGCTGCTCGCTCCCGCAAGTGAATCGCCAAACGTGCACGCGTTGCCATTGAAGGCAATGGAACGCGTGCACGTTTTTGGCTGAAAAGCCGAATCGATCGCAAAAGGTCTTTTTACCTATGCAGCGCATGCGCGCTGCGTAGGCGAGACCTAAAAAGGACGCTTTCTGAACCAAGCAATACCTTTTTGCCAAATTTGGTGTAATTCCGTTCAGCAGTTCGAGCTGTAGCCGTGCCTAAAGTTTCCTATGGGAAATTGATTTTCCGACCCCTATTTTTTGAATTTCTCAGGAACTACTTAACGGATTTACACCATTTAACAAAAAAGGACTCTTTCTGAACCAAGGGCTACCTTTTTGCCAAATTTGGTGTAATTCCGTTCAGCAGTTCGGGCTGTAGCCGTGTCTAAAGTTTCCTATGGAAATTAACATGGAGAAAACACGTTTTGGGACCCCCCTTTTTTCTTGGCCCCCGCTTGGCGAATCACCCCGAAACTTTTAAGACAGGAGCAATAGTTTTGAAAATTTTACGAAGGCAGACTGTACAGGCGCCTCTCCTGGTGCTTTACACATTGGGGGAAGGATTCCCCTTAAGTGCTGTGGGTCCAAGGAGGTCAGCTACCCCAAAACTACAGCTCAAAATGTCCTGAGCCTTGGGTTTGCACTAGCGCTTTTCAGCGTTTCAGGGTGAGGCCATGCCCCCTCAAGGCAGACTGTGCAGGCGCCTCTCCTGGCACTTTATGGGTTGGGGGAAGGATTCCCCTTAAGTGCTGTGGGTCCAAGGAGGTTAGCTACCCCAAAACTGCAGGTCAAAATGTCCTGAGCCGTGGGTTTGCACTAGCGCTTTTCAGCGCGTCAGGGTGAGGCCACGCCCCCTCAAGGCAGAGTGTGCAGGCGCCTCTCCTGGCACTTTATGGGTTGGGGGAAGGATTCCCCTTAAGTGCTGTGGGTCCAAGGAGGTCAGCTACCCCAAAACTACAGCTCAAAATGTCCTGAGCTTTGGGTTTGCACTAGCGCTTTTCAGCGCATCAGGGTGTGGCCACGCCCCCTCAAGGCAGACTCTGCAGGTGCCTCTCCTGGCACTTTATGGGTTGGGGGAAGGATTCCCCTTAAGTGCTGTGGGTCGAAGGAGGTCAGCTACCCCAAAACTGCAGCTCAAAATGTCCCTGTAGGTTTGTACTAGCGCTTTTCAGTGTGTCAGGGTGAGGCCACGCCCCCTCAAGGCAGATTGTGCAGGTGCCTGTCCTGGCACTTTATGGGTTGGGGGAAGGATTCCCCTTAAGTGCTGTGGGTCCAAGGAGGTCAGCTACCCTAAAACTGCAGCTCAAAATGTCCTGAACCTTGGGTTTGCACTAGCGCTTTTCAGCGCGTCAGGGTGAGGCCACGGCCCCTCAAGGCAGACTGTGCAGGCGCCTCTCCTGGCGCTTTACACATTGGGGGAAGGATTCCCCTTAAGTGCTGTGGGTCCAAGGAGGTCAGCTACCCCAAAACTACAGCTCAAAATGTCCTGAGCCTTGGGTTTGCACTAGCGCTTTTCAGCGCTTCAGGGTGAGGCCACGCCCCCTCAAGGCAGACTGTGCAGGCGCCTCTCCTGGCACTTTATGGGTTGGGGGAAGGATTCCCCTTAAGTGCTGTGGGTCCAAGGAGGTCAGCTACCCCAAAACTGCAGGTCAAAATGTCCTGAGCCGTGGGTTTGCACTAGCGCTTTTCAGCACGTCAGGGTGAGGCCACGCCCCCTCAAGGCAGACTGTGCAGGCGCCTCTCCTGGCACTTTATGGGTTGGGGGAAGGATTCCCCTTAAGTGCTGTGGGTCCAAGGAGGCCAGCTACCCCAAAACGGTACAATTTCAAGATATTTTTACCTTATTCGGATTTTTTGTTCAGATATTATATTTTACCAACGCATCTCTCGGTTGACGGAGGTGAGCAAAGTCATTAGAAACGCAGCAGAAGCGCAGTCTCCAAAACGTTTTCCTGTGAGAAAAGGGATCCCGCTCATGGCTCTGCTATGTGAAAGTAATGACCACATCCTCTCGCTGACTCTTGCTCTCGGTGGTGGGCCTGGGTCCACAACGGCCATGTTTATCCAAGGTTTGGAAAGGGACACATTTTCCGAAATTGAGACTGACATGAACCCAGGACGAGGGACTAAAAGGCAAAACAGCCAGAGCCTGCTAAAGTGTTGGGAGGGGGCGCGGGTACAGGGAGAGAACTGTCCAGATGGACCCGATGCAGTGACTGACAGGCACAGTGACAAACACTTTTTGTTTTCGCCACATAATCTGTCCAATGATGCGTGACAGCCCACAGCCCCTCCATGTTTCTCTATGCTAGTCTCCCGCGCTTCATTTTTTTTATAATTTCGGTGGGATTCGCGACCCCAACGCGGATTGCGCTGAAATTATATTTAAAAAAATGCTTTTTTTGGCCCTGGGGGTCCTTGTGGGACCCCCTGAGCAGGCCTAGGGGGTCAGGGTGTTTCTACCCTGCCCCCTTCTCTTGTTTTTCACCTTTGTTTTTACTGTTTTCTGGTGACTCGGCTGCCAACACTTCCTGGTTTGGAGTGTTGGCAGCCAATCACAGTGAAGCTCGTGGTTGGGAGGGTTCGAGAATCCACTGCGTCCCTATATATCGAAACTTTTATTTTTGGAATTTCTCAGCAACTACTGAACGTATTTACACCATTTAAAAAAAGGACGCTTTCTGAACCAAGCACTACCTTTTTGCCAAATTTGGTGTAATTCCGTTCAGCAGTTCGAGCTGTAGCCGTGTCTAAAGTTTCCTATGGGAAATTGATTTTCCGACCCCTATTTTTTTAATTTCTCAGGAACTACTGAACGGATTTACACCATTTAACAAAAAGGACTCTTTCTGAACCAAGGGCTACCTTTTTGCCAAATTTGGTGTAATTCCGTTCAGCAGTTCGGGCTGTAGCCGTGTCTAAAGTTTCCTATGGAAATTAACATTGAGAAAACATGTTTGGGACCCCCCTACTTTTCTCAGCCCCTGCTTGGCGAATCACCCCGAAACTTTCAAGACAGGAGCTGACCGGAGCGCCCCACTAGTTTTGAAGATTTCACGAAGATTCGTCAAACGACGCTAAAGTTATTGGGGAAACAACAAATGCTTTTCCTATGGAAAATAGGTCCTAACTATAACTACCTACTGGCGACCGCCAGTAGGTAATATATATATATATATATATATATATATATATATATATATATATATATATATATATATATATATATATATATCATTAAATCCTCACAATCACGCAAGGAAAAGTCGCACTCAGGATTCTTAATGGAGTTACAAAGTATTTATTGACTTGACGCGTTTCGACACAACGGTCTTTGTCAAAAAGTCATACAATGACCCGGAAGTGGCAATTCATTATAAAGCATTTCCTGTGTTACAATAAACATAAAAGAAGTATGCACAATAACAAAGTCATGATAGAAACTAGAAAACAGACTTTGGACACCTGATTAATGTGTATAAATGGATACGCAAAAATTGGTGAAAAACATACTATAATTGTGCATAAATATTTACAAATGAAAAACACCCAAAATAAATAACTTGGTCTTAGTGCAAGCAAGTGCTACAGCCTATAGCGAGCAGAGAGTAAGCATCGTGCAAGATTAAAAATAGCGCGGCGCTGGTGGCTGGAGAATCAGGGTCAAGTGACCTGGTAATGAATCATCTAGCCAAAGTACTCATGCTAACGGTTTCAAAGCCTGTAAGACCAATAAGGGCTAAAAGAACAAAAGGAAATGCCCTAAAGAGGGATGGATGCCAGATAGGGGCCATTCCAGGGAAGGGAGAGTAATAAGGGATAATGGGGAGGAGAGTAGGCTATAACAAGGTGTCAGAGCAGCCGCTCTAGACATAAAGACTGTTCCCTGAGTATCACTGGATCACAAGGACAAAAGGGGCGCAAGAGAGCGCAAGCTGGGACAGATTAAAAAAGGGGGGAGGTTACAGAAGCAGAAAGTACAAGGGCATGGATTGCAGAATACTGCATTTCTCATCCAATTTCCTAACCCAGATGTACATGAAGATCTTCCTCACAGTTGAGGCCACCAGGTGTTTTGCTATGGAGCTTAATGATATATTCAGATTCCAGGCGTCGCAGATGACGTTCCCGATCTCCTCCGCGCTTTGAGACTGGAACCCTGTCAATGCCAAAGTACAACATTTTAGTGCTGATATTGGACACATTTCTATGCACATCATTACAGTGTTTTGCCAAGGTATAGGACATGTCTCCATTTCTGATCGCTCGCAAGTGCTCTAGAATGCGTTTTTTCACGGGAAAGATGGTACTCCCCACGTATCGTAAGCCACATACACATGTTATCACATACACAGCAAAATCTGTGTTACAATTAATGAAGCAGTGAATCTTCCCAGATTTGCCATTTGGGAGATCATACGTTTTCACATTAACACTGCTACTCCATGCTTTGCAATGTCCGCATTTATGAAAACCTGGGAGTTCCCTCAACCAGTTGCCCTGTGTTTTACTTCTCTCAGTGAGGTGGCTGTGTACTAGCATGTCTTTGAGGGAAGTACATTTCCTATATGTGACATGTGGTGTTGGACTGACCAGTTGGCCAATGATTCTATCATTCCTCACTAAGTGCCAATGTTTACGCACTATCTTATGTACTGCCTGCGAGGCGTTATTATAAGTGGTTATTAGCCTGACTTGTTGTTTAGTGTCATCTTTGACTTTAGGGACAAGGAGGCTGTTGCGTTCTCTAGTGGCTGCTTTCTCTGAGGCTAATCTGATGGTTTTACTAGAATATCCCCTTGTTTTAAAACGGCCCTGCATCCTAGATCTTTCTTTCTCATATGTTACCGTGGAGCTGCAGTTCCGTTTAGCCCTGAGAAGTTCACCATAAGGGATACTCCTCTTGAGCCCGTCAGGATGGTGGCTGCGGGCATGGAGTATGCTATTGCCAGACGTGGGTTTTGTAAATAGACTTGTGTGCAGTGTCTCACCTTTGGCTTCGACCAGGACGTCGAGGAATTCAATAGTGTTCCTATGTGTCTTACTGGTGAATGTGAGATTAAGGTTGTTTTCAGCTAACCCTGTGATGAAGCTCAGTAAATCCCCTTGTGGCCCATCCCAAATTAAGAAAATGTCATCAATATAACAGGTCCATAGGATGAGATTGTCACTAAAGGCTTCATTCCCACTGTGCCACAGGTGCTCCGCCTCCCACCACCCCATAAACAAACAGGCGTAGCTGGGAGCGAAGCAACTTCCCATGGCAGTCCCAGTGTATTGCTCATACCACTGGTCCTCGAACAGGAAACAGTTATTGTGCAAACAAAAATGTAACATATCAATCAACATCAGGGAGGTGATTTCGCTAGATAATTACATCGAAGTTGGACGGGTTCCGAGAGGGCTCAGAATCCTCATTACCCCTACCTACCAAAATCCTAGCCCTAAACTGCTGGAAGAGTGGTCTTCACTAATGGCATGTACCTGTAAACAGATGTTGGGACTACTATCCAAGTACGCAGCCATTGAACTACAACAGATCGGCGAGGAACTGAGGATACTCCGTGAGGCACTTACGAAGCATTCATCCCAAGAGGAAATAACCAACTTCATCAAGGATATGGAGGTGAGATTGGCAAAATACGAAGAGGGCATAAAGTCTAAAAAGCGGTGGAAATTCGTGCGCGACAGAAATGACTACGCGCAGGGCCCCATTCTTACCTTTGGCCGTAAATATGACACAGTGAGGAAGGACTATAAAAAAATCGAAGCGCTTCGCGCACAAGAATCGGAAACGTCGGAATCAAGCTCAGCAGCACCCTCAGATGAGGATGAACGACAAGTTGCATCTATCTCGGAAAGGGGCCCTTTCACGACGCTAGAGGAGTACCGTTTTATCCAACTGAGCCTCAGCGCGAAAAAGAAACCCCCACGGGGAAGAGGAAAAGGAGGAGGCAAAGATGCAGGAAAAGAGGGATCAGGAGAGGTGGAGAAGGCAAAAGACAACGAGACGCCGCATGGGAGAGGTACACGGCGCTCAAAACGCAACAAGTAATGGGTGAGCAATCTAACCTTTCCATCATTAACCTTTCCTCACACACTATCTCTCCTGATGAAAGGTCAGTTTTAGAATTAGGACTGTCCTTTTGCCCTACCGCTAATTTTGACTATGCTAAAACCCGCATTGACCTTTTTCTTTTCATAAGAAAATTGAAGCTTCTTAAAATTTATACAGCGAAACAATGTAGTGGCTCCCCCCGTATTTCTCAACCAGGTGCCTCTATAGACCCCGTACTTCCTGCTCTTGTGATAGGTGACATTGAAATGCTTGCCACCCTCAGAGAAATGGAAGTAGGCATGCGAGACTGGGGATCTGATCGTGAACTTCTGGTCAGCATGGATATGGTGCTGAACAGAAGATCCAGGAATGACTTTAAACCAAGATCTAGGTTTAACCCTGTGACCCCACATGACGGGCTAGATACATACCAAGAAACAGTCCTACTTGATCTCATGAAGCTGTGGAAGACACAACGCAATGACTTTGCCAAGAATCTTACATCATCACAAAGGTCGGGGCTAAAGTCCTTGAAGCAAGCGGCTACCTTTGTGATTAAACCTTCAGACAAGGGGGCAATGTCGTTCTCTGGGACATTAACAAATACAGACTAGAAGCACGAAGACAATTGGAATTTTCCGGTAGTTACCTTAGGTCCACTGCAAACAGGTACAACAAGACTATACTTGAATATCATAACATTTTGAGTGACTGGCATGGTAAAGATATGTTAAGCCAGAATGAATTGTTTTTCCTCTTGGTCAAGAAACCGGTAATTCCGGTTTTCTATATGTTACCAAAGGTACACAAGCACCCAACTGATCCACCGGGGAGACCCATCATTTCGGCTAACCAGAGTCTTCTAGAAAACACCTCGATCTATCTAGACTATTTTCTCTGCCCATATGTTATCAATTTACCTTCTTACTGCAGGGATACGATGGACTTCCTGTCTAAGATTCAGGAGATCCCCTGGAAGGATACATATGTTTTGGCTACCGTGGATGTGATATCCCTGTATACGTGTATAGAACACAGTTTGGGTCTGGAGGCTTGCAAATACTATCTGAGGTATAGACCTTTATCCATGTACGACCACACTATGATGTTGATTTATATGTTACATTTTTGTTTGCACAATAACTGTTTCCTGTTCGAGGACCAGTGATATGAGCAATACACTGGGACTGCCATGGGAAGTTGCTTCGCTCCCAGCTACGCCTGTTTGTTTATGGGGTGGTGGGAGGCGGAGCACCTGTGGCACAGTGGGAATGAAGCCTTTAGTGACAATCTCATCCTATGGACCCGTTATATTGATGACATTTTCTTAATTTGGGACGGGCCACAAGGGGATTTACTGAGCTTCATCACAGGGTTAGCTGAAAACAACCTTAATCTCACATTCACCAGTAAGACACATAGGAACACTATTGAATTCCTCGACGTCCTGGTCGAAGCCAAAGGTGAGACACTGCACACAAGTCTATTTACAAAACCCACGTCTGGCAATAGCATACTCCATGCCCGCAGCCACCATCCTGACGGGCTCAAGAGGAGTATCCCTTATGGTGAACTTCTCAGGGCTAAACGGAACTGCAGCTCCACGGTAACATATGAGAAAGAAAGATCTAGGATGCAGGGCCGTTTTAAAACAAGGGGATATTCTAGTAAAACCATCAGATTAGCCTCAGAGAAAGCAGCCACTAGAGAACGCAACAGCCTCCTTGTCCCTAAAGTCAAAGATGACACTAAACAACAAGTCAGGCTAATAACCACTTATAATAACGCCTCGCAGGCAGTACATAAGATAGTGCGTAAACATTGGCACTTAGTGAGGAATGATAGAATCATTGGCCAACTGGTCAGTCCAACACCACATGTCACATATAGGAAATGTACTTCCCTCAAAGACATGCTAGTACACAGCCACCTCACTGAGAGAAGTAAAACACAGGGCAACTGGTTGAGGGAACTCCCAGGTTTTCATAAATGCGGACATTGCAAAGCATGCAGTAGCAGTGTTAATGTGAAAACGTATGATCTCCCAAATGGCAAATCTGGGAAGATTCACTGCTTCATTAATTGTAACACAGATTTTGCTGTGTATGTGATAACATGTGTATGTGGCTTACGATACGTGGGGAGTACCATCTTTCCCGTGAAAAAACGCATTCTAGAGCACTTGCGAGCGATCAGAAATGGAGACATGTCCTATACCTTGGCAAAACACTGTAATGCTGTGCATAGAAATGTATCCAATATCAGCACTAAAATGTTGTACTTTGGCATTGACAGGGTTCCAGTCTCAAAGCGCGGAGGAGATCGGGAACGTCATCTGCGACGCCTGGAATCTGAATATATCATTAAGCTCCATAGCAAAACACCTGGTGGCCTCAACTGTGAGGAAGATCTTCATGTACATCTGGGTTAGGAAATTGGATGAGAAATGCAGTATTCTGCAATCCATGCCCTTGTACTTTCTGCTTCTGTAACCTCCCCCCTTTTTTAATCTGTCCCAGCTTGCGCTCTCTTGCGCCCCTTTTGTCCTTGTGATCCAGTGATACTCAGGGAACAGTCTTTATGTCTAGAGCGGCTGCTCTGACACCTTGTTATAGCCTACTCTCCTCCCCATTATCCCTTATTACTCTCCCTTCCCTGGAATGGCCCCTATCTGGCATCCATCCCTCTTTAGGGCATTTCCTTTTGTTCTTTTAGCCCTTATTGGTCTTAAAGGCTTTGAAACCGTTAGCATGAGTACTTTGGCTAGACGATTCATTACCAGGTCACTTGACCCTGATTCTCCAGCCACCAGAGCCGCGCTATTTTTAATCTTGCACGATGCTTACTCTCTGCTCGCTATAGGCTGTAGCACTTGCTTGCACTAAGACCAAGTTATTTATTTTGGGTGTTTTTCATTTGTAAATATTTATGCACAATTATAGTATGTTTTTCACCAATTTTTGCATATCCATTTATACACATTAATCAGGTGTCCAAAGTCTGTTTTCTAGTTTCTATCATGACTTTGTTATTGTGCATACTTCTTTTATGTTTATTGTAACACAGGAAATGCTTTATAATGAATTGCCACTTCCGGGTCATTGTATGACTTTTTGACAAAGACCGTTGTGTCGAAACGCGTCAAGTCAATAAATACTTTGTAACTCCATTAAGAATCCTGAGTGCGACTTTTCCTTGCGTGATTGTGAGGATTTAATGATATTTTAGCGGGTCCAGCGCCCGCCTGTCTGCACCAACTCCAATTGGTGGATGCGATCGGAAGAAAGTCTGGACTGCATCCGCGATATATATATATATATATATATATATATATATATATATATATATATATATTCCAATCACAATGCTCCTCAATGGAAAGGCCACACGCAGCGTGATATTGTCTCCTTTATTGGCAGACCGCACAACAAACACAAAGCAGCTCCAACAGTAAATTAGCCCACTCTGCCATACGCGTTTCTGGAAAGTATCCCTTGATCACTGGCTTGGGCGGAACTGGAGACCGGTGAGGCAAACAGTAATGCTGCACTCGCAGCGTGATTTTGAAGTCCTGCCAAGTGGGCGTGTCATCGGTTGCATTGTGGTAATACGAGTTTCCTCATTTAAACCCATAGTGGGTATTGCCTCCCATCACGCTCCTAGCACTGTCTCTTACCCTGATGGGTTAGTTGGAAACACGCCTGGTGAGTATTCCGCTTCAAAAGAACCACGTTGCTCTTTCGGCACCACTTCAGTCATCGGTGCCTTAGACCCGCTCAGTCAGCGGGGGGGCCGTTTCCGCGACCAGAGCCGGCCGCTACATATTCCAATCGCAATGCTCCTCAATGGAAAGGCCACACTCAGCGTGATATTGTCTCCTTTATTGGCAGACCGCACAACACACACAAAGCAGCTCCAACAGTAAATTAGCCCACTCTGCCATACGCGTTTCTGGAAAGTATCCTTTGATCACTGGTTTGGGCGGAACTGGAGACCGGTGAGGCAAACAGTAATGCTGCACCGGGCTCCAGTTCTGCCCAAGCCAGTGATCAAGGGATACTTTCCAGAAACGCGTATGGCAGAGTGGGCTAATTTACTGTTGGAGCTGCTTTGTGTGTGTTGTGCGGTCTGCCAATAAAGGAGACATTATCACGCTGCGTGTGGCCTTTCCTTGAGGAGCATTGCGATTGAAATATATATATATATATATATATATATATATATATATATATACTAATATATCTGCTCGTAACTTTGCTCTGTGTGCATGCACCCTGTCTCCAGTAAACGTCTGGGATGGGTGAATGGGTGACAGCTACACTTTGTGCATTCCCTCTAGACAGTCACAAACCCAGAAAGGGCTGTGTGTGACAGAGGACTCATATGCATTCTGATAGCCTTCCTGGGCAGGAAGGGGGAAAAGTAGCTCACACATTTACATCTGAATAGGCTGTGTTCTGTCCTCACACAATGGGCTGATTACCCCCCATAGATAGCCTGGCACACAGGGTTGGGTTGAAAGGGATCCTTGTGCACTTCAGAGAGTTACTTTGAAGTCATCCCCTACATCAAAGGGACTTATGGGTATAAGTACCAGGGCTCTGACCCTACCAAATCAGTAGACTACTGGACCTGTTAAGACCTCTGCTGGAGTAAAGACTGCTGTGCTGTAAAGACTGCCACTTTGCCTTGACTGACTCTTCTGAGGAACTGCTTCTCTGTTTTGCTGAACTACCCTGCTGCCTACTGATCTCTTCCCTAATGAGGACAAGGGCTTGACCCATCCCTCTTGAACTTAGAGTGACTCCAAAGGCTTGCTGGCGTGCCTCCTGTTTTCTGAAGTCTCAGGGACCCAAAAGACTTCCTGCAATCCTGCTGGTGCTGCTGGCATCTGCCATCTGTAAGTCCTACCCTTGCCTGAGGTGCCCCCGCTAGTCCTGGGCCTCAGAAGTAGGTTCTGCAGCTGATTTTTAATGTCTATGTTAGCCCCCTGGCTGGAGCCATTGAGAGGTATGGTTTAACTACTATCTCATACGCTGATGACACTCATCTTGTCATAACTCTGTCCCACAATGGTGAGCAGATGGCATCCTCCTTGCGTGTGTGTGTGTCTGTCCGATGTTCTCGTTTGGATGGATCTCAACTGCTTAAAATTGAATGCTGAGACGACTGATGTCCTGGTACTGGGCAAGCATTCGAACATTTGGTCTAATGCCTAGTGGCCAGACAACCTCAGCCCTTTACCATCCCCCAAGCTCAAGGTTAACAACTTGGGCATCTGGTTGGATGAGAAGCTCTTGTTCAATGCCCAGATCAATGCCCTTGCCTGAACATGTTTTGGGATTTTGAGCTTTTTAATAAAAATACCTCTCCTTCTTTCTGAGTCTGCCCACAAAACAGTAATACAGGTGCTGGGTTTATCCAGATTGGATGACTGTGATAGTCTGTACTTAAGTGTCTCCTGATCGAGATTGAATAGGCTTCAACATGTGCAGAATGCGGCAGCTCGGACACTGCTCGGGCTCCCCAGGTGAGCCTCTATCAGCACTAGACTGTAGAAGTTGCAATACCAGTGAAATAGAGAATCACCTTTAAGGCTCTCTGTTGTTGCTACAAAGCACTTTCCTGTCAAGGCCCTGCTTATGTGCAGGATATTGTCACTCCCCACGCTCCTAGCACAACTCTGAGATCGGCCACGGCCAATCTGGCCTACATTCCTAGAAACAGGAAGGCTAGAGCGGGTGATTGCGCCTTCAGTTACTTGGCTCCCAAAATTCAGAACTCACTACCGCTGTACCTTCGGCTGGCACCCTCTGAACTGTCATTCAGAAAGATATTGAAACTTGGGGGTATATGTACATGAAAATGGTGCAGCGCAGTCCCACAAACAATTTTGCTGCACCAAGCTGCATTATTTTCTAAGTGCAGGAATGCATCGTATTTACAACAATATGGCGCATTCCTGTACTCACCCCGGAGCCAGCGCAAAAAAAGCAACATAGCACCAGCGCAGTCACCCTTGCACCTGCAGGAAGGGACACCTTCCTGCATAAAAACAATCATCAATGGCGTTTTGCTCCTCCTGTGTGTGCTGCAAAATGCAACACACATAGAAAGAGCAAAAAACAAGGAGAAATAAAAGCGCCACTCGTACGCCTCCCTTAGGGAGGTGTAATTTTGTGTTACTGCCTCAGATTTACAGATCCTTGTAAATCTGGAGTATTGTCAAAAAGCAATGGATGTTGCGTGGGAACACCCACAGCAATACCCATTGCACCCCCCTTTGCCGCAGAAAACTGCATCGCGGAGGACCATATTTACAAGATGGTGTTAAGCAATGCAAAGTGGCTTAGCACTGCCATGTAAATATGGAGGAGAGCATAGCGCCACCGAAGCGTCGCAAAAATTGACGCTTCGTGGTACAGTGCCCTTTCAAATATGCCCCTCGGTTTTTTGTTCCCAGTTAGACTTTTCCTGTTGTGCTCTACTTTGGTGCACTCAGCTTCCTAATGATGGGACACTTCTGATGGAGTAACCACACTCTTTATAAAAGGCATTAAACTAAACAAAACATTTCTGCAAAAACCGACGAATTGTCTCGACTGCGTGAGAAATTCCTCCTCATCGCTTTTCGATGCTGATGCAGAGGCTGTTCGATGACAGTAGACCAACAGATGGCATGGCTTAACGAGGATGCTCTGCATTCAATGATGATGATGCAGTGCATTCACTTCAACGGAGTTGGACGACGATGCAGGACCCCCTTTGTGCATCTCGATGATGACACAGTAGGCTCTCGACATCGACAAAGTCTCCATCCAAGTATTTTGGCAGCAGGACGAGTCTGGGTCCTGTAGCCGGCCTGCTCTCCATAGCGGTCAGCCTGTACTTTAAATTTGCACCGGTCCCTCATGACCTCATGTAACCTTTTGACTGCTAGTCACTTCTAGGCAGTGTTTTCACATTTAGGGGCAGATGTATCAAGGATTGCATTTGCGATTCCTTAATAGCGAATTTTAGCGAATTGCTATTAAGGAATCGCAAAATGCTATGTATGTAGGAATCGCAATAATAATTGTGATTCCTTAATATTCCTTAATTGCGAATTGCAAATTGCGATTCGCAATTAAGGAATACCTTCCCATTCATTCCTATGGGCGTAGAGGCCCATAGGAATGAATGGGAAGACATTCTCAATTTACGAATCGCAATTAGAGATTCGCAAATTGAGAATGCAATTTCAAGGGTGCCAGGGTGTCCTTTTGACACCCTGTTGCACCCCTGAAATATGTATGTGTGCACATGTGGCGCACATACATGCCCTAAGGGCATGTATGTGCGCCACATGGCACTTTGAAATTGCTAAAAAGTGCATTTTTCAAAGAAATCGCATATTACCACCAACTTGAAGTTGGTGGTAATTTGCGATTCCTTAAGGCCAGATTGCACTTTTTTGGTGCTTCTTACATTGGATTTAAGGAATCGCAATTTGCGATTCCTTAAATGCAATCGCAAAATAGGGAATCGCAAATTTTGCGATTCCTTATCTTGCGAGGCAGTTTTGCCTTAATACATACCACTAAGCAAAATTGCGTTCGCAAATGCCGAAATTCTGCGAATTTCGGCGTTTGCGAACGCAATTTTGCTTGATACATCTGGCCCTTAATCTTTAAAAATTAATATCTCAACTTCTACTTATTGGATTTTTGTTGTTTTGGTCTTGTTTTACTCAGAAAAAATATTCTCTATTTATCTAAATCTGTGTGGGGTCTTTTTGTGGTGATTGCACTGAGTTACTGTAATTTAAGGGTCGCACAAATACTTTACACATTGCCTCTTGAGTTAAGCCTGACTTGTCTGTGCCAAGATACAAGAGGGTGAGCACAGGTTAATTTAGGGTGTGTAACTGATTTACCCTGGCTAGGGTAGTGGTCCCTACTTGGACAGGTTGCAAACCTCTGCCAACTAGATACCAAGGGCCTATTTACGTGTCCTGTGCGCTTTCGGAATGTCACTATTTGTGATGTTCTGGTGGTGCACAGGGTTTAGCCATATCAACTAGGCCACATAAAGCCACCCTGCGTGGCTTTTCATGGAATTGTAGATATGGAGTAAAGCAAGGTAGCACAAGTCGCTGCCTTGCCTTACTCTGCGTGAAAGAGGCGTTCTATTGGTACTGCTGTGGGTGTTCCCACTCAGTACCTATGGAATTTGATGCTGCCCTAGATTTACAACATCAGGTAAACTTGTGGCAGTGCCACAACCTTGGACCTCCCTATAGCAGGCGTAACGAGGAGAAATGTTTACATTTCTCCTCGTTTTTTCCTCTTTCCAAGTGTGCTGCATTCTTCAGTACACATAGAAAGAGGAAAACACCTCTTGTGATTGTTTTTGTGCACGGAGGTGACTCTTCCTGAACAAAAACAATTGTGCCAACAACACAGACACCCTTGCACCATGGTGCAAGGGTGCATGCATTGGTGCATGGCTGCAAAACGTGCACCAGTGCTAGCTGAAAGGACAAGAATGCACCATATCTTGTAAATACGGTGCATTCCTGTCATTTCGAATTGGCGTAGGTCAGTGCAGCCAAACTCCTTGTAAATATGCCCCCACATTTCTAACAATGACCCAACAGTCAAAGGACTTGCTGACTTATTTCTAGAACAGCTCCTTTCTCTATCCATGCCAAGGTGTATTCAAGGATATAATCATAGAAAGAGGACCACCGTTCATCTTCAAATCCTGGAAGGAGATTAGCAGATTATTATTAGGAATAATGGTCAGCCTATCATCTATTTACCATTCTCAGACAGAATGGCAGTTCGAAAAAGCTAGCCAAACAGTATAATAATACCCACATTGCTAACACAATAGCACAGAGGTCTTCAAACTGAGGGGCAGCCCCCCGGGGGGACTTAAGTGATCTCGGGGGGGGGGTGCCATGCTCTGACTAAGAGAAGCATTATGCTTTGTATTGTGATAAAAACACAAGCGGCAGTAAGCCACTTTGTAATGGGCCATCACTAACATCTTTTGTCTTTTATATCCTGACTGAGAGTATGTGTAAAAGGGATAACAGAACTTAACTGTAATGGTTAAATATGTTTAGACATATTTAAACATTGCTAATTCAGCAGAATAATTGTGAGAAAATTGAGGGGGGCCCGATGATTTTTTTACAAGTGGGGCGCATCTTTTAGAAGTTTGAAGACCACTGCAATAGCAAGAAGTCTTTATACCTCCATTTTCAGAATTTACATAAAGAAATTGAAAGGAACCCAATTGTTAGGTTAAGGGCGAAAGAGGCTCTAATCTTTATATGAGCTATGGTTGAGCTTCAGAACAAGCTAATGCCTAAAAGCAAAAGTAGGATGGTGGACTAGAGTCTTGCCTAAGTTTATATCTCTCTATTGACCGGCTGAGCCCAAAGACAAAGACCTTGGGGCCGATTCCGATTCCGGACGGAAAACGTACCGACCGACTCGGAACCGGAATTAATTCCGACCGACACGTACCGGTGCAGCCCGACCCGCCAAGTACGATGAGAAGCGAGCAAAACCCGACCGACTCGTACGGAACACAAGCCGAAGGACCGAGCCGCGCGGAAAACAGCAATACGGCCGGAAAAACACGCGATTCGAACCGACCGACTCGCACCCGGAACAATACCGAACGAGACGTACCCGCGGACTCCCACCCGCCAAGTACGATGCAAGGCGTGGAAAACACGACCGAGTCGCACGGAGGACAAGCCGTACGACCGACACGCATACAAAACTGCGAGCCGAAGCAACCCAAAACACCGCGACCGACACGCGTACGCAGCATAGAAAACAGTACAAACACAGCGTGAACGAAACGGACAAGCCCGTACGAGACAACTGCAGGGTCCGACTCGGTCACAAGAACGTCTCCTACATGCACGAGAAGTACAAAGGGAAAATACACAAAAAAAGGCCAAACAAGCAATTACAAAGCCAATAAATACTGGGGGGAGGGGCAGGGAACAAAGACACACCCACAACTCCACCCATATAAAGGACACAAATCCCTACCATGATCCTTTGCAAATTCAAATTACCTGCCAGCACTCAACAGACAGCAACCACACACCCACAGCTCATCCATCACACAAGCCACACACCATCAGCACCACAACAAATAGAAACCTCACATACACCTAGCAAAACACACACTCACACACCTTCACCTGCACACCAACACACACATCACTCACCATCACCATGCCCCCAAAGAAGAATCACAAGTTCCTAGATAGTGAATTGGAAGTCCTGGTAGATGAGATCCTCAGGGTAGAGCCACAGCTCTTTGGTACACTGGTCCAACAGACACCCATGTCACAGAAAACAAAGATGTGGGAGAGGATCGTCGACAGGGTGAACGCACAATCACCATGTTTGCGCACAAAGACAGACATCCAGAACAGGTGGTATGACGTGCGCAGGAGGGTGAAGGAGCTGCTGAAGAAGGACTACATCTTGAGCCAATACACCGGCAGTGGCCCTCCTGCCAAGCCAGTATACCTCAGGCCCTGGGAGGAGAAGGTGCGGGCCATCCTACCACCAGTGAGCGTCTATGGACTAGAAAACATCCCAGAGCCTGGTGAGTACACAACAAATGTACACAATATTCTGCGACTACACACACACATCACTGTCAAGGGGAGAGTCAAACCATGCACTCTTAGCAAATACACAGCAACCAGAACAGAATCATCCCAAAATGTGTATGTCACTCAGAGAAACACAACACATGCCATCACAAAGTGACATTTAACTGTGTCATCACATGTACAAACACAACTACAACTACAGCTAGGCAGTGGCACAAATATAACTGACAAACACATCCAGACAAGTAGCCACCACTACAACACCAGCACACAGTGAAGCCCACTGAAAGAAAGGAAATATGTGTATGCTGGGCAAGTCAGTGTAGCCAATAGCATGATGGGAGTTGTAGGCACAGATATTGCTGACCCCCACAACTGTCCCATCAACACCACCCTGAACCATGCGCGCATCACAGGGAGTGGAAAACAACTTACAAGATGGCTGACACTGGCTACTGCTGTGGGGAGCACAAGGCCCTGATGGCAACTGTGCACCAACCAACAGCAGGACACCACTGACTGACATCCTGAAAGACAACTTGCACTCCCTGCAATGGAAGCACTTTCCATGGTGGGATATCTGGCTGGGTGGGAAGGAGGACTCACAGCCCTGACCATAGTTACCAGCAGCGTTTCTCACACACACCCCTAACACAAACTCCACAAAACTCACCTGGGAGAATGCATTGCCTCACACTCCAATCAAATATCCCACAAAGAACCACAACCCTGGGTCATGCTGAGTGAAGCACAGGGACACACATGGGACTTGTAGCAAAACTAACCCCAGGATAACACTGTCAGCCATCTTGTCAGCACAGGCACACAACCCCACAGGGAAGCAGAGTCAAAGGGAAGGAAGCATGGGCATGCTGGGACAGGGGGGTGGAGGCAATAGCATGATGGGAGTGGTAGTCACAGCTCAACATCCCCCACCCACATGTCCCAGCAAGCTCACACTCAAGCAAGCACACCCCACAGAGAGTGGAAAGCCCCATCAAAGATGTCTGACACTGGTGCTCTGTTGTGGGGAGCACAAGGCCATGCTGGGAACTGGCCACCAACCAACAGCAGGACACCACTGTCAGCCATCTTGTCATTGCTCTCACACTCACACACAGTGAAGTCCACCCAAAAGGAAGTAAGTATGGGCATGCTGGGAAGTGGGGTGGAGGCAATAGCATGATGGGAGTGGTAGTCACAGCTCAACATCCCCCACCCACATGGCCCAGCAAGCTCACACTCAAGCATGCACACCCCACAGAGAGTGGAAAGCCCCATCAAAGATGTCTGACACTGGTGCTCTGTTGTGGGGAGCACAAGGCCATGCTGGGAACTGGCCACCAACTAACATCAGGACACCACTGCCAGCCATCTTGCCATTGCTCTCACACTCACACACAGTGAAGTCCACCCAAAAGCAAGTAAGTATGGGCATGCTGGGAAGTGGGGTGGAGGCAATAGCATGATGGGAGTGGTAGTCACAGATATTGCTCACCCCCACAACTGTCCCATCAACACCACCCTGAACCATGCGCACATCACAGGGAGTGGAAAACAACTGACAAGATGGCTGACACTGGGCACTGCTGTGGGGAGCACAAGGCCCTGCTGGCAACTGTGCAATAACCAACAGCAGGACACCACTGCCAGCCATCTTGCCATTGCTCTCACACTCACACACACTGAAGTCCTCCCAAAAGCAAGTAAGTATGGGCATGCTGGGAAGAGGGGTGGAGGCAATAGCATGATGGGAGTGGTAGTCACAGATATTGGTCACCCCCACAACTGTCCCATCAACACCACCCTGAACCATGCGCACATCACAGGGAGTGGAAAACAACTGACAAGATGGCTGACACTGGCTACTGCTGTGGGGAGCACAAGGCCCTGCTGGCAACTGTGCAACAACCAACAGCAGGACACCATTGACTGACATCCTGAAAGACAACTTGCACTCCCTGCAATGGAAGCACGGTCCATGGTGGGATATCTGGCTGGGTGGGAAGGAGGACTCACAGCACTGACCATAGTCACAAGCACCTCCCCTCACACCCCCCCCCTCAACACATACTCCACAGAAGCCACCTGGTGGAATGCAATGCCTCACATCCTAACTCAAGGTCCCACAAAGAACCACCACCCTGGGTCATGCTGTGTGAAGCACAGGGACACTCCTGGGACATTTAGCCAAACAACTGCCCGGACAACACTCCCAGCCATCCTGTCAGCACAGGCAGCCCACCCCACAGGGAAGCAGAGTCAAAAGGAAGGAAGTATGGGCATGCTGGGAAGTGGGGTGGAGGCAATAGCATGATGGGAGTGGTAGGCACAGATATTGGTCACCCCCACAACTGTCCCATCAACACCATCCTGAACCATGCTCACATCACAGGGAGTGGAAAAGGACTCACAAGATGGCTGACACTGGCTACTGCTGTGGGGAGCACAAGGCCCTGCTGGCAACTATGCAACAACCAACAGCAGGACACCACTGACTGACATCCTGAAAGACAACTTGCACTCCCTGCAATGGAAGCATGGTCCATGGTGGGATATCTGGCTGGGTGGGAAGGAGGAGCGGATGACAACCAAATACAACCAATGCAGACCATGTACACACCCCAACATTCACATAGAAATGCCCAAATAATGCAGGACAATGTGCTACACCAATATCAACCCCTGACTGTGACAACTTAGGACAATGCATTGTACAGGCCCGCATCCAGAGGCACAGTCACAACTGTCAGGTGTGTCAACCATTGATGCCTGCAGAAACATAACATACATTGTGTGTGTCTCCCAAAAACAGGTGATGATGGGGACACAGCAGCAGATGCTGAGGAGTCCTCGTCCCAGGCTCAAGAGGATACGGAGCTCACTGGTGTGGAACAGCCTCTGCCCTCCTCGGATGAAGAAGACTTACCTGGCACCTCCGGAGCAAGTCATCATGCAGCACCAGCAGGACCACCAGCTGCACCCCCTGCACCCACCCCTCCAACAACTGTCAACACACATACCACCCCTGCCGACATGGACAGACCAAGGAGCAGCACCACCACCAGCACAGGGACCCTGGACCAACGTGGGGCCATGGACACCACCACCACCAACAACCCACAAGGTGGCCCAGGGTCACCTGTGCCTGCCACCTCAGGTACTGCACGTGTCGCCAGGGGTGGTGGGAGGGGTGGGAGACATAGGTCGCTGCTCAGAGAGGGGTCTGGACTGCATGATGACCCACAACTGGCACGCATAGCCGATGCGTACCAGTCCAGCACCAGAGAGTTCAGCCAGGTAGTGGGGCTCCTCAGGGACATTAAACAGCAGCAGGCTGCCCATCATGCCCGCTTGGACTCACACATGTCCCGCGTGGAGTCCAAGTGGGACACACTGCAAGAGATGACGGCGGTGCATAGGGACATATTACAATGCCTCCGCCAGATGAGCAGCAACCAGTCAACACCTCCCTGTGTGCCCACAACATCTGCTGCTGAAACAACTGCAACTGCCACAGGGAGGCAGGATGACTCTGGCGGAGAGTCCCCTGCACCGCAGCAGCCTGCACTTGAGGGTCCCCCCCAAAGAAGAGGGGCCGTCCGAGGAGGGGCAAGTGAGAGGCCGATGGCCATGTGCAACCCCCAGGAAGCCAAAACCTGTTCTGGAGAATAACCTTTGTGCGCAAACTGTTCACCCTGTTGACTGCAACACAACTCTCCCACATGACATGGGGAGCTCAAGTTGGACCAATGTCTCTGATTACTGTGGACTTTACTCTGGACATTTCTGCTACCAGGACTTCCAAATTATCTAGGAACTTTGGATCACAATCACAATGTACAGCACCCAACAACCTGTGCACTATACTCACACATGTATGTCAATAAACTCACTTATACACCATACTTGCCTCTGTTATGATTCCTATGTTGTCTCAGAAGTTGCGATGATGATCGGGGAAATGACACTGTGCATGCTAACTGCTACAGCAAGTACAACACCGGCATGTGAGTCATGGCGACTTCACACATATGGGGGAGGCACACCACCAGGGCTACACAACACATACACACCATGGACATCTGACTCATCGCCTACACTGGTGTTGCCAGGAAATATGTTGCATTGCACAGACCCAACACCTATTCACAGTCTGTGTTAACTAGCCCACTGGTGCAGTAAGCAAATGTCAGTCAGATGTGTGACCACAGACAACGCACATCACAAAGTGAAGCACAGGTTTATTACACATTTGCAACATGTTGTAACCACCACAGATGCAAGGTAATCCCACCTGGCAGCGGGCACACAGTCAACAAGTGTAGAAGGAAGGAAGTCCATGGGTGTGGTGCACATCACCTGTAGGGACACAACAGCTACCACCCGGGAAGTCGAATCACGGTGTTGGGGATCACAGTTGACCAAACGACTCAGAAAGTACCATGTGAAGGACAGAAATGACACACAGTCAAAAGTACTGAAGAACAGGACAGAACTGCAATACTCATGAACAATACATGTTACAAGATACCCACCCAGAACCAAGTTAGCATGTCAACACTGTTGGGGAGTACAGACTACCTGCAAGGACACATCGCTACATGCATACAGACATGTAGCCCATGGACACACTCAAACAGCACCAGAGCACCACCAACACATATCATGCAAACTCACATCATTGACATGCCATCTCTGGATACTCACATTCAGCTGAAGAAGTTGGTGATGAGCTGTGTGCGGACATCACCCTCAACATCATCATCATCATCACTGGCATCGTGGTCCAGGCCAGGATCCTCCACAGGTGGCGGACGTTGGTCATCGTCATCCAGGATGAGAGGCAACTCCTTCCGCACTGCCAGGTTGTGGAGCATGCAGCAGACGATGATAATCTTGCACACCTTTGCTGGGGCATATGGGAGGGACCCTCCTGTCTTGTCGAGGCAGCGGAAGCGGCTCTTCAGGAGACCAAATGTCCGCTCAATCACTCTCCTGGTCCGACCATGTGCCTCATTGTAGCGCATCTGGGCTGGTGTCACAGGGTTCCTGAGGGGCGTCAGCAACCACGGCATGTTGGGGTATCCGGAGTCACCTACATACAGACAATTGCACATTAGCAGAGTTGGAAAAGAGGGTGGAACACTACATAGCAGAACACACACAATGGTACAAAGTCAGTACACACCTACAAGCCAGGCACGCTGGTTCCGCATCTGTGCCATCATCCTTGGGATGCGACTACTCCTCATCACGTAGGCATCGTGTGCAGAACCAGGGAAACGGGCACACACGTGTGTGATGCTCATATCTGCAAGACAGACCACCAGTGCATTGACCGAATGGTAGTGTTTGCGGTTACGGTAGGCCTGCTCTTGGGCCTGTGGTGGTACCAACGCCACATGTGTCCCATCAATGGAGCCAATGACATGCGGCATCCTCCCCGGGCATAGAAGTCACTCTTCACGCCAGTGAGTCGTTGGAGTCTAGGGAAATAGATGTACTGGTTCAGGTATATCAACATAGGCTCCAAAACATCCCGGAGCACACGGCTGAACATGGTCTGTGACATCCCACCAGCAGTCGCCAGAGTGTGTTGAAAGGTACCAGTGGCAAAGAAGTGTAGGGCTGCCATCACCTTCACCTTGGGGTCAGCGCTGTAGGGTACGGACGGCCAGGTTGCAAATGTGGTGCCAAGCGCACTGCCAAATCCTCAATCAGCTGCCTGGTGAAGCGGTACCGTCGGATGCTGTCACGTTCCATCATCGTTGCCAGGTCAGGGAATGGTCTATGGACAGCTGGTGCCCTGCAGTGCATATGTGAAGAAAGCAAGATTGTCAGTCACCCCACATATGTGGCATTGAACACACTCAACATCACATGATACATCATAATGAGGCACAAGTACATGATGTGTGCAGTTCCGTACGGATATGTATGGCACATACATGGCCAATATCTAACATCACAGTCCAACAAGTGGCATCAATAAGTCCCAGGTCGTGCCATTGGATACCATGAGGCCGTGTCCCAGTACCCATCTCCTGCTGCCAAATAACAAACACACGCCACAGTGACATGTGAGGACTGATGTGCCCCAGGCATCCCAGCTCAACGACAGGTAGATTCCCAGGGACCCTGTATTGCCACATGGACACTGGCATGACATGGTGTATCATGTATACACCACAGTAAAACAACCATGAGCCCCACAGGTAGTGGTCCCTGTTGCCTCGGCAGGACAGACATGGACGTCTGTGACACACACACGCACAACATCAAAGTCCATGCACAAACAACGTGGATGTGGAGACTGCCTCCCATTGTGCACATGAAATCAGAGACATTGTAATCACAACATGCACACAGACTGTGGGGGACCATCACCATTGTGCCAATGGGTCACCCTGGGTTGAACATAACGTCCCACATGGGACTCAGGGGGTATGTGACATGACATACACATACACCACCGTGAACTGTGACCATGCCACATGCTCAGATATGAACAGTTGCACATCACAGTGGTCATGTACACGAAACACCAAGGATTCTGTCCCCATAAACACGTGCACAGCCTGGGGGTGGCTGCCCCCAAGTAACACCCACAGAACAACATGTTCACCCCCATACACGGAATAGGTAATGCAGCCTTACATGCCCTAGGATACAGTTTGGACAGGCTGTGGTGTTGTAGGTGTGCCCCTCACTGCCTGGGAAGTATATGTGGCTGGCATATGTTCACCTGTGACAGGCATGGTGCCATATGCCAGTGACTTGTACAGGGATGCGTTGGACAGCAATGGACCGATCAGTGCGCACACATTGGCCATTGCATTCAATGTGCGCTGGTACGCGTTGTATTGGCAATACGCCTTGGACAGCAATGGACCGATCAGTGCGCACACATTGGCCATTGCATTCAATGTGCGCTGGTACGCGTTGTATTGGCAATACGCCTTGGACAGCAATGGACCGATCAGTGCGCACACATTGGCCATTGCATTCAATGTGCGGTGGTACGCGTTGTATTGGCAATACGCCTTGGACAGCAATGGACCGATCAGTGCGCACACATTGGCCATTGCATTCAATGTGTGCGGGTACGCGTTGTATCCTATGTACGCGTTGAACAACAATGGTCCGATCGGTGTTTCCGGCCGGCCCATTGCATTCAATGTGTGCGGGTACGCGTTGTATCCCATGTACGCGTTGAACAGCAATGGTCCGATCGGTGTTCCCGGCCGGCCCATTGCATTCAATGTGTGCGGGTACGCGTTGTATCCCATGTACGCGTTGAACAGCAATGGTCCGATCGGTGTGCCCGGCCGGCCCATTGCATTCAATGTGTGCGGGTACGCGTTGTATCCCATGTACGCGTTGAACAGCAATGGTCCGATCGGTGTGCCCGGCCGGCCCATTGCATTCAATGTGTGCGGGTACGCGTTGTATCCCATGTACGCGTTGAACAGCAATGGTCCGATCGGTGTGCCCGGCCGGCCCATTGCATTCAATGTGTGCGGGTACGCGTTGTATCCCATGTACGCGTTGAACAGCAATGGTCCGATCGGTGTTCCCGGCCGGCCCATTGCATTCAATGTGTGCGGGTACGCGTTGTATCCTATGTACGCGTTGAACAGCAATGGTCCGATCGGTGTTCCCGGCCGGCCCATTGCATTCAATGTGTGCGGGTACGCGTTGTATCCTATGTACGCGTTGAACAGCAATGGTCCGATCGGTGCGCACCCATTGGCTATGGCCTGGCCTGGCAACGGACGCGTTTTCAAATTTGAACAAGTCTGATGCTGTAAATTCAGTTGGTCACCCACAACAATGTTGCAATTTCATGGGTGTCATGAAGTTGAACATTTGAAGGATGCTGGGGGCGTGTGTAAGTGGTGCAATTCCATGGATTGGCCAGATTCAGATGATGCAAACGACTTGGACCTATCACTTTGGACACATGGGACAGTATCTGCCTCTGCAGCACACATATAATGCTGGCTGTTCCCCTGAGAGCTCACTTGCCTGCACTACATGCTCCAGGATGACATCTGCCACTACACTGCTGCTGTATCTGCACCCTCTAGACCCTGCAATGGCACGTACTGTGGAGAGAGCCCCAGCCTTCAGCACTGAGGAGAACCAGGCCCTGCTGGACAGCCTCCTTCCACAGTACAGCAAGCTGTATGGGAAAGCAGGGGAGCAGGTGAGTGTTCTGTCCACTGCCTTTCTAAATGTGCATGTTGTCTGACTAGCAAGGCTAACAGTCTGCACGCCACTGGCTAGCAGGCTCACTGAGTAGTTGTCACCCCCCATAGTGTGTAGTTACATGCACTGGACAGGTATAGTGCAGTGACAGTGCATTTAAACAAGGTTTTACTTCCCAGGCAATGATACCATGTAGTAACTGCTGGCATACTGTCCATAGCCATCGTTGCACTGCCTGTGTACATCATGTGCCCCTGTGATAGAGACATGTATATCCAACTGTGTAATGCACGGATATGTTGCATGTGTAGTAATGGCATTCTCACTTTGTTATCCTCACAGGTTGATGCCCACCAGAAGCAGAAGATATGGCTGACCATCGTCCGGGCAGTGAGATCCGTGGGGGTCTACAAGCGCCGGATCCGCAACTGCCAGAAGAGGTGGCAGGACCTTCGGGGCTGGACCCGGAGGATCGCACGGGTCCAGCTGAAGCTGTCGCCTCCTCGCAGGAGGGGCGGACACCGGACACTGACCCCCCACATGCTGAGGCTGGCGGTGGTCTTCCCTGATCTGGATGGGCAGCTGAAGGACAGAGAGCAGCAAGGAGGGGGTGAGTCCATGTCTGCATTGTGAACTATGTCTGCCATGCTATGCGCCCTCCTCTGGCCTGGTTAAACTTCCACAGTACATCAGTCTTGTGGTCCAGGACCCATGTCCCTCTATTGTGCACTGCCCACTCCTCATCTGATACCCAGGTGTGGCCCTTACAGTCAGGGTATTGTGTCACTTGGGTACTGTGTCCTTGCAGTTTGCTTGACTCAAGGTGGGGGACAGCATCTGTTTCCCTGACTCTGTGGTGGGCATCATGGGTGGGTCCATTGCTTACACATTGCCTGTGTTCTGACATGTGTTCTGCGTGTCATTTTGATATGTGGCCCAATTGCTGAGCTGATCCACCACATGTGCCTGGGGTATCTGGCACACACCCATGCTGCGGGTGGGAACAATGTTTGTGCCCCAGGAGTGTGTATATAACGTGTGTCACACATACTTAGCCAGCTGCCTACTGTCCAGGGCTCATCCCTCATTCATGTGGGACAGGACAGTCATGCCTACTCCAGGCCATACAATACACTCTGTACTCCCACTGCCGTGTATCAGCTGACATGTTTTGCTCAGTGATTTGTCCCCTCAGGTGTCTGCCTCTGTGTCAGTGTGCTGTGGCTTCGTTGTCAGGTCTGCTGGGGTGTTCCTCGGTTGGGGCTCCGCATGCCACCGGAGATGTGACCATAGGAGATGATACATGTGTGACACATAGGTGTTTGATCACCTGACCGTGCAGACTGGGGTATGCGAATATGAGGTTCAGGCAGCTGTTTCCCATTCACAGCAGATTGTGATGTGCTCAGGTGCAGAGGGTAGTGTTACAGGTCTCCCATATGTCCAATGGGTATGACCTGGACAGATGAGGGTACAGATGATGTGGTGTGTGGGGGATGTACATGTGCACTTGTTCAGCTCCAGGACTTGCATTCCCCATGATCTACTATTGTGACACAGTGCAGAGTGTTGTTGTCTGGCTGCCCTGCCCATGTGATTGGAGACAGTGATGTATGACTTAGCAGGCATGGCTGTGCCATGGCATGTGACTTCCTATTAGTGATCCTGCAGGGGAGTGACATGTGCTACATGCACACCATTGTGGCAATGGCTATCAGGACATGGGTGCATCATGGTGTCTGTCGCTGGTATGCATCACATGCATTTCCTATTTGACTCTGGGCATCCCTTTCATCCGGACACCTGCACTGACTCAGTGGCAAGAGTTGTGATGTGTGCATGTCCACATGCTTCACCGGGTTCTCTGCACTGTCCAAATACTGTGTAGGTGGTGCATGTGTCCACACTGGGGTATTGCCATCCAACAGGCACCAGACAGATGGGTGCAAGGCCAGGTGGGATGTGAGTGCCATGGTTGACCATCAGACTGACAATTGACTTCTCCTGTTCTGTTTGTGCAGTTTTAGCAATGTTCAACTAAGGATGCCAGGGCTTGCTCTGTAATGTGCTGTACTTACTGTGGTGTGTGCGTTCGGTGCAGGTGACTGATGTCTGTCTGTTTCCCTATTGATTGCAGATACATCCACGGCCACAGGAGGGGACAGCTCCACGGACCAGGAGGAGCCACAGAGCCAGACTGGGTCAGCAGCTGAGGAGTGGTCGGAGGGACCCAGTGGCACGGAGGGCGAGGGGAGCCACACCGAGGAGTCCTCAGCACCATCCACCTCAGCTGAGGACCAGAGCAACTCGGACGATGACTCCCTTATGGAGGCGGGTGTCAGCAGCCACCACACCCCAGCTAGTGTTGCTGTCCCCGCCACCACCACCACCGCCCTCCCGTCGGCTCCCATTCCCGAGGTCCGTGGAGGCTCCCATGTTCGGGAGCGTGTCTCCTTCGGGCTAGGCACCGCACCCCCTGCCCCTGTGTCCCCTGCTGCCCTGAGTGAGGAGTCTGTGTACCTCCTCCGCCAGCTCCATGTAGGACAGACAGCGATGCTGAGTGTCCTCCATGCACACACCAGTCTGTTGACTCAGCTGGTGTCATTCATGGAGGGCATCTCATCGGGCATGTCTGACCTACAGAGGGGCAATAGGTCCATGGACTCCTCCCTGACGGCAGCAGTGTCCCTCCTCCGACAGTCCCTCACCCCTCCTGCCTCTGCCCCATCCACACTCCCCAGCACCTTACCCGTCCCAAGCACACACACACTGGCACAGGCACACACCAGCACAGACACATGCAGCACACGGACACACACGCCACAAACAAGATGCACACGCATGCACCGTCAGGGGACTGCAACCACACTCACAGGGGATGGGGCACAGGCACAAACACACGCATCCACAAGCACTGCGCAGTCCACAGTTGCCTCTCCCTCCAAAGACCCCTCCCTTGCCTCACCTGCAACCCCAAAGACACAGCGGCTCTTCCTCTGTGACCTTGGCCTCTTCCCCTCTGACCCAGCTGATCCAGCATTCAGGGGGAAGAGGAAGCCCACCCACACGGAGCGGAGTGCCCCTGGCCCCCGGACACCATCCCCCAGGCGCAGACCGACTGAGGCCCCCACCCGCAAGTCCCCCGGTCCCGGAAGAGCAAGACCCCGCCACCGCCCTGCAGCTCAGGCACCAAGTCTCCTTCCTCCATCCCTCAGGCCCCCACTCCACAGGTGCCCCCACCACACCCTGCCCCAGGTTCCCCCACCCACAGATACACCATCCCCAGAAGGGTCAGGCCTTCTCCCCTGCCACTTGCTCTTCCGGCCCCACACCCCCGCTGCGCTTGTCTGTACCACTGATGTGGTGAGGGTGTCCTCCCCCTCTGTCCTGCCCACCTTACCTGATCCCCATTCTCCTCCCCTGGAGGTGGGCACTGCAGTGGAGTCCACTATCACCCTGTCTGACTTGGGCGCTGCAGTGGCGGACCTGTCCACTCCATCTGCAGGGTCCACTGCAGTTGTGCCGGCACCCACAACATCTGAGTCATGCCCCCCAGTTGTGCCGGCACACACCATGTCAGACACCTCCACTGCAGTTGTCAGTGGCTCTCCAGCACCCACCACCCCTTCCCTGCCTCCTCCTGGTGAGCCCTGATCCTGTCCCTGCGGTGCCTGGCCTGCCCCCCGTATGCCCCTCCTAGGGGATTGTCCCCGGTTGTGGTCAGTGCAGGCATGCGTAGGGTGACATCTGCCACTGTCACCCTGTATAGACTTCCTTGATGGACTGGCCATTGGCCTTTGTTGATACCTTGCAGTTCTTCCAAGTTTTGAACCCACATGCTGAATAAAGCAACTTTCTGTTCTCTACTGCTTTTACTTCTGATGTACATGATGTTGATGACGCTAACCATGCCCTTGCTGCAGTGATGGTGATATTTGGACTCATGAAAATGAAGTGTTACTGTGCAGGAACCCATGTGTTCCAGGGGGACAGTGTCCTATCCTGTGGTGAATCCATGTCGTCCTTAGCAGCATCTGAGGGTGTCATGTATTCAATATTTGGCAATGGGATTTCCTACTTACGTTAGCAATGTCACATCTGTGGGTTCCACCCATGCACATCTGTTGTGTTTGCCATTGTTCAATTAGTCTAGTTCCCTGACCGTGTGGCCATCTCCACTGGACATGCAGGTTTGGGCACCATGGGGAAGGACTCATCTGTGTTGTCAGTGCAACTTGCTATACATGTGTGTTGGATCTGTGCTGTTGATTTCGTTGACATTCCCATGACCAGGCTGATGTGACGGGAGCCTTCATTTGGTGCTAATTGTTGACTGTGTGACCAAGTGTTCTGCTGACATGATGGAGCCCTACTGATGCGACATATGGCACAGCTTTCCTCACACAGGAGTGGAGTCCCCTCATGGCAGTGTGTACTCCTGTGACATCTCGTGCGCCCAAGGTGTGTGTTGTATGAGCATCTGTGTGTGTTCACTTCCATGTTGCTGTGCATGCTGGGATCCCTAGTGATGTTCCTGTTTGTGATGCTTTCTGAGTTGAGCTATGTTCCCTCAAAGTCTTCTCCCTGGGTTCTCTGTGATGTGGGTGCATGGCACATTACTGGTCATCAGGGTGTCACCCATAGGTGTGTTTGCTGTCAGGGCTGAGTTTGTGGGCAGACGCTGATGTGTCACAGTCCGGATTCCCCTTTGCACTTGTTGTTTACACCTGTCATGTGATTTCTGGTTTGTGTTAGCTTTCATTGGTTGTGACACGTTGTGTGTGTGACTGCTGGCACTCCTCAGGGCTGCAATGTTGGTAGTTGTCTGTGTGTTCTTTGTGGGTGACCTTGGCTTCTTCATAGGTGTGTGACTGTGGCTGGGATCCCATTGGTTGGTGTGGTATTGCCGTCATGTCCATGTACAGCGTAGTGTGCAGTGTGTCAGACATTCAGGAGTCTGGTAGAGTGGCCATGTGTGATGTGTTTCTGCACCTTGGTTCCCACCACCCCCCTGGGATTGTCATGGGTGCATGTGCAATGTCACCAGTGCATGTGAGCTTCACTGCTGCACATTGTTGGAGGTCGAGGTGTGTGGTGTTGAGTGTGTGCAGATGAGAGTTGTTGCCCGGCTAGACCCCTGCCTCCATGTTGGCCTTGGCTGACAGGCCGTGCTGGTTGATTTGTGCTTGTGTAGGTGTGATGGTAGTTTGTTGCTCAGGACACATGACTGTGGTTCACAGTGTGAACGACATCTAGCTTAGTCATCACAGTGGGATTGTAATGCAGCCCAGGGTCACCACATTGTGGGGGCCATGGGTGTGGTGCTGTGGTGTCTGTGTGTCTTGCTGTGTCAGTTGCTGTTCCTACATGCTTGTGTGACATGTGTGATTTGTGCTCCCTCTCATCTGACAATGCCTGATTGCCCACATAGGGGATTTGGATCCATGAGTTACCTTTGTGTGGCACTGTATGCACATCTGTGTAATTGGTATTCAGGCCTCCTCATGTGTTGTGTGGTTGCCTGGGGACACTGGTACCCCCCTCACCTGTTGTGTTTGATGTGCAGTGTGGGTCTGCCTGTTTGTGTATGTGCATCGGCACCACTGCATTGGCATATCTTAGGTGTGCCATTGGCTGTATGTTGTTTGGTGTGTTTGCCTTGCTGTCCCTGGGACTCCTAGGTCATCAGTCAGCACAATGATCATTGTGTGTGTGTCCCATTGCTGCCATGGTATGGTATCTGTTCACCTCCCTTCTACAGTCTCCACTGGGTATCTGAATTTGTGTGCCCATTGGTGCAAATATGTGGGTCTGCATTCTGATGGTCACTTCTGTCATTGAGTCATAGATGAATGTTGACAGTGTCAGCCCCCATGGGTGATGTTTGTCTGCACATGGCCAAAGGTATGTCTTGTTTGCACTGCACTGTTTGCCTCCCCCATTCTATGTTGCTATGGGACACAAGCACTACTTTGCCACTGATGTGTTTGTTGTTCTGTGACCAGGAATCATCCATGCAGTTTGGCAGTTGCAGCTTATTCTTTGTCAACACATACATTTTGGTCACTGTGATGATGGGGGTTTGGACCCCATTGCCACAATGTTCAATATGTGCTTCAGCTATGGACCCCACACTCACATTTTGGTCACTGTGATGATGGGGGTCTGGACCCCACTGCCACAATGTTCAATATGTGCTTCAGCTATGGACCCCACACTTACATTTTGGGCACTGTGATGATGGGGGTTTGGACCCCATTGCCACAATGGTCATGGCCTGCTTGCATTGTGGGTGCCACACACATTTATGTGTGGCACTTGTGATAGGGGGTCACATTGTATGTCCACAGTCCTGTTCAGTGTTGTAGGCATTTGACACAGTCTACACACGCTTGTCATGGTGTTGGGGGGATGTCTTTGTGTTGCATTCTTTCTGCTGGTGTGTGCTTCTTGTGGCATGTATTTGCCATCCTGTGAGTGGGGGTGGTAGTAGTAGGCATCCAGCCCCCCATGGGTAGAGGTGGTAGTAGTGGTAGGCACCTGGCACCCCCATGGGTAGAGGTGGTAGTAGTGGTAGGCACCTGGCACCCCCTGGGTAGAGGTGGTAGTAGTGGTGGGCATCTGGCACCCCCTGGGTAGAGGTGGCAGTATTGGTAGGCACCTGGCACCCCCTGGGTAGAGGTGGTAGTAGTGGTAGGCACCTGGCACCCCATGGGTAGAGGTGGTAGTAGTGGTAGGCACCTGGCACCCCTGGGTAGAGGTGGCAGTAGTGGTAGGCACCTGGCAACCCCATGGGTAGAGGTGGTAGTAGTGGTAGGCACCTGGCACCCCCATGGGTAGAGGTGGTAGTAGTGGTAGGCACCTGGCACCCCCTGGGTAGAGGTGGCAGTAGTGGTAGGCACCTGGCACCCCCATGGGTAGAGGTGGTAGTAGTGGTAGGCACCTGGCACCCTCTGGGTAAGGGTGGTAGTAGTGGTAGGCACCTGGCACCCCTGGGTAGAGGTGGCAGTAGTGGTAGGCACCTGGCACCCCCATGGGTAGAGGTGGTAGTAGTGGTAGGCACCTGGCACCCCCTGGGTAGAGGTGGCAGTAGTGGTAGGCACCTGGCACCCCCTGGGTAGAGGTGGCAGTAGTGGTAGGCACCTGGCACCCCCATGGGTAGAGGTGGTAGTAGTGGTAGGCACCTGGCACCCCCTGGGTAAGGGTGGTAGTAGTGGTAGTCACCTGGCACCCCCTGGGTAGAGGTGGCAGTAGTGGTAGGCACCTGGCACCCCCATGGGTAGAGGTGGTAGTAGTGGTAGGCACCTGGCACCCCCATGGGTAGAGGTGGCAGTAGTGGTAGGCACCTGGCACCCCCTGGGTGGAGGTGGCAGTAGTGGTAGGCACCTGGCACCCCTGGGTAAGGGTGGTAGTGGTGACAGGCATCCAGCCCCCATGGGTAGAGGTGGTAGTAGTGGTAGGCACCTGGCACCCCTGGGTAGAGGTGGTAGTAGTGGTGGGCATCTAGCACCCCCTGGGTAGAGGTGGCAGTAGTGGTAGGCACCTGGCACCCCTGGGTAAGGGTGGTAGTAGTGACAGGCATCCAGCCCCCCATGGGTAGAGGTGGTAGTAGTGGTAGGCACCTGGCACCCCCTGGGTAAGGGTGGTAGTAGTGACAGGCATCCAGCCCCCATGGGTAGAGGTGGTAGTAGTGGTAGGCACCTGGCACCCCCTGGGTAGAGGTGGTAGTAGTGGTGGGCATCTGGCACCCCCTGGGTAGAGGTGGCAGTAGTGGTAGGCACCTGGCACCCCCTGGGTAGAGGTGGTAGTAGTGGTAGGCACCTGGCACCCCCATGGGTAGAGGTGGTAGTAGTGGTAGGCACCTGGCACCCCCTGGGTAGAGGTGGTAGTAGTGGTGGGCATCTGCCACCCCCTGGGTAGAGGTGGCAGTAGTGGTAGGCACCTGGCACCCCCTGGGTAGAGGTGGTAGTAGTGGTAGGCACCTGGCACCCCCATGGGTAGAGGTGGTAGTAGTGGTAGGCACCTGGCACCCCCATGGGTAGAGGTGGTAGTAGTGGTAGGCACCTGGCACCCCCTGGGTAGAGGTGGCAGTTGTGGTAGGCACCTGGCACCCCCATGGGTAGAGGTGGTAGTAGTGGTAGGCACCTGGCACCCCCTGGGTAGAGGTGGTAGTAGTGGTGGGCATCTGGCACCCCCTGGGTAGAGGTGGCAGTAGTGGTAGGCACCTGGCACCTCCTGGGTAGAGGTGGTAGTAGTGGTAGGCACCTGGCACCCCCATGGGTAGAGGTGGTAGTAGTGGTAGGCACCTGGCACCCCCTGGGTAGAGGTGGTAGTAGTGGTGGGCATCTGGCACCCCCTGGGTAGAGGTGGCAGTAGTGGTAGGCACCTGGCACCCCCTGGGTAGAGGTGGTAGTAGTGGTAGGCACCTGGCACCCCAATGGGTAGAGTTGGTAGTAGTGGTAGGCACCTGGCACCCCCTGGGTAAGGGTGGTAGTAGTGACAGGCATCCGGGCCCCTATGTGTATATGTGGCATTGGTGATGGGCATCCCGCCCCTATGGTGCTGCTGTTTCTGGAGTAAGTAATTTCTGCATCCCTGTGTGTGTGTGTGATATGTCGGGTACATGTAGTTTGTGTTTGTGGTTGGTGTCTGACCTACCTTCTGCGCCGTACGCGTCCGTGCCTGTTCCGGTAGTAGATGTAGAATATTGGTAGGATCGGAACGATGGGATTCATTGTTGGTTCGTCTCGTTCGTCTTTGTCGTTGCTTCGCCTCGTCCTCGTCGCTTGCGTGTTCGTCTCGTAGCCGTGGATCGTGTTGTGGCGCGAATCGGAGCTTATGTGCGCCTCTCCCGGATGCTTTGACGTGCCGTGCGTAGCGACGGGTTCGGCGCGTACGGGAAGCGCATCGTACTTGTCCGGCCGGACAGGGCTGCTTTTTGGCTTCCGGGCGACTCGTATCTGCGTTTCCGGATCCGGCTCGGTCGGGGATCAGGACCTGGATTGGGTGAGTACGACTGGGTCGGAATCTGTGCTGTTGTGCGCATCGTACTTGTTCGTTCGGATTCATGTGCGGATCGGTCGGGAAACAGGCATTCGCATGGCTTTTTTCCCGACCGAATGGCGTTGGGTGCGTCTCCGACCGAGATCGGAATCGACCCCCTTGTCTGAGTAGGCATCTGATTAGTGACTTTATGCCTTTGGCAAATAGCTGTCAGGAAAAGTGTTTTTTTGTAAGAAGCCTCAATTGTTGAGCTGAGGCTTTTCCCAGGCTCAGAGATGTTGTGCTAGAAAGTCATTACATTGCACGGCCAGCAGTTCAGGCGGGGGTAGGGGGTCACAGCCAACAGACTTGAATCAGGAAAGTAGCAACCTCATAAATGGTCATTATTGTGGCATTTAAAATAAAGATCCATGTTGACTACTGATGTTTATCTTCATTAATTGGCTATGTGCCAAGAGAATGGTATTTCTATCTTGTCCAAGCCACAGTTAGAAATAAGCATATTTTTGACACTGCACATATTTACAAACATGTAAACAACTGCAGCATCCCTGGCAGCATAGCACGTCATCCCAGGAAGGATTTGAATACATATAAAAGATCCCACAAAATGTGAAAGAGGATGCCAAGAAAATTGTTTGTTTCACAAATGTGTTTGTCCATACCTGCAGCTCTCAGGGTACATGTATTTCATATTTTTCTCATTAAACTGTTTTCTCCTGACATATGCCCATGAGCAGTGTTGCCCTCAAACACTGGTTGTCAATGGTGAGGAGAAATTTGAGACGAGGAATGTCCAACATGAGGAAGATCCTGGAATCTAACTATGTGTGGGGTCATTAGCAAGGAGAGATGACTCTCACTTGAAACAGCTTAATGTCAATTTGCACATTCCAAGGTCCTTAAACATGCATTTTGGGAAACAGGAACTGGTCTTGTGTAGGAAATCTGCCTTTTCTGCATGGCCGCCCTGGATATTTCGCATTTGCTGGACCCTATTTTTGTTTGCTGGCTTTAGAACTCAATTACCCCTTTTAGCCAGCGGCAAAGTGCATGTGTCCCCTCTTTGAACATGATTAAACATGGTTGAATTGGCCTATTACTAATCAGTATTTTAACATGCTTGTGAATCCCTAGTTTATGGTGTAAAAAGTGCATCCTGGGCCCGGAAGTGAAATGTCACCCATAGACTGTAGAACCTATAGTGCTATCCACTAGTGTGAAAAAGGAAAACATGGTTTCAGGCCTACCATTGTAGCTTGACTACTGCAGTCTAAATCTGCAGTGCAACCTGTTAAAATAGCCCTTTTTGACAGGTAAAAACCTCCCTTTTACATATTAGTAAGTCACCCAAATGTAATCCTTATAGTCCACAATGTAGGGTGCATGGGATTTAAACGTGAGACATGTAGAAAATTAATATTACCTTGTCCCCACAGTGACTAGGCCCTGAAAGTTATTTATACTGTAGCAGGACTAGCTGTTCTATGTAGAAAACCAAAGTATAGATTAAAATACCAATACTGTATCTAGGGAATGTGACCAGCTACAATAATAATGAAACTATTTTAATAGTTATTAGAAATCAAATTCAATAATGAAGTCGGATTTTAATAAATATTAAGGAAAAACAACTTTTGGAAAATGACCCTTAACTTGCCCGAATGGTCAAAAGTCTAATTAGCATAATCCTTTACCAGCTCTCATGATTGTGCCCAGCCTTGAATAGGTGTGAAAAGGTGTGAAATGCCACCCAAGAGCAAACAATAGGCAGACCTCAATGGCAGAGATTACTCAACTAAACTCCGCTGAATATGCAGGGTGGGGCTATGGGCATCCCTTTTGACACTACAGTGTCAAATCATGCTTGACAGGTCTGTTGTGCCATATGTAATGAGCCACATGTAACATTTGGGCATGCTTGAGGGAGAAAGAAAAGGATGCCAAGACAATTCTTGTGGATCCCCTGTCTGGCTGCTGAAGGGCCCTGCTTTTGTTCTACCAGACATCTGTCTCTGGGTTTGTTGTGGGTACAGAGGTATTAGTGTTAGATGTGGGAACCCTAGGATTACCATAGTACATTCCCCACACACATACCCAGCTCTCAGAGCCCAAGTGAGTGTGGTCATCTTGGATTTGCCCCAACAATTGCCTTTTGGACATGTTTGCAGTAAGACAAACAGAAACTACTGCAAAGGTAGGTAGGTCAGGGCCTAGAAACTATTACCCCATTGTTTAGGGAGGGGGCAGGAGTCACCCCCACCCACAATCTAGTACCAGGACCAAATGTGAAACCCACATCAGAACACTTTCTGGATCTGCAGAAGATCAGATGGCAACTGGACCTGCTGTCTGTAACCTTTGAGGAGACCTGAAGGACTGAACCTGCTCCCTCTTATACCCAGGACAAAGAAGTGGACAGACCAAGGAGCAGCACCACCACCAGCACAGGGACCCTGGACCAACGTGGGGCCATGGACACCACCACCACCAACAACCCACAAGGTGGCCCAGGGTCACCTGTGCCTGCCACCTCAGGTACTGCACGTGTCGCCAGGGGTGGTGGGAGGGGTGGGAGACATAGGTCGCTGCTCAGAGAGGGGTCTGGACTGCATGATGACCCACAACTGGCACGCATAGCCGATGCGTACCAGTCCAGCACCAGAGAGTTCAGCCAGGTAGTGGGGCTCCTCAGGGACATTAAACAGCAGCAGGCTGCCCATCATGCCCGCTTGGACTCACACATGTCCCGCGTGGAGTCCAAGTGGGACACACTGCAAGAGATGACGGCGGTGCATAGGGACATATTACAATGCCTCCGCCAGATGAGCAGCAACCAGTCAACACCTCCCTGTGTGCCCACAACATCTGCTGCTGAAACAACTGCAACTGCCACAGGGAGGCAGGATGACTCTGGCGGAGAGTCCCCTGCACCGCAGCAGCCTGCACTTGAGGGTCCCCCCCAAAGAAGAGGGGCCGTCCGAGGAGGGGCAAGTGAGAGGCCGATGGCCATGTGCAACCCCCAGGAAGCCAAAACCTGTTCTGGAGAATAACCTTTGTGCGCAAACTGTTCACCCTGTTGACTGCAACACAACTCTCCCACATGACATGGGGAGCTCAAGTTGGACCAATGTCTCTGATTACTGTGGACTTTACTCTGGACATTTCTGCTACCAGGACTTCCAAATTATCTAGGAACTTTGGATCACAATCACAATGTACAGCACCCAACAACCTGTGCACTATACTCACACATGTATGTCAATAAACTCACTTATACACCATACTTGCCTCTGTTATGATTCCTATGTTGTCTCAGAAGTTGCGATGATGATCGGGAAATGACACTGTGCATGCTAACTGCTACAGCAAGTACAACACCGGCATGTGAGTCATGGCGACTTCACACATATGGGGGAGGCACACCACCAGGGCTACACAACACATACACACCATGGACATCTGACTCATCGCCTACACTGGTGTTGCCAGGAAATATGTTGCATTGCACAGACCCAACACCTATTCACAGTCTGTGTTAACTAGCCCACTGGTGCAGTAAGCAAATGTCAGTCAGATGTGTGACCACAGACAACGCACATCACAAAGTGAAGCACAGGTTTATTACACATTTGCAACATGTTGTAACCACCACAGATGCAAGGTAATCCCACCTGGCAGCGGGCACACAGTCAACAAGTGTAGAAGGAAGGAAGTCCATGGGTGTGGTGCACATCACCTGTAGGGACACAACAGCTACCACCCGGGAAGTCGAATCACGGTGTTGGGGATCACAGTTGACCAAACGACTCAGAAAGTACCCTGTGAAGGACAGAAATGACACACAGTCAAAAGTACTGAAGAACAGGACAGAACTGCAATACTCATGAACAATACATGTTACAAGATACCCACCCAGAACCAAGTTAGCATGTCAACACTGTTGGGGAGTACAGACTACCTGCAAGGACACATCGCTACATGCATACAGACATGTAGCCCATGGACACACTCAAACAGCACCAGAGCACCACCAACACATATCATGCAAACTCACATCATTGACATGCCATCTCTGGATACTCACATTCAGCTGAAGAAGTTGGCGATGAGCTGTGTGCGGACATCACCCTCAACATCATCATCATCATCACTGGCATCGTGGTCCAGGCCAGGATCCTCCACAGGTGGCGGACGTTGGTCATCGTCATCCAGGATGAGAGGCAACTCCTTCCGCACTGCCAGGTTGTGGAGCATGCAGCAGACGATGATAATCTTGCACACCTTTGCTGGGGCATATGGGAGGGACCCTCCTGTCTTGTCGAGGCAGCGGAAGCGGCTCTTCAGGAGACCAAATGTCCGCTCAATCACTCTCCTGGTCCGACCATGTGCCTCATTGTAGCGCATCTGGGCTGGTGTCACAGGGTTCCTGAGGGGCGTCAGCAACCACGGCATGTTGGGGTATCCGGAGTCACCTACATACAGACAATTGCACATTAGCAGAGTTGGAAAAGAGGGTGGAACACTACATAGCAGAACACACACAATGGTACAAAGTCAGTACACACCTACAAGCCAGGCACGCTGGTTCCGCATCTGTGCCATCATCCTCGGGATGCGACTACTCCTCATCACGTAGGCATCGTGTGCAGAACCAGGGAAACGGGCACACACGTGTGTGATGCTCATATCTGCAAGACAGACCACCAGTGCATTGACCGAATGGTAGTGTTTGCGGTTACGGTAGGCCTGCTCTTGGGCCTGTGGTGGTACCAACGCCACATGTGTCCCATCAATGGAGCCAATGACATGCGGCATCCTCCCCGGGCATAGAAGTCACTCTTCACGCCAGTGAGTCGTTGGAGTCTAGGGAAATAGATGTACTGGTTCAGGTATATCAACATAGGCTCCAAAACATCCCGGAGCACACGGCTGAACATGGTCTGTGACATCCCACCAGCAGTCGCCAGAGTGTGTTGAAAGGTACCAGTGGCAAAGAAGTGTAGGGCTGCCATCACCTTCACCTTGGGGTCAGCGCTGTAGGGTACGGACGGCCAGGTTGCAAATGTGGTGCCAAGCGCACTGCCAAATCCTCAATCAGCTGCCTGGTGAAGCGGTACCGTCGGATGCTGTCACGTTCCATCATCGTTGCCAGGTCAGGGAATGGTCTATGGACAGCTGGTGCCCTGCAGTGCATATGTGAAGAAAGCAAGATTGTCAGTCACCCCACATATGTGGCATTGAACACACTCAACATCACATGATACATCATAATGAGGCACAAGTACATGATGTGTGCAGTTCCGTACGGATATGTATGGCACATACATGGCCAATATCTAACATCACAGTCCAACAAGTGGCATCAATAAGTCCCAGGTCGTGCCATTGGATACCATGAGGCCGTGTCCCAGTACCCATCTCCTGCTGCCAAATAACAAACACACGCCACAGTGACATGTGAGGACTGATGTGCCCCAGGCATCCCAGCTCAACGACAGGTAGATTCCCAGGGACCCTGTATTGCCACATGGACACTGGCATGACATGGTGTATCATGTATACACCACAGTAAAACAACCATGAGCCCCACAGGTAGTGGTCCCTGTTGCCTCGGCAGGACAGACATGGACGTCTGTGACACACACACGCACAACATCAAAGTCCATGCACAAACAACGTGGATGTGGAGACTGCCTCCCATTGTGCACATGAAATCAGAGACATTGTAATCACAACATGCACACAGACTGTGGGGGACCATCACCATTGTGCCAATGGGTCACCCTGGGTTGAACATAACGTCCCACATGGGACTCAGGGGGTATGTGACATGACATACACATACACCACCGTGAACTGTGACCATGCCACATGCTCAGATATGAACAGTTGCACATCACAGTGGTCATGTACACGAAACACCAAGGATTCTGTCCCCATAAACACGTGCACAGCCTGGGGGTGGCTGCCCCCAAGTAACACCCACAGAACAACATGTTCACCCCCATACACGGAATAGGTAATGCAGCCTTACATGCCCTAGGATACAGTTTGGACAGGCTGTGGTGTTGTAGGTGTGCCCCTCACTGCCTGGGAAGTATATGTGGCTGGCATATGTTCACCTGTGACAGGCATGGTGCCATATGCCAGTGACTTGTACAGGGATGCGTTGGACAGCAATGGACCGATCAGTGCGCACACATTGGCCATTGCATTCAATGTGCGCTGGTACGCGTTGTATTGGCAATACGCCTTGGACAGCAATGGACCGATCAGTGCGCACACATTGGCCATTGCATTCAATGTGCGCTGGTACGCGTTGTATTGGCAATACGCCTTGGACAGCAATGGACCGATCAGTGCGCACACATTGGCCATTGCATTCAATGTGCGGTGGTACGCGTTGTATTGGCAATACGCCTTGGACAGCAATGGACCGATCAGTGCGCACACATTGGCCATTGCATTCAATGTGTGCGGGTACGCGTTGTATCCTATGTACGCGTTGAACAACAATGGTCCGATCGGTGTTCCCGGCCGGCCCATTGCATTCAATGTGTGCGGGTACGCGTTGTATCCCATGTACGCGTTGAACAGCAATGGTCCGATCGGTGTTCCCGGCCGGCCCATTGCATTCAATGTGTGCGGGTACGCGTTGTATCCCATGTACGCGTTGAACAGCAATGGTCCGATCGGTGTGCCCGGCCGGCCCATTGCATTCAATGTGTGCGGGTACGCGTTGTATCCCATGTACGCGTTGAACAGCAATGGTCCGATCGGTGTGCCCGGCCGGCCCATTGCATTCAATGTGTGCGGGTACGCGTTGTATCCCATGTACGCGTTGAACAGCAATGGTCCGATCGGTGTGCCCGGCCGGCCCATTGCATTCAATGTGTGCGGGTACGCGTTGTATCCCATGTACGCGTTGAACAGCAATGGTCCGATCGGTGTTCCCGGCCGGCCCATTGCATTCAATGTGTGCGGGTACGCGTTGTATCCTATGTACGCGTTGAACAGCAATGGTCCGATCGGTGTTCCCGGCCGGCCCATTGCATTCAATGTGTGCGGGTACGCGTTGTATCCTATGTACGCGTTGAACAGCAATGGTCCGATCGGTGCGCACCCATTGGCTATGGCCTGGCCTGGCAACGGACGCGTTTTCAAAATTTGAACGAGTCTGATGCTGTAAATTCAGTTGGTCACCCACAACAATGTTGCAATTTCATGGGTGTCATGAAGTTGAACATTTGAAGGATGCTGGGGCGTGTGTAAGTGGTGCAATTCCATGGATTGGCCAGATTCAGATGATGCAAACGACTTGGACCTATCACTTTGGACACATGGGACAGTATCTGCCTCTGCAGCACACATATAATGCTGGCTGTTCCCCTGAGAGCTCACTTGCCTGCACTACATGCTCCAGGATGACATCTGCCACTACACTGCTGCTGTATCTGCACCCTCTGGACCCTGCAATGGCACGTACTGTGGAGAGAGCCCCAGCCTTCAGCACTGAGGAGAACCAGGCCCTGCTGGACAGCCTCCTTCCACAGTACAGCAAGCTGTATGGGAAAGCAGGGGAGCAGGTGAGTGTTCTGTCCACTGCCTTTCTAAATGTGCATGTTGTCTGACTAGCAAGGCTAACAGTCTGCACGCCACTGGCTAGCAGGCTCACTGAGTAGTTGTCACCCCCCATAGTGTGTAGTTACATGCACTGGACAGGTATAGTGCAGTGACAGTGCATTTAAACAAGGTTTTACTTCCCAGGCAATGATACCATGTAGTAACTGCTGGCATACTGTCCATAGCCATCGTTGCACTGCCTGTGTACATCATGTGCCCCTGTGATAGAGACATGTATATCCAACTGTGTAATGCACGGATATGTTGCATGTGTAGTAATGGCATTCTCACTTTGTTATCCTCACAGGTTGATGCCCACCAGAAGCAGAAGATATGGCTGACCATCGTCCGGGCAGTGAGATCCGTGGGGGTCTACAAGCGCCGGATCCGCAACTGCCAGAAGAGGTGGCAGGACCTTCGGGGCTGGACCCGGAGGATCGCACGGGTCCAGCTGAAGCTGTCGCCTCCTCGCAGGAGGGGCGGACACCGGACACTGACCCCCACATGCTGAGGCTGGCGGTGGTCTTCCCTGATCTGGATGGGCAGCTGAAGGACAGAGAGCAGCAAGGAGGGGGTGAGTCCATGTCTGCATTGTGAACTATGTCTGCCATGCTATGCGCCCTCCTCTGGCCTGGTTAAACTTCCACAGTACATCAGTCTTGTGGTCCAGGACCCATGTCCCTCTATTGTGCACTGCCCACTCCTCATCTGATACCCAGGTGTGGCCCTTACAGTCAGGGTATTGTGTCACTTGGGTACTGTGTCCTTGCAGTTTGCTTGACTCAAGGTGGGGGACAGCATCTGTTTCCCTGACTCTGTGGTGGGCATCATGGGTGGGTCCATTGCTTACACATTGCCTGTGTTCTGACATGTGTTCTGCGTGTCATTTTGATATGTGGCCCAATTGCTGAGCTGATCCACCACATGTGCCTGGGGTATCTGGCACACACCCATGCTGCGGGTGGGAACAATGTTTGTGCCCCAGGAGTGTGTATATAACGTGTGTCACACATACTTAGCCAGCTGCCTACTGTCCAGGGCTCATCCCTCATTCATGTGGGACAGGACAGTCATGCCTACTCCAGGCCATACAATACACTCTGTACTCCCACTGCCGTGTATCAGCTGACATGTTTTGCTCAGTGATTTGTCCCCTCAGGTGTCTGCCTCTGTGTCAGTGTGCTGTGGCTTCGTTGTCAGGTCTGCTGGGGTGTTCCTCGGTTGGGGCTCCGCATGCCACCGGAGATGTGACCATAGGAGATGATACATGTGTGACACATAGGTGTTTGATCACCTGACCGTGCAGACTGGGGTATGCGAATATGAGGTTCAGGCAGCTGTTTCCCATTCACAGCAGATTGTGATGTGCTCAGGTGCAGAGGGTAGTGTTACAGGTCTCCCATATGTCCAATGGGTATGACCTGGACAGATGAGGGTACAGATGATGTGGTGTGTGGGGGATGTACATGTGCACTTGTTCAGCTCCAGGACTTGCATTCCCCATGATCTACTATTGTGACACAGTGCAGAGTGTTGTTGTCTGGCTGCCCTGCCCATGTGATTGGAGACAGTGATGTATGACTTAGCAGGCATGGCTGTGCCATGGCATGTGACTTCCTATTAGTGATCCTGCAGGGGAGTGACATGTGCTACATGCACACCATTGTGGCAATGGCTATCAGGACATGGGTGCATCATGGTGTCTGTCGCTGGTATGCATCACATGCATTTCCTATTTGACTCTGGGCATCCCTTTCATCCGGACACCTGCACTGACTCAGTGGCAAGAGTTGTGATGTGTGCATGTCCACATGCTTCACCGGGTTCTCTGCACTGTCCAAATACTGTGTAGGTGGTGCATGTGTCCACACTGGGGTATTGCCATCCAACAGGCACCAGACAGATGGGTGCAAGGCCAGGTGGGATGTGAGTGCCATGGTTGACCATCAGACTGACAATTGACTTCTCCTGTTCTGTTTGTGCAGTTTTAGCAATGTTCAACTAAGGATGCCAGGGCTTGCTCTGTAATGTGCTGTACTTACTGTGGTGTGTGCGTTCGGTGCAGGTGACTGATGTCTGTCTGTTTCCCTATTGATTGCAGATACATCCACGGCCACAGGAGGGGACAGCTCCACGGACCAGGAGGAGCCACAGAGCCAGACTGGGTCAGCAGCTGAGGAGTGGTCGGAGGGACCCAGTGGCACGGAGGGCGAGGGGAGCCACACCGAGGAGTCCTCAGCACCATCCACCTCAGCTGAGGACCAGAGCAACTCGGACGATGACTCCCTTATGGAGGCGGGTGTCAGCAGCCACCACACCCCAGCTAGTGTTGCTGTCCCCGCCACCACCACCACCGCCCTCCCGTCGGCTCCCATTCCCGAGGTCCGTGGAGGCTCCCATGTTCGGGAGCGTGTCTCCTTCGGGCTAGGCACCGCACCCCCTGCCCCTGTGTCCCCTGCTGCCCTGAGTGAGGAGTCTGTGTACCTCCTCCGCCAGCTCCATGTAGGACAGACAGCGATGCTGAGTGTCCTCCATGCACACACCAGTCTGTTGACTCAGCTGGTGTCATTCATGGAGGGCATCTCATCGGGCATGTCTGACCTACAGAGGGGCAATAGGTCCATGGACTCCTCCCTGACGGCAGCAGTGTCCCTCCTCCGACAGTCCCTCACCCCTCCTGCCTCTGCCCCATCCACACTCCCCAGCACCTTACCCGTCCCAAGCACACACACACTGGCACAGGCACACACCAGCACAGACACATGCAGCACACGGACACACACGCCACAAACAAGATGCACACGCATGCACCGTCAGGGGACTGCAACCACACTCACAGGGGATGGGGCACAGGCACAAACACACGCATCCACAAGCACTGCGCAGTCCACAGTTGCCTCTCCCTCCAAAGACCCCTCCCTTGCCTCACCTGCAACCCCAAAGACACAGCGGCTCTTCCTCTGTGACCTTGGCCTCTTCCCCTCTGACCCAGCTGATCCAGCATTCAGGGGGAAGAGGAAGCCCACCCACACGGAGCGGAGTGCCCCTGGCCCCCGGACACCATCCCCCAGGCGCAGACCGACTGAGGCCCCCACCCGCAAGTCCCCCGGTCCCGGAAGAGCAAGACCCCGCCACCGCCCTGCAGCTCAGGCACCAAGTCTCCTTCCTCCATCCCTCAGGCCCCCACTCCACAGGTGCCCCCACCACACCCTGCCCCAGGTTCCCCCACCCACAGATACACCATCCCCAGAAGGGTCAGGCCTTCTCCCCTGCCACTTGCTCTTCCGGCCCCACACCCCCGCTGCGCTTGTCTGTACCACTGATGTGGTGAGGGTGTCCTCCCCTCTGTCCTGCCCACCTTACCTGATCCCCATTCTCCTCCCCTGGAGGTGGGCACTGCAGTGGAGTCCACTATCACCCTGTCTGACTTGGGCGCTGCAGTGGCGGACCTGTCCACTCCATCTGCAGGGTCCACTGCAGTTGTGCCGGCACCCACAACATCTGAGTCATGCCCCCCAGTTGTGCCGGCACACACCATGTCAGACACCTCCACTGCAGTTGTCAGTGGCTCTCCAGCACCCACCACCCCTTCCCTGCCTCCTCCTGGTGAGCCCTGATCCTGTCCCTGCGGTGCCTGGCCTGCCCCCCGTATGCCCCTCCTAGGGGATTGTCCCCGGTTGTGGTCAGTGCAGGCATGCGTAGGGTGACATCTGCCACTGTCACCCTGTATAGACTTCCTTGATGGACTGGCCATTGGCCTTTGTTGATACCTTGCAGTTCTTCCAAGTTTTGAACCCACATGCTGAATAAAGCAACTTTCTGTTCTCTACTGCTTTTACTTCTGATGTACATGATGTTGATGACGCTAACCATGCCCTTGCTGCAGTGATGGTGATATTTGGACTCATGAAAATGAAGTGTTACTGTGCAGGAACCCATGTGTTCCAGGGGGACAGTGTCCTATCCTGTGGTGAATCCATGTCGTCCTTAGCAGCATCTGAGGGTGTCATGTATTCAATATTTGGCAATGGGATTTCCTACTTACGTTAGCAATGTCACATCTGTGGGTTCCACCCATGCACATCTGTTGTGTTTGCCATTGTTCAATTAGTCTAGTTCCCTGACCGTGTGGCCATCTCCACTGGACATGCAGGTTTGGGCACCATGGGGAAGGACTCATCTGTGTTGTCAGTGCAACTTGCTATACATGTGTGTTGGATCTGTGCTGTTGATTTCGTTGACATTCCCATGACCAGGCTGATGTGACGGGAGCCTTCATTTGGTGCTAATTGTTGACTGTGTGACCAAGTGTTCTGCTGACATGATGGAGCCCTACTGATGCGACATATGGCACAGCTTTCCTCACACAGGAGTGGAGTCCCCTCATGGCAGTGTGTACTCCTGTGACATCTCGTGCGCCCAAGGTGTGTGTTGTATGAGCATCTGTGTGTGTTCACTTCCATGTTGCTGTGCATGCTGGGATCCCTAGTGATGTTCCTGTTTGTGATGCTTTCTGAGTTGAGCTATGTTCCCTCAAAGTCTTCTCCCTGGGTTCTCTGTGATGTGGGTGCATGGCACATTACTGGTCATCAGGGTGTCACCCATAGGTGTGTTTGCTGTCAGGGCTGAGTTTGTGGGCAGACGCTGATGTGTCACAGTCCGGATTCCCCTTTGCACTTGTTGTTTACACCTGTCATGTGATTTCTGGTTTGTGTTAGCTTTCATTGGTTGTGACACGTTGTGTGTGTGACTGCTGGCACTCCTCAGGGCTGCAATGTTGGTAGTTGTCTATGTGTGTTCTTTGTGGGTGACCTTGGCTTCTTCATAGGTGTGTGACTGTGGCTGGGATCCCATTGGTTGGTGTGGTATTGCCGTCATGTCCATGTACAGCGTAGTGTGCAGTGTGTCAGACATTCAGGAGTCTGGTAGAGTGGCCATGTGTGATGTGTTTCTGCACCTTGGTTCCCACCACCCCCTGGGATTGTCATGGGTGCATGTGCAATGTCACCAGTGCATGTGAGCTTCACTGCTGCACATTGTTGGAGGTCGAGGTGTGTGGTGTTGAGTGTGTGCAGATGAGAGTTGTTGCCCGGCTAGACCCCTGCCTCCATGTTGGCCTTGGCTGACAGGCCGTGCTGGTTGATTTGTGCTTGTGTAGGTGTGATGGTAGTTTGTTGCTCAGGACACATGACTGTGGTTCACAGTGTGAACGACATCTAGCTTAGTCATCACAGTGGGATTGTAATGCAGCCCAGGGTCACCACATTGTGGGGGCCATGGGTGTGGTGCTGTGGTGTCTGTGTGTCTTGCTGTGTCAGTTGCTGTTCCTACATGCTTGTGTGACATGTGTGATTTGTGCTCCCTCTCATCTGACAATGCCTGATTGCCCACATAGGGGATTTGGATCCATGAGTTACCTTTGTGTGGCACTGTATGCACATCTGTGTAATTGGTATTCAGGCCTCCTCATGTGTTGTGTGGTTGCCTGGGGACACTGGTACCCCCCTCACCTGTTGTGTTTGATGTGCAGTGTGGGTCTGCCTGTTTGTGTATGTGCATCGGCACCACTGCATTGGCATATCTTAGGTGTGCCATTGGCTGTATGTTGTTTGGTGTGTTTGCCTTGCTGTCCCTGGGACTCCTAGGTCATCAGTCAGCACAATGATCATTGTGTGTGTGTCCCATTGCTGCCATGGTATGGTATCTGTTCACCTCCCTTCTACAGTCTCCACTGGGTATCTGAATTTGTGTGCCCATTGGTGCAAATATGTGGGTCTGCATTCTGATGGTCACTTCTGTCATTGAGTCATAGATGAATGTTGACAGTGTCAGCCCCCATGGGTGATGTTTGTCTGCACATGGCCAAAGGTATGTCTTGTTTGCACTGCACTGTTTGCCTCCCCCATTCTATGTTGCTATGGGACACAAGCACTACTTTGCCACTGATGTGTTTGTTGTTCTGTGACCAGGAATCATCCATGCAGTTTGGCAGTTGCAGCTTATTCTTTGTCAACACATACATTTTGGTCACTGTGATGATGGGGGTTTGGACCCCATTGCCACAATGTTCAATATGTGCTTCAGCTATGGACCCCACACTCACATTTTGGTCACTGTGATGATGGGGGTCTGGACCCCACTGCCACAATGTTCAATATGTGCTTCAGCTATGGACCCCACACTTACATTTTGGGCACTGTGATGATGGGGGTTTGGACCCCATTGCCACAATGGTCATGGCCTGCTTGCATTGTGGGTGCCACACACATTTATGTGTGGCACTTGTGATAGGGGGTCACATTGTATGTCCACAGTCCTGTTCAGTGTTGTAGGCATTTGACACAGTCTACACACGCTTGTCATGGTGTTGGGGGATGTCTTTGTGTTGCATTCTTTCTGCTGGTGTGTGCTTCTTGTGGCATGTATTTGCCATCCTGTGAGTGGGGGTGGTAGTAGTAGGCATCCAGCCCCCATGGGTAGAGGTGGTAGTAGTGGTAGGCACCTGGCACCCCCATGGGTAGAGGTGGTAGTAGTGGTAGGCACCTGGCACCCCCTGGGTAGAGGTGGTAGTAGTGGTGGGCATCTGGCACCCCTGGGTAGAGGTGGCAGTATTGGTAGGCACCTGGCACCCCCTGGGTAGAGGTGGTAGTAGTGGTAGGCACCTGGCACCCCATGGGTAGAGGTGGTAGTAGTGGTAGGCACCTGGCACCCCTGGGTAGAGGTGGCAGTAGTGGTAGGCACCTGGCAACCCCATGGGTAGAGGTGGTAGTAGTGGTAGGCACCTGGCACCCCCATGGGTAGAGGTGGTAGTAGTGGTAGGCACCTGGCACCCCCTGGGTAGAGGTGGCAGTAGTGGTAGGCACCTGGCACCCCCATGGGTAGAGGTGGTAGTAGTGGTAGGCACCTGGCACCCTCTGGGTAAGGGTGGTAGTAGTGGTAGGCACCTGGCACCCCCTGGGTAGAGGTGGCAGTAGTGGTAGGCACCTGGCACCCCCATGGGTAGAGGTGGTAGTAGTGGTAGGCACCTGGCACCCCCTGGGTAGAGGTGGCAGTAGTGGTAGGCACCTGGCACCCCCTGGGTAGAGGTGGCAGTAGTGGTAGGCACCTGGCACCCCCATGGGTAGAGGTGGTAGTAGTGGTAGGCACCTGGCACCCCCTGGGTAAGGGTGGTAGTAGTGGTAGTCACCTGGCACCCCCTGGGTAGAGGTGGCAGTAGTGGTAGGCACCTGGCACCCCCATGGGTAGAGGTGGTAGTAGTGGTAGGCACCTGGCACCCCCATGGGTAGAGGTGGCAGTAGTGGTAGGCACCTGGCACCCCCTGGGTGGAGGTGGCAGTAGTGGTAGGCACCTGGCACCCCCTGGGTAAGGGTGGTAGTGGTGACAGGCATCCAGCCCCCCATGGGTAGAGGTGGTAGTAGTGGTAGGCACCTGGCACCCCCTGGGTAGAGGTGGTAGTAGTGGTGGGCATCTAGCACCCCCTGGGTAGAGGTGGCAGTAGTGGTAGGCACCTGGCACCCCCTGGGTAAGGGTGGTAGTAGTGACAGGCATCCAGCCCCCCATGGGTAGAGGTGGTAGTAGTGGTAGGCACCTGGCACCCCTGGGTAAGGGTGGTAGTAGTGACAGGCATCCAGCCCCCATGGGTAGAGGTGGTAGTAGTGGTAGGCACCTGGCACCCCCTGGGTAGAGGTGGTAGTAGTGGTGGGCATCTGGCACCCCCTGGGTAGAGGTGGCAGTAGTGGTAGGCACCTGGCACCCCCTGGGTAGAGGTGGTAGTAGTGGTAGGCACCTGGCACCCCCATGGGTAGAGGTGGTAGTAGTGGTAGGCACCTGGCACCCCCTGGGTAGAGGTGGTAGTAGTGGTGGGCATCTGCCACCCCTGGGTAGAGGTGGCAGTAGTGGTAGGCACCTGGCACCCCCTGGGTAGAGGTGGTAGTAGTGGTAGGCACCTGGCACCCCCATGGGTAGAGGTGGTAGTAGTGGTAGGCACCTGGCACCCCCATGGGTAGAGGTGGTAGTAGTGGTAGGCACCTGGCACCCCCTGGGTAGAGGTGGCAGTTGTGGTAGGCACCTGGCACCCCCATGGGTAGAGGTGGTAGTAGTGGTAGGCACCTGGCACCCCCTGGGTAGAGGTGGTAGTAGTGGTGGGCATCTGGCACCCCCTGGGTAGAGGTGGCAGTAGTGGTAGGCACCTGGCACCTCCTGGGTAGAGGTGGTAGTAGTGGTAGGCACCTGGCACCCCCATGGGTAGAGGTGGTAGTAGTGGTAGGCACCTGGCACCCCCTGGGTAGAGGTGGTAGTAGTGGTGGGCATCTGGCACCCCCTGGGTAGAGGTGGCAGTAGTGGTAGGCACCTGGCACCCCCTGGGTAGAGGTGGTAGTAGTGGTAGGCACCTGGCACCCCAATGGGTAGAGTTGGTAGTAGTGGTAGGCACCTGGCACCCCTGGGTAAGGGTGGTAGTAGTGACAGGCATCCGGGCCCCTATGTGTATATGTGGCATTGGTGATGGGCATCCCGCCCCTATGGTGCTGCTGTTTCTGGAGTAAGTAATTTCTGCATCCCTGTGTGTGTGTGTGATATGTCGGGTACATGTAGTTTGTGTTTGTGGTTGGTGTCTGACCTACCTTCTGCGCCGTACGCGTCCGTGCCTGTTCCGGTAGTAGATGTAGAATATTGGTAGGATCGGAACGATGGGATTCATTGTTGGTTCGTCTCGTTCGTCTTTGTCGTTGCTTCGCCTCGTCCTCGTCGCTTGCGTGTTCGTCTCGTAGCCGTGGATCGTGTTGTGGCGCGAATCGGAGCTTATGTGCGCCTCTCCCGGATGCTTTGACGTGCCGTGCGTAGCGACGGGTTCGGCGCGTACGGGAAGCGCATCGTACTTGTCCGGCCGGACAGGGCTGCTTTTGGCTTCCGGGCGACTCGTATCTGCGTTTCCGGATCCGGCTCGGTCGGGGATCAGGACCTGGATTGGGTGAGTACGACTGGGTCGGAATCTGTGCTGTTGTGCGCATCGTACTTGTTCGTTCGGATTCATGTGCGGATCGGTCGGGAAACAGGCATTCGCATGGCTTTTTCCCGACCGAATGGCGTTGGGTGCGTCTCCGACCGAGATCGGAATCGACCCCCTTGTCTGAGTAGGCATCTGATTAGTGACTTTATGCCTTTGGCAAATAGCTGTCAGGAAAAGTGTTTTTTTGTAAGAAGCCTCAATTGTTGAGCTGAGGCTTTTCCCAGGCTCAGAGATGTTGTGCTAGAAAGTCATTACATTGCACGGCCAGCAGTTCAGGCGGGGGTAGGGGGTCACAGCCAACAGACTTGAATCAGGAAAGTAGCAACCTCATAAATGGTCATTATTGTGGCATTTAAAATAAAGATCCATGTTGACTACTGATGTTTATCTTCATTAATTGGCTATGTGCCAAGAGAATGGTATTTCTATCTTGTCCAAGCCACAGTTAGAAATAAGCATATTTTTGACACTGCACATATTTACAAACATGTAAACAACTGCAGCATCCCTGGCAGCATAGCACGTCATCCCAGGAAGGATTTGAATACATATAAAAGATCCCACAAAATGTGAAAGAGGATGCCAAGAAAATTGTTTGTTTCACAAATGTGTTTGTCCATACCTGCAGCTCTCAGGGTACATGTATTTCATATTTTTCTCATTAAACTGTTTTCTCCTGACATATGCCCATGAGCAGTGTTGCCCTCAAACACTGGTTGTCAATGGTGAGGAGAAATTTGAGACGAGGAATGTCCAACATGAGGAAGATCCTGGAATCTAACTATGTGTGGGGTCATTAGCAAGGAGAGATGACTCTCACTTGAAACAGCTTAATGTCAATTTGCACATTCCAAGGTCCTTAAACATGCATTTTGGGAAACAGGAACTGGTCTTGTGTAGGAAATCTGCCTTTTCTGCATGGCCACCCTGGATATTTCGCATTTGCTGGACCCTATTTTTGTTTGCTGGCTTTAGAACTCAATTACCCCTTTTAGCCAGCGGCAAAGTGCATGTGTCCCCTCTTTGAACATGATTAAACATGGTTGAATTGGCCTATTACTAATCAGTATTTTAACATGCTTGTGAATCCCTAGTTTATGGTGTAAAAAGTGCATCCTGGGCCCGGAAGTGAAATGTCACCCATAGACTGTAGAACCTATAGTGCTATCCACTAGTGTGAAAAAGGAAAACATGGTTTCAGGCCTACCATTGTAGCTTGACTACTGCAGTCTAAATCTGCAGTGCAACCTGTTAAAATAGCCCTTTTTGACAGGTAAAAACCTCCCTTTTACATATTAGTAAGTCACCCAAATGTAATCCTTATAGTCCACAATGTAGGGTGCATGGGATTTAAACGTGAGACATGTAGAAAATTAATATTACCTTGTCCCCACAGTGACTAGGCCCTGAAAGTTATTTATACTGTAGCAGGACTAGCTGTTCTATGTAGAAAACCAAAGTATAGATTAAAATACCAATACTGTATCTAGGGAATGTGACCAGCTACAATAATAATGAAACTATTTTAATAGTTATTAGAAATCAAATTCAATAATGAAGTCGGATTTTAATAAATATTAAGGAAAAACAACTTTTGGAAAATGACCCTTAACTTGCCCGAATGGTCAAAAGTCTAATTAGCATAATCCTTTACCAGCTCTCATGATTGTGCCCAGCCTTGAATAGGTGTGAAAAGGTGTGAAATGCCACCCAAGAGCAAACAATAGGCAGACCTCAATGGCAGAGATTACTCAACTAAACTCCGCTGAATATGCAGGGTGGGGCTATGGGCATCCCTTTTGACACTACAGTGTCAAATCATGCTTGACAGGTCTGTTGTGCCATATGTAATGAGCCACATGTAACATTTGGGCATGCTTGAGGGAGAAAGAAAAGGATGCCAAGACAATTCTTGTGGATCCCCTGTCTGGCTGCTGAAGGGCCCTGCTTTTGTTCTACCAGACATCTGTCTCTGGGTTTGTTGTGGGTACAGAGGTATTAGTGTTAGATGTGGGAACCCTAGGATTACCATAGTACATTCCCCACACACATACCCAGCTCTCAGAGCCCAAGTGAGTGTGGTCATCTTGGATTTGCCCCAACAATTGCCTTTTGGACATGTTTGCAGTAAGACAAACAGAAACTACTGCAAAGGTAGGTAGGTCAGGGCCTAGAAACTATTACCCCATTGTTTAGGGAGGGGCAGGAGTCACCCCCACCCACAATCTAGTACCAGGACCAAATGTGAAACCCACATCAGAACACTTTCTGGATCTGCAGAAGATCAGATGGCAACCGGACCTGCTGTCTGTAACCTTTGAGGAGACCTGAAGGACTGAACCTGCTCCCTCTTATACCCAGGACAAAGAAGTGGACTCCAAGGGTCAGTTGGCGGACTGTGTGGCTACAGGGAGACAATAAGCTGCAGCAGGCCTTTTCCTGGAAGTACCCAGATGACCAGTGGCAACTGGACCTGGACTGGACCCTGCTGTTGGCCTCTGCCTGACACCCTGTGAGTCTCTAAGTGCCTCCCCTTAGAAGTGTACTACTGTGGTTAATTTGGACTTCAAAGGCTTAGGGCCTGATTTAGATCTCGGCGGACGGGTTACTCAGTCCCAACGGTGAAGATTATCCCGTCTGCCGAAATATAAATCCCATTATATCATATGGGATTTATATTTCGGTGGACCGGATATCCGTCACTATTGTGACCAAGTAACCTGTCCGCCGAGATCTAAATCAAGCCCTAAGTCAGAAGGTAAAATCTTTAACCAGGACAAACCTGGTTGATATATCCGACACAGACTCCATCGCAGACTGCCTCAATTCTTACCTATGTCCTGGTCCACCATGACCATTTACTGTCATTGGCATTTTACTTTTTCTTGGTGATATTTCTACTTGAAACTTTAAAAATTCATATCTCTGGTTCCCCTTATTGGATATTTGTCATTTTGTTTATTAAATGTCACTCTATTTTTCCAATTTGGTTTGAATTTCTATTGTTTTGCATTTTAACTTTATCACTGTTTTGGTACTGCATAAACACTTTACACATTGACCTATCTGCCTTCTGTCATTGCTACCGAGGCGGGTTAACCTCAGGATAACTTAGTTACTTTGAGGGTTCATCCTGACAAGGGTTGTGATGATTCCTCAAGGTGGGCAGTTACACACCTCAATTAATAATCCAATTTCTTACATCTTGCAAATCCCAGAAACTTCTCTTTTATGACTCCACATCTCTTCAATGAAAATGATGTGCTTTGACCATGGTTAGGAGCTCATTTTTGTTTTATTTTCCAATATTTTGAAGTGCTGTCTTTTTCTGGACTGTAATTGTTTCAAGACTAGTAAAAGACTAAAAGGTATTTCTTTGAAGGAATTTCTTTACCAGTGCCAGAACCATCAAGAACATTTTGCAATATAAATGACTTTGGGCAAAACAAAGCTTGAGAGGAAAATATATGCGGTTAGATATATCAGCGGTGCCCACTGTATGTCAAGTTATGCGGTTAATTGTAAAGCGGTTAAAGCAACCCGAAGTCACCTTAAACTGCTGGGGGATAGGAAAAGAGGGATTAGGGGAGTGGAAAAATGCAGGAGGAGCCTCGTGAATAGAAAGAGCAGTCCCAAAACACCCATACCGCACTGACAGACAGAGCCATACTGCCCATGGATAGCCTACCCTACATCATCAACATTTATGTCATCCCTTCTACCAATAGTAGGGCAGCAAATCACTTTCTTAATTTGGACGTCCTTTTCAAACAATAGCTGGTGTTTCGCCAATCAGTTGTATATGATTATTTGGTTGTATTTGGCTTTGTTTCATTAATAGAGATTGTAATTGTTTAGTTTAGTAATGGTGATTAAGGAGAAAGTAACAAGTAACAAGAGTAGGATCTGTGTGGTAGGATCTGCCTGAATAGACTGAAGGAAGGTAGAGTCGTTGTGGCACGCCAGGACAGCCTGTCATGAGCGAGATATACTCTTAAAATTGCAATATTAATCTTTAGGATGCGGAATGCGGGAAAAACGTCAGGAAATAGTTGCACGCTAAACCCAGTTGTTCATTTCGACTTATACCTGCAAATGACTCAACAGTACTCAGGTATGTTGCTTTACAAGTAAAATCCGACTTCTCTTCGCCCCTTGACATGCAGAAGTGGCTCACTTCTGGCACGCAAAGAAAGACAATATGCGCAGACACACCCCGAAAAGAACACAGCACACAGTCTCCACCGAGGCTCTCTTTCAACACACTGAGAAAGCAGAGGCTAAGACAAATCACACTATGCTTCACTTGAGAAAAAGAATTCGAGAGTATGACAACAAAATAAGCCGTCAAGGAGGCTATGTAGAATAAACAGGCAGGAGGAGCAGACAGACTCCGAAATAACATTGGCAAGGTTCCAAAGGGTTATTTAATCTGATTTAGCATTGGACTGTTTACGGAGCCAGCAGAAGCCTTTGTACTTTCTCTTTTTCTATCGTATGTGTCTGTTTTGATAGGCCAGTGGGTGTATCTGTGCCCCCTTCAAAGACAGCCAAGGAGTGCCTCGACAAAGACAGTGCAGCACTTGTGAAACTGCCAATGTCCGTGCAAAGGGCATGGCACCTTGTAGCTCGTCACTGATCGCACTCTCGTGGGTTCAGGAGCATATCGCAAAATCCTACAGCCCATGCGGTGCAGGAGGGCCTGCCACTTTGGGGGTAACTCAAACCTTCAAGCAGCCGCAGCCCATCCCTATGGGCTGAGGGGCCACACCCCAACCTTTTTCCAGGAAAGAAGAGTGTCTATCAGACTGAACAAAGGTCAGCCTGACAGACACTCTTCTTGATCAGGTCAGGCAGCCAGGAGCTAGACATGGGCTAAACATCCGGGCTCCCGGCTACAAGAGCTGAACGTTGCCAAGCTGAGGATTTCACAGCCCTGTGAGCATGACCTCCTCAGCCTGGCAAAGTGCCTCGAAGCCCTCTCCCCCGTGATGAGGGGGAGTGTCACCGATTGCCTCGGACCTGGGTGCTTCAGTTTTAAGCCCTGAAGTGCCCAGGGCTGAGTGTCAATCAATGACACCTCGTCACAGAGTGGGTGGGGTCAGCAGTCTCACTGACCCCATCCCCACTCTGTGATGAGGTTGGGCCTGCTGCCTTCCCTAGGTCAATGAGGGAAGGCAGCAGTCCAACCCTCCTGGGACCTCTGAGGCTTGGGACTGCTGCCTTTCCTCCTAGCCGGGTCTGGTGGCTTAGTGGAATAATGCATACACTGTAGGGGTTTGTGTTCGACCTCGCAGTCACAGGCTCAAATCTTAGTGGGTCAACTCAGCCTTCCATCCTTCTGAGGTCTATAAAATGAGTGCCATTGAGTTGGGTAACAATAAACATCTGTTATTCAGCGCCAAGAGGCCAAAAGGTGTAGGTGTGCTATACAAATACACGTTATGTTATTGGATGACCTAAGGTAAGCAAATGAGGGAAAGCAGCAGTCCCAACCCTTCTGGGACCTCCAGGGCTTTCCTCTCGGCGTGCTGCAGTTATGTTAAGTTTTATGTTTCATGCGTGCGTGCGTGCATCCGTGTATGTATGAATGCATGTGTATTTGTTAGTAAGTGTGAATGGGTGTGTGTGTGTGTGTGTGAATGCATGGATGTGACTGAGGTGTATGTGTGTGTGTGTGATCCCACTTCATGGTAAAATTACTGGCCACCACTGCCTTTAAGGGCCCCCATACAGGCCAAGGTCGATGCATATCTGTGAGATATGGAAGCCTCAGGGTCCCCTCCTTACATTGTGCAGTGGGGCCACATCACTTTACGTTACATCCTGCATGGGGTCCGTCAGTTCCCCCTCAAAGTTTGGGGCAACCAGCACAAAAACAGAAAAGACTGTGAACAGTTTCTCTGTGGTACTCTGAAAGGAAACGGCAATAATTTCAACATTCAACCCAAACTGCAAATTTGGTAGGCAACCCTGTTACGGTATGTGCTTCACTCGCTGCAGTGCATGCAATATCTTGTTGAGTTAGTGCATGCGCTGCAAGCACTGATATTCTTTGATCATCAAATAGACATCCTCAGTCTGTAGTTCCATACACCGTTGTAGCATGAACCAATGTATTAGGAGTCTTGGGGGCATATTCTCAAGGAGCTATCATTGAGTTATCGGCACTTTATCGCAGCCAAATCCGCGATAAATTTATCTCCCCATTCCCAAGCTGGTGCTAACAGCCCATAACACCAGTTTACCTGCGATAGCAGTCGCAAAAAACATCGCCACAGATGACCCCGGCAACTAACGCTAATGATATGCAGAATAGGCGTTCCCGTGCAAAAAGCCGCGACAACACCACTCCACAACATTCTCAACGACCAGCCAGATCGGCGATAAGATCACAAAACATGCGCTAAGGCGCGTTAGCAGCAGGAAACTAACACCTGCTCCCACCTGGTGTAAAGTCGGACGACAACCGGCACCAGACAAGGGAGCACAGCCAATAGCCACACATGAAGAACAACAGATGCCCTGGAGCAACCGATCATGCAGCCCGGAGCCCCAATAGGTCAATAACACCCACCGCCACCACCCCCAGGACCCCCCACCCCCCGGGGCCCTACCCCGGGCACCCCCCCCTTTGGACAAAGATATTGCACCTCAACTCCACGAAATCATGAACCAAACAAATCGCCTGAAGTCGCACAATCACAACACCCAACATACATGTGTGGTCAGAAAAAGGGAAATCATACATCCATATCATAATATCCAAACAATACGTTTATTACAGAAGAAACCAAAAAAACAAATCTGAAGAGGCATGGCGGGTCGTCGCAGGACATTCTGTAAGTCACAGCCTGCAAAACAGAAATCTGGATCAGAAGGTGTGCCATGCGCCCATCAAAGTACAGAGAGAGTGAGCGAAAGAGAGAAAGAGAGAGGGAGAGAGAGAGGGAGAGAGGAAGAGAGAGGGAGTGAGGGAGAGAGAGGGCGAGCAGGAGAGAGGGAGAGAGAAAGAGAGGGAGAGAGGGAGAGAGAGGGAGAGAGAAAGAGAGGGAGAGAGAAAGAGAGGGTGAGGGAGTGCCGACACTGCAGACCTAGGCCTCACTGCTCACCTGCTGCCACCGGTGTGTCTCCAACCACGTGCCGGTATTCACAGCAGTCCCCCAGGTCCCTCATCTGATACAGGTTCCAGAGACATGAATGGCAGAGTCCATACAGTTGCACACGCCATCATCGCTTGCCCGCCCCTGCGCACACAGGCTGCTGCACCCCAGCCCCTCCCGCCGCCCAGCGGTGATTGCCCACCCCTGCACAACCAGGCCTCACTGCTCACCTTCCGCCACCGGCGTGTCTCCAAGAGGGCCCACCACGTTCCGGAGGGATCTCCAAGCCTGATGCCCGCGACCATGGCACCCTCCACATCATGCAGCCCCCACACCCCGGGCCACCAGGTCACACACATGATTCTGGGTCTTGATTTCGCAATGGCAGAGACCACATCAGTGCACACAGCATCATCGCAGGCTGCACACCAGCTCAGCACTTTAGGTGCCCCTATCTCACTGCACCGCAAGACACCGTCCCGTGGCGGTGTGCCTGTGCCTGCCGCAGTGTATCCGGTGCCCCCAAGACTGTGCACCGCTAGCCACGGACCCTTAATGATTGAGACCCGTGGTGCGGACGCCATCATGTCACTGGGCAACTTGAGGTGGCAGGGCCCTAGGCCCTCATGCATACATGAGAACTACACGGAGACACCCAGTCAGAGAGAGTGGAAATGGCGTCCAGCACGTGCGCCAGGCCCTTTTCATTGGCAGGGTCACATGTCCTGTGACGCCTGTGCTGGATGGGTGTGGTGTGGGTGTACACCAGCCGTGAGGGAATGGCTGTGGCATGCTGACAACTAGACCTGTGAGCTGCAGATCCCAACAGTGAAGACCTGGGACATGTAGCGTTTTCGTCCCCCCCTGTGTGCGTAATTGGAGTGGGCTGTCCTGGCGTATGCCAGTCCAGCGTATGGGTGTGAATAATGACCCCGGGGCTCTGGGCGTGGTTCCGTCCTGGGCTGGACAAGGAAGTGACTAATGGATGTGTCTCTGTTGTAGTGTCGGCACCACCCGGACCGCAATCGGCAATGTGTCACCCTGTGACAAAAGTCCCACAACATGGGCAACATGGACGTAAGGGGGAATCACTGACCCTACATTCATCCATACTGCCACACTTGAAAGATCATAGACATGACACATCTGTGTGAATATGAATGTTTATTGCACATTCAAGGGAGTGTTGCAGCTGGAGCAGTACAGGGCCATGCCAACCCCACTTCACATTGTCGGCCCATGGAGGGCCAGCCAGAGTCCTTCAGGGAATGACAGGTACATCAGGAGAGGAGGACTTCAGTCCGCAATCTGATAGCTGTGTCATTGGTGACCAAACAGAATATGGCAGTCCATGTCGAGGTCCAAGGTGAGTGTCGCAGAGTGCATCGGGGGACAGTGGAAGGTGATGATGCAGAAGGCATAACCAAGCAGAAACAGGCCACATGGCGGAGATGAATGCTACTGCGTCCTCCTGACCACGATGGCAGATTCATCCGCATCTTCATCCTCTGCTGTTGCATGTGCATCACATGTGGGTGGTGGTTTTCTGTCTCCAGCACTGTGTGGCACTGACACATCAGGGGCCGGAGATGTGGATGGGGTGGTAGCAGCAGCATGCATCAGCGCCAGGCCTTGTGGCAGCAATGCCATGAGGAGGGTCTTCAGGGCATTGAGGGACCCAGCTACCTCTCGCTGGTGTGCAGCCGTGGCAGCCGCTCTTTCCGCCTGCGTCCGCTCCATTATCTCCATGATCCTCCGCATGTGTCCCAACTCCCGGGCGAGATCGCTGGAGGCACTCTGACTAGACAGTCGTTCTTGTCGCAGAGTCAGGACTCTAGCGATGTCAGCCATGGTCCGTTGGAGAGCATGGAGCGGACTGTGGGTGTCCGTTAGGGACTGTGAGTGGTCGCTGATGGGACTTAGACACCCACGTATGGCGTCTAATTTGGCTGCCATGCGGTCGAACCCCACCTGCACCTGTTCAGCCAGCTTCTCCTGGCACCCCAACACACGGCGTTGGAAGGCCATTTGTTCGTCGTGGGGGTCCTGGGAGGCAGCCGTGGTGGTGGGTGCTGCCTGCTGTGTGTGCTGTGCAGGGGGTGGGTTCCCCTCGTGGCATCTGGGCTACCCTGATCCTGGAAGTGGGCTGCGGAGGCTCTCCACGAGCTGTTGGAGGGCGTCGGAGTCGAAGGTGTGGTGGTCCTCTTCGTCATCAGAGAAGAGAGGTTCGGACTGCTCTGCAGGAGGTGTTGGATTTCCCCCTGCAATGTGAAGGGGAGATGCACTTTAACATCGTGTTCACATGTATGTTGACGCATTGTACATGTTTACATTCAGACTGCATGACAGTGTACATTGTGACTGTTTGGGGGGAGCTGCCTATTTGATGCGGGACAGTGGACATTCCGACTACATCACGGATGTGTGTTTGTACTTGTACTTTGTCAACTCACATTTCCCTGCAGTGCCAAATGTGATTGGCCAGTTTCTACGCACATGCGGCACCAGTTGTGTCCTCTGTTCTGTTGTGGACATGTTGTGGTTTGTTCCACATCGTTGTCAATGTTGATGTGCTCTGCATGTAATGTGTGTGTGCCGCATTTTGGGGGAGTCGCCCCTGCAGCTCTGATTTAGCTGCCCTTATCCCTTTCATGCGATGTGCCTCTGGGTATACACACGGACCCCAAGACCACCCTCCGAGGCACCCTCATCTACAGACCCCCGGGACCACGCACACTATTCAGCGAAGACATCGCAGACTTCATCAGCCCGCACGCCATGCCCTCCGCCGACTACATCCTCCTAGGGGACCTCAACTTCCACCTGGAGAACAACAACGACAGAAACACCACCGCCCTGCTGGACAACCTCGCCAACCTCGGACTCAAGCAACTGGTGAACACGCCCACCCACTACGCCGGCCACACGCTTGACCCCGTCTTCTCGTCCAGCAAGCACATCTCCTTCAGCCACGCCACCGGACTCCACTGGACCGACCACAGCTGCGTCCACTTCAGCTTCAGAAAGACTGCGACCCACCACCACCCGCAACAGGCTCCCCGCCGGAGCTGGAGCAAGATCACCGCCGAGCAGCTCACCGCCTCCCTCAGCCAGAACACACCCACCGACACAACGGACCCAAACGAAGCAGCCAGCAACCTCGCCAAGTGGCTGACCGCCTGCGCCGACGACCTCGCACCACTAAAAACCCTCCCAGCAGACCCGGAAGCAAGAAAACCCCTTGGTTCACCAACGAACTCAAGGAATCCAAGAAGAACTGCCGCACTCTCGAGAAAACCTGGCGACTCGACCAGACCACAGACAACAGGACCGCCCTCAAGCACGCCACCCGCAAACACCACCAGCTGATCCGTGCCACCAAGAAGTCGGCACTCAAAGAACGACTGGACAACAACGCCCATGACAGCAAGGAACTTTTCAGCATCGTCAAAGAGTTCTCCAACCCCAGCGCCGGAAACAACGACATCACCCCCTCGCAAGACCTCTGCAACTCACTCTCTGCGTTCTTCCACCGCAAGATCACCGACATACACAACAGCTTCAACGCACAAACAACGCACCCTACCGCCGAACCAATGCCCGCCACCACCACCCTCTGCAACTGGACCCCGATCAACACCGAAGACACCACCCGCACGATGAACTCCATCCACTCCGGATCACCAACCGACCCCTGCCCACACCACGTCTTCAACAAAGCCGACGCCACCATCGCACCCCATCTCCGGGACATCATCAACTCCTCCTTCCGCACCGCCACCTTCCCGGAGAGCTGGAAGCACGCCGAGCTTACCGCCCTCCTGAAGAAACCAACGGCGGACCCCACCGACCTCAAGAACTACCGCCCCATCTCGCTCCTTCCGTTTCCGGCCAAAGTCATCGAGAAGACCGTCAACAGACAGCTTGCCGCCTTCCTCGAGACGAATGGATCCTCGACCCCTCGCAGTCCGGGTTTCGGGCCAACCACAGCACCGAGACCGCCCTTATCGCAGCCACCGACGACATCAGAACCCTAACCGACAACGGGAAACAGCTGCCCTCATCCTCCTGGACCTCTCCGCGGCGTTCGACACCGTCTGCCACCGCACCCTAGTGAAGCGCCTCAGCAACATCGGAATCCGAGAGAAAGCACTGGAATGGATCATCTCGTTCCTCGCCGGAAGAACCCAGAGAGTCCGCCTCTCCCCGTTCAGATCCGAAGCCACCGAAGTCATCTGCGGCGTTCCACAAGGATCCTCACTCAGCCCGACCCTCTTCAACGTCTACATGAGCCCCCTCGCAGCCATCGCACGCCGACACAACCTCAACATCATCTCCTACGCCGACGACACCCAGCTGATCCTCTCCCTCACCAACGACCCCACTACCGCCAGAGCCAACCTGCACGACGGGATGAGAGACGTCGCCGACTGGATGAGGAACAGCCGCCTTAAACTGAACTCAGACAAGACGGAAGTCCTCATCCTGGGCTCATCACCCTCCGCCTGGGACGACTCCTGGTGGCCCCCGGCCCTGGGCACCGCACCCAAGCCAACGGACCACGCACGCAACCTGGGCTTCATCCTGGACTCCTCCCTATCAATGACCAAACAAGTCAACGCCGTCTCATCTTCATGCTTCAACACCCTGCGCATGCTCCGCAAGATCTTCAGATGGATCCCCACTGAAACCAGGAAGACCGTCACCCAGGCACTCGTCACCAGCCGACTGGACTATGGGAACACCCTCTACGCCGGAACCACAGCCAAACTTCAAAAGAGACTCCAGCGCATCCAGAACGCCTCCGCACGACTCATCCTGGACATCCCCCGACACAGCCACATCACCGTACACCTGAAAGACCTGCACTGGCTCCCCGTCAGCAAGAGAATCACGTTCAGACTCCTCACCCACGCACACAAGGCCCTCCACGACCTGGGCCCAAAGTACCTCAACGACCGCATGTCCTTCTACACGCCCACACGCCAGCTACGATCAACCAGCCACGCCCTCGCCACCGTACCACGCATCCGCAGAACCACCGCCGGAGGAAGATCCTTCTCCTACCTGGCGGCCAAGACCTGGAACTCCCTCCCCACTCACCTTCGGCGAACCCAGGACCATCTCGCCTTCAGGAAGCAGCTCAAGACCTGGCTGTTCGAGCAGTAACTTACCCCCTCCCCCAGCGCCTTGAGACCCTCCCGGGTGAGTAGCGCGCTCTATAAATGCCGTGATTGATTGATTGATTGATTGATTGGGTTCTGTGCTTATGCCGTGCTGAGATGTTGCATACCTGTGTGCATTGGTCTCTTGGTGGGAGTTGTGGGTCTTGGGCATGGTTTGTCCGCAGATGTGCTATGCTTCATTGTGCATGTGTGCCATTGTGCCCATCTCCCCCCGTCCCCCCAGTCGCTGGTGGTTACTCACCCTGTTGCTGTTGTGTCCGGTCATGTTGAGCAGTGTCCGGTCCCCCAACTCCTGCCACCGTCACCTCACTGATGACTGTGGACACCATTTCCTCCATCTCGTCCAGCTCCTCCTGTGGCGCTGGACTCCCACCTCCAGTCTGCATTGCTGCCTTCCGGTTGTTTGCGAGTTTCAGCTTGGTTTTGCGCTTCACATCTTTCCAGCATCTCTTGACCTCGTCCATTGTCCTCTTCAGCACTCCGACTGCATTCACCTTGTCCACGATGGTCTGCCATATTCCATTTTTAGTTGCCAGTGACACAGTGGAGGTGACGAACAGTGGTTGATGGTGTTCTATCACCTCCGTTATGAGGATCCTGTTTTCCTGCGGACTGAACCGCTTCTTCCTACTCTTCTTGTCCTTGCCCTTCCCTGACCCCGAGGTCCCTGGCATTTCCTCCGGGGGGCTTGTGGGGTTCTGGTTGTCCTCTGTACTTGCTCCGGATGCCTCCATTGTGCTTCGCTGTTGTTTGGCTTTTGTTGGTATGTTTTTTTTCTACTTTTATAGTGCATTTTCCCGCATGACGCGTGGGAATTGCAGGCCTGTGGCTGGTTTTCATAGATTTTTGTATTGCGATTGGCGTCATCGCTACTATTTTCGCGTTGGGGTTTCGCGTTTTTGCGGCATCACGTTGTTTTTAACGCGTTCATTTGATGCGTTGTCGTGTGACTATCGCATGGTACCGCCGTGTTGTGAATACCACGTTGACACGGAGTTGTTTTCCCGCGATAGACTGCGATGTGAAGGGTTGCGTTAAGCTACACTTGCGGTGGTTATCACACGTTCTTGAGAATATGCCCCTTGGTGTTCAGTGGTTTGAGTATGTTTTTTTATAACCAACTGAATTTCAATTATTTTTATTCTGCTGGACCTAGATAGTCCAAAGGCTAGCAAGCAATGGCAACACCAATAGGTGTCGCCTATGCAAGAGTTATTGGCTTTGCCAATGTGTTTTAGCCATGTTGTACAGCAGTGTGGCTGCTGTTCAGCATTGCTAAAAGCTAGTGGCATAGAAGAGAGTGGTGTGAAGTGTCGTAGAATGGAATGGCGAAGAGTGTCATAGAGTGGAGTGGCATAGAGTGTTGTGTATTGGAATGGCATAGAGTGGAGTCACATAGGGCGAAGTACAGTGAAGTGGCAGAGAGTAGAGTCGACTGGTGTAGGGTGCATTGGTGTAGTAGAGTGTTGCAGAGTATAGTGGTGTACAGTGCAGTGGTGAAGAGTGCAGCAGCATAGAATTCAGCGGTATGCCATGTAGCGTTATAGAATGCAGTGGCGTAGATTGGAGTGCTGCATAGTAAAGTTCAGTGGCGTAGAGTGCAGTGGTGCAGGGTACAGTGATGCAGAGTGGAGTGGTGCAGAGTAGAGTAGAATGGCATAGAGTGGAGTGGCTTAGAGTGGTGCAGAGTAGAGCATAGTGCCATAGAGTGCAGTGGCATAAAGTGCAGTGAAGTAGAGTGGAATGTTCAGAGTGCACTGCCGTAGAGTGGAGTCATGCAGAGTAGAGTGGCATAGAGTGCAGTGGCGTAGAGTGCATTAGCATAGAATGCAGTAGTGCAGAGTAGAGTGGTATAGAGTTCAGTGGCGTAGAGTGAAGTGCTGCAGAGTAGAGTAGAGTGCAGTGGTATAGAGTGGCATAGAGTGCATTGGCTTAGAGTGCAGTGATGTAGAGTGGTGTAGAGTAGAGTGGCGTAGAGTGCAGTGGTGTTGAGTACAGTGGTGGAGAGTAGAGTGCAGTGGCATAGAGTAGAGTGGCTTAGGATGCAGTGGCGTAGAATGGTGCAGAGTAGAGTAGAGTGCAGTGGTGTACAGTGGATTGGAGTGAAGGGGCATAGAGTAGAGTGGACTGGTGTAGAGTGCATTGGTGTAGAGTGTTGCAGAGTATAGTGACAAAGAGTACAGCGGCATAGAATGCAGCGGCAAACAATGCAGCATCATAAAATGCAGTGGAGTAGATTAGAGTGGTGTGTAGTGGCGTAGAGTGGTGCAGAGTAGACTAGAGTGCAGTGGCGCACAGTGGAGTGGAGTAGAGTGGCGTAGAGTAGAATGGACTGGTGTAGAGTGTTGCAGAGTTTAGTGGCGTAGAGTGCAGTGGCATAGAGTAGAGTAGAGTGGTTTAGAATGTAGTGGCATAGAGTGGAGTAGAGTAGAGTGCAGTGGCATACAGTGGAGTGAAGTGGAGGGGCAGAGTATAGTGACGAAGAGTGCAGCAGCCTAGAATTCAGCGGTATACAATGCATCATAAAATGCTGTGGCATAGTATAGAGTGGTGCATAGTAGAGTGCAGTGGCGTAGAGTGCAGTGGTGCAAAGTGGAGTGGTGCAAAGTAGAGTGGCATAGAGTGCAGTGACATAGACTGCAGTGGCGTAGAATGCAGTGTGCAGAATAGAGTAGAGTGGCATAGAGTGGAGTGACATAGAGTGGAGTGGCATAGAGTGGTGCAGAATAGAGTGGGGTAAAGGGTAGTGGGCTAGAGTGGAGTACTGCAGTAGAGTGGCATAAAGTTCAGTGGCAGAGAGTGCAGTGCTGTAGAGTAGAATGCAGTGGTGTAGAGTGGTGTAGGGTGCATTGGCATAGAGTGAAGTGGCATACAGTAGAGTGACGTAGAGAGCAGTGGTGTGGACTACAGTGGTGCAGCATAGAGTGCATTGACAGAGAGTGCAGTGGAATGGCATAGAGTGGAGTGGCGTGGAGTGGCATAAAGTGGAATGGCGTAGAGCGGAGTGGTGTAAAGTTTAGTGTCATAGCATAGATTTTTTCAGAGTAGAGTGAAGTGTTGTAGAGTGGAATGGTGCAGGATAGAGTGAAGTTGCGTAGAGTGAAGTGGTGCAGGGTAGAGTGCAGTGGCATAGAGGAGAGTGGTATACATTATTCAGGGTAGAGTGCAGTGGTACATAGTAGATTAGAGTGACGTAGAGTGGGTTGCCATAGAGTGCATTGGCATAGAGTGTATTGACATAGGGGCTTATTTATGAGCCCCTTGCGCCATAAGTGCGTCACGTTGCGTGACGCACTGATGGCGCAACCTGCAACCTGCTGCATGAAATTTACAAGCACAAGTAAAGCCACCCTGCATGGCTTTACGCGTGCTCGTAAATCTCGCCCCATTTCACACAACACATTGCGTGTTAGGGGCGTTACATGGGTGTTGCTGTGGGTGTTCCCACGCAACACCCATGTCCACTGATGCATTTCCAGATTTACAAGCAATCGTAAATCTGGAACTGTGTCAGTATGCTACACCACCCCCAGGGGTGGCGTAGGGAGGAGCAACGAGGAGAAATGTTTTCATTTCTCCTTGTTTTTTCCTCTTTCACTGCGAGCTACTTTCTACAGCACACATTGGAAGAGGACATCACCTCAAGTGATTGTTTTTGTGCAGGAAGGTGCCCCTTCCTGCACAAAAACAATCTCCCCACGACACAGGCACCCTTGAACCATGGTACAAGGGTGTCTGCGCCAGCCCATGGCAGCAGTTTGTGCGCCAGCGCAAGGAAAGGCACAGAGATGCAACATGTTGCTGTAAATATGTTGGATCCCTGTGCCTGGAAAATAACGCAGCGTGGTGCAGCAAAATAACTTGCAGCACCGCGCTGCGTTAGTTTCCCATAAATAAACCCCATAGAGTGCAGTGCCGGGGAGAGCAGTGTTGTAGAGTGGCGTAGAGTGGAGTTGTGCAGAGTAGAGTAGAGTGGCCTAGACTGGAGTGGTGTAGAGTAGACTTGGGCAGAGTGCATTAGCATAGAATAGGGTGGTGCAGAGTAGAGTAGAGAGTGAATTGGCATAGAGTGCAGTGGTGCAGGGTAGATTGTAGTGGCGTAGAGTAGAGTGGCTAAAAGCTAAAGAAGGCAATTAAGGGGTATCAGGTGTGGCGTGGTGTGGTGTTGTGTAGTGTGGCATGCTATAGTGAGGCGTGGCACAGTACACTTTGGTTGACATTAAACAGTTAGGTAACAAGCACGGCTGCTGTATGCAGTTTTGCTTTCAGTGAAATTAAAGAAGAAACGTAGAATACCAAGGGCACATTATGCCCATTGCCCAACCGAGGAAAAGCAGATTCCTGAGATTTACATTTCAGAATTGTGAACAAAGTGGACGTGGATCCTTTTGGTTATGCCCCCGGACTGGGAGATACAGGGTTTCATAGCTTCAGTGTAAAGCAAAAGTAAAGCTGTTTCCTGTTTTCTCTATTTTAAATGTTGACAGTGGTCTTAAGAACAGCGTTGACTGTGAATAGGAGGAAATCAACATTCATTATACATAAGTGCTTAGGTCTTGTTTGATTCATTGTTTCAATGAGGGACTTTTGGAGGTGTTAAATTGTTCAATTGTTTGCATAGGTTGAGCATGGAAGAATAATGACTATGAACGGAGCCTGAATTTCAGCCCAATCCAATTGTATAAAGCACTGATATTCACTCAGATTTAATGGTGGGGGAGACAAGCTTGGTTGTCACCTTTGGAGAGTTGCTTGAGGTGTCATGTTTGCTTTTTTCATGGTCTTGGGAGTGGTGTCTCTAGAGAAGTTGAGGCCGCCAAGGAAAATGTTGTTGGAATCGTTGACTGATGACATAATGATGAGGTCTGTGTTTTCATCGTGGAAGGCTTTTTTGATCCTAGGACAGGTGTTAGTAGATTCAGTGCAAGGCTGTAATATGTGATGCTGACATAGGGAAGTGGCAGGTGAGGAGCTTCATGAAGATAAGGGTCCTGGGTACTTGAAGCAAGTATGCAAACCCTTTGGACAACAGAAAGGCCTCTGCCTTGGGAATGTACATGGGGTATAATGAGGAATATGCTGATGGCAGAAACTTACTAGTGGCATGGGAGGCATAGGATCGTGCCGCTGGACCTTTTCAGGCCCTATGAGACCAAGCAGAGGTATCTTTTCCGTAACTTTCTTTTTTATACTTAGGTGAAGCCATCCCAAAAGTCCAATAGAAGAAGCCCTCCTGTGGGAGAAAAACAATCTCCTCAGCTATTTAGTAGTGAATGCAGAAGATGGGTCATATGACCTAGCTCGGGCTGAACTGTTTGCTCCCATTGGAGCAAGATCAAGACTGATTTGCATATGGCTGTGTCCAAACTAAGGTGGCATGGTGTACAAAATAACGATGCACTGGGATGCAACCGGACTAATTCAGGTATTCCATACATCACTTTTATGTGTACTTCACATGATTTTCAAAGCCTTTAATCTCTCTACAACTTTCCCCAAATACCCAACTCAATCTACCTCCAAATCAATTGATGCAATGAGATCTCCTGCTCCTTCTGGGACATTTAAATCTTCTACCCTACCCCTCAGACATTCGATGTGTCTAAATAATCTCTCATGACCTAGATTGTTTCACAAATTAAGCACTGTGGACAACACAGTTTCTCCTATATTTAAGGAATACAATGCAGAAGGGTGAACCAATTATTACTTCTCACATCTTTACTGTGAAATAATAGTTGTTAGAAACTGGGTAGCTGGTTGACTAGAGTCAAGCCCTGGTCAAGCAATAACTACAAACCTAGTTAAGGTAATAGGCAGGCGAACCCTAAATTAGTCTGTGCTCACCCTCTGGTAGTTTGGCACAGAGCAGTCAGGCTGAAATTTAGAGGCACGTATAGTATTTGTGCAACACTCCAAACAGTAAAACAGTGAAAACATAACACAAAAAGATTCCACACCGGGTTAGAAACATAGAGCTAAATGTAATAAATAAACAAGACCAAAACAACAAACAATACAATAAGTAGAACTTGAGATATTGAATATCAATTTTTTTTTTATTCAAATAGTTTTTATTGGATTTTTTAGAAAGAAATAACAACAAAGAAAAAGATGAAATTGCATATATGATAACGCAGGTGGGTGTTGATTAACACATCTTACATAAGCCATGTATGTTGTCAAAGAAGGTATGTTATATAGGAACTGTCAGTAGCATCAATTGCATTACTAGTATGGTGGACTAAATGCATATTTCTGCTCCACTGGAGGTGAAGCCGTAAAGGCACATAAGTTCCAGGTGGTGTTAAAACAATACAATTGCTTGGTTCATATTATCCTGATTTAATCAAAGGCTGGATACTCAACCCCTACAATAAAGGAGGGTCAAGTATCGTAGAGTATAAGAAAAAAAAAGAAAAAGAGAGAAAAGAAAGACAGAACCAAAAGAACAGAACCAAAAGGAAATCCAATGGATCATAATGGCGACCAACAGATACACTCAGGGGAAGACTGTATTTGGTGTTATGGAGAGTTTCATGTGTTGCCCTATGTAGATTGGTTAAGGGTCACATCAACTGAGCCAAAGTACCTTAATCCTAGTTGCGGAGCAATTGCATGGATGCAGGTTAAAGATGCTTTGCATAGTAGAGGCAATACGCTGATTCCGAGACACAATGAGGCTGTGGTACGAGGTCCTGATGTGTCGTCGTCGAGGACCCTAACAACTGGGCTTGCAATGCGAAGGTGTGTATCGAGGATGGGAGGCACAGTGAAGACAATACGTTGGTTCCGAAAAGCGGTGAAGCTGCAAAGTTCGTCATCGAGGCTGACGACGACAAGGGATGTGAGGAGCTTGCACCGGGAAAAGCATTGCGCAGTGACTGTCCCAAGATTCAGTATGTAGTGGCAATGCAAGTCTTTTGCGACAGGCCTATTCCACGCAGCAGTGGTGAGGTGTCTGTTCTGCTCGAAGATGAGTAGCCGTGCCACTCAGCTGAGGAGATGGGTGGGTTCTGCTCTGGGATGCGTCGCTCAGCAGAGGATGAATCGGTTACAATGGAGGAAACACCTTAGGCCCACTTGCAAGGGTCCAGGGCTGGGATGGCACCACTTGGGAAGGTAAACTCACAGATGGCAGAGTCTAGGTGTAGAAGCAGGTTGGTTGGAAGTCTTTTATGTCCCTGAGATGTCAGATCAGAAGGCCAGCTAGCTAGCCCTTGCAGTCACTCTGGTTTCAAGTGATGCAGGTCCAGTCCCCTCACACAGGCAAGATGGCAGCAGGCAGCAGGTCAGCACAGCAAGGCAGGAGTGCAGCAAAACATTAGTCCTGCAGAGTGATAGTACTTTTGGCAGCACATCAGTCCTTCTTCCTGACAGAGTCTTCACAGTTCCAGAAGTGCATTGAAGTGGTGGTGTCAGAGGTCCAGTACTTATACCCAGTTGGGCCTTTGAAGTGGGGGAGACTTCAAAGACAGTCCTTTGAACTGCACAGAGGTCCTGCCGGTCCTGTTCTGGCTCCAGACTCAATACAGGGGGGTATGCAGCCCTTTGTGTGGGTACAGGACACAGCCTATTCAGGTATAAGTGAGGTTGGGTCCAGCTCCTCCATCTCATCCTGCCAGGATGGCCCATCAAGTCACACCTAAGCTCCTATTATGTGTGGCTGTCTAGGAGGAATACACAAAGCCCAGCTGTCACCCATCTCAGACTGATCAGAGACAGGCAGCAGGCACCAAGTTGCTAAAGTAAGAAAATGCCAACTTTCTAAAAGTGACATTTTTAGAATTGTAATTTAAAATTCGACTTCAACATAAGATAGGATTTTAGATTAGGATTCCAAATACAGCAGACTTGGATTGTTTATCGCTTTCCAATTGGGAATTACAATTACAAAATATAATGCGGTACTCCCAATGTTATCCTATGGGAGAGATAGGCTTTGAAGTAGTGAAAAACTACTTTGAGAGTTTTTTACTACCAGGCCATGTAAAACTTAAAAGCACATGTCCTGCCTTTTAAATACATTGCACCCTTCCCTCTGGTTTGTCCAGGGCCTACCTTAGAGGGGGGGACTTATATGTATAAAAAGTGAAAGGTTGGGCCTGGCAAAAGGTTATTTTGCTAGGTCGACATGGCAGTGTAACTGCACACACAGGTCTGCAATGGCAGGCCTGCGACATGGTTAAAGGTCTACTTGAGTGGGTGGCACGTCAGTGGTACAGGCCCACTAGTAGCATTTAATTTATAGGTACTGGGTACAGGAGGCAGCACTTTACTAGGACTTATAAGTAAATTAAATATGCTCATTTAGGAATAAACCATTGTTACCATGTTTAGGGGAGAGCGCGCAAGCAGTTTATCACTGGTTAGCAGTGTTAAAGTGCACAGAGTCCTAAAACCAGCAAAAACGAGATCAGAAAAGTGGCTGTCGGGTCTAACAATAGTATAATAAATACTATAAAAATATATATTTGAGTAAAAGTGTAACATTTAAGTTTTCAATAGGACAACGAATATAGACAAACCCAGAGGGTAGCCAACAGTCACAGAGAAATATAAAAGTGAAGACATTGAAAGGAATTTATGATATGGGAAGGTTATTTGGTTCCCTAATTCGTGCAGCTCATGTGATGTCTGACTTCAAAAGCCTGATTGGTAAGAGGCAGAGGCAAGCTTGTCTTCCAAGAAGTTCTATTATGGTTGTGTGTTCTTATCACGTTGCCAAGAAATGTGAGAATAACACCTAGGTGATACCCCACGCAGTCACCTGACTCAAGGCCAAGTTTCTGAAGGAGTGGTTTGCATGTGAACGAGGACACCCTTTCCACGAAATATACATAATTATTTTGTACCACTGGGATCTTTTTTAGAACATGTATCATGATCAGAACCATCTCTTCTACAGCATTCACCAGCGTGGTAGCTCCAATTCATTGCCACTACCGCATCATAGATTCACTTGGCCAATATTGATAAGATGAGAAAAGAAAAAAACTCCTCTGATACAAAGGCAAGCTAAACTCAGAAAACGCAGATAGTAAGCTTACAGTCATCACTGCCTTCTAAGCCCTGGTGTTAACCTTCCAAAAGCAAGATCAGCTAGGCCACATCAGCCACCGAAAATCACAGAGCGCAGGCCAAGCAGTGCCACAAACTCTTCAAAGTAACCACAGAGGAGAAACTGCCCATCCTCTACCGCACTTACCATACCCCAGTGGGGGGAAGATGCCCCTAGCCCTGCATATTGCACAATAAAAAGAACCAGAAAATCAGCCTCAGGGGCATTATGGAAAAAGAAAAAAAACTATTATGAAGAACCTCGTTGTGAAGAGAAGAAAATGAAGGAATGAAAACTGGTCACTTCAAGTAATAATGAAGAAAATCCATGAAACAGCAGAAACCAATATTTTCATTATGATTTCCTGTTGGACTGCAACTGAAGAGCTTCAGTTATCTAAATAGAGGTTCCAGTCTACACTATAGATAACATTGGTTCTCACACATCAAAATCATGGAAAAATTGAGAGAAATTACAATGTTTCAAAATGTTATCAAAAACAAATGGTCTTCCATAAGGTCACCATGCTGTAGAGTTTCTTAGGCACTGAAAAGACAGAAGACAAATGGCGTAACTTCGAGTTTGATGGGGCAGGAGGACTGCGGTAAATCGGCAGTCCTCATACCCCATCAAACATGCTGCTCCCCCACTCTGCTTAGAGTCGAGGAAAGCATTGAATTTCCAATGTCTGAATTTGAAGTGGCTCTACCATCAAAACGTTCTGTCCACATGACCTTTACACCAGAAGGCCATCAGGTCACAATGACAGTCATCCCACCCTACTAAGGTGGAGTGACCAACACTAGTTTCCCTGCCTGAGAACCAGGTAGGGAAGTTGCTTAATTGCCAACACATGCAGGTGGAACCTCCCTGCTCATAGGAGTCATTAATTTTTTAATTGTCAAGATTGAACTTCCTCCTTGTGAGTTTATTCTTGGAAAACAAAAGCTTTGCTGCGTGTGGACATCAAACATGGCACCCGCTCAGCAAAGCTTCAGTCTTCAATGGAGCTGCTGGACCCACAGCTCCACTGAAGGCAGACACATACCGACCTGGCTGATGGAGATGTTCAAATATGGTGGGAAGACCTAAGGCCTGGTAGCCTGACGAACTAGCCACTATATATTATAATACCCAAAAGCTATCCTAAAAATATAATGGGTCAAGAAATTATAATTTGAGGTTGTGATTTTAAGAACATTTAGATCAGGACTACTGTCTTTTTATACTGAACTAATTAGGTACAGATCACACAAAATATAATTTAAGTGGTATCTGATACCAAGCAAGATGAGTGGATCCTTCCTACACACATATGCCCTGATTATGAGGCAGTGGAATTACCATACGAAATTCCACTATACCTGATCCTAAGTGAGCACGTGTTCCTGCACCCAATTTTCCGGGATGTTGGAACACCAGACCCGATTTTACCAGGCGGGAATCCTGCGCACAAAAATCACAGGAGTCTTGGCAGCAGCAGCAGCCAGGCCTCTTTGCCCATTTTTGCCCAGAACTTAGCTTCCCCTTCCCTCCCATTGTGTTCTGCCTTACACCGCTGGGGCAGGAGGCTAGAAAACCGTTCTTGGAGGTTACGTCGATGTTGCGTGAACAATCTGTCAAGTATTCAATGCTACACCCAGCTAAACTGAGAGTGGCGCATAATGGTAAAGTGCATTTTTTAAGTCAACCGGTTTCATCATTGGAGTTCATTGAAACACACCTGAAACACAGAGGAGGAACCACATCTGGACCAGTAGTCCAGGCTCCACTCGTGGGAACCATTAGTTGCAGGGGAATATTTTCCCGTGCAGGGGTTGGTGTGGGAAGAGGTGAGACTGGGGTGTGGTGGGTTTTGTTGAATTGCTTGGCTGTACATTTGCTTGCCATTAGTGAGACACACTGTGCAAGGTATAATGTGGGCACTTGAATAATATTTGATTTTTCAGTGAATCACGTCTGCATGTGACCTATAACCTTCCTTTGCCACCACAATGACAATAATTTGTTGGAAAATACAAGCATTAATAATTAAGTCTGAGCGGTGAACTCCGCTAAGCTCGCGGAGTTTGCGGAGTTTTCTGCACTCCGCGTTACACGGAGATCGCGGAGTTCCCAAAAACTCCGCTTCGCGTTGTGGAGCAGAGTTTTATTCCTCGCTAACGTTCGTCAACATCATGTTGGCGAGTGAGGAAAATCCACCTCCTGGCGAGATTTTTCCTTGTTCGCAATCGTCAACATCAAGTTGGCGAGCGTGGAAAATCAACCTCTTGGCGAGATTTCTCAACGTGGGCAGTCAGATTTCTCATTGCGAGTGGCCGCGTATGCTCGCGACCGCTCGCGTTGATAAAGCTGCTGCTAGAGTAAAAATCTACTCGAGCGGCAGAAAGGAAGCAGTGCCCGCTTGCGCTGTGCATGGTGCTGTTCGCGATGATTGCACAGTGCGGACAAGCACCTGGCACTGAAAATCACAGTGAACAGCATTTATTTAACGCACTCCACTGCTTGCGGAGCTCCGCGTAGCACGGCAGGTTTTTTTTTGCACTTTGTGGAGTTCTGCTCAGCTCCGCGAACTCCGCCGAGGCTTACTAATAATCCTCGTAAAGCCCATCATGTATTTGCTTACTTTTACCATCATAAGATTGATGTAGCTCTACTTTAAGAGGCGCACGTCATCAACATACAACCTGCATTTGCTTTTACTTGGACCAGCATAGGTATTTTTCTTTGTATTCCACATACTCCAGGGGGTTGTGGCTCTCATACAGAAAATGACTAACTTCATTTTACATGAATGAATTTGTGACCCACAAGGAGGGGCTGTCATAGAGGCCGGCAGCCTTAACTCGATGCCTTTCATATTGGTTAATAAATATGGCCCCAATGTTGATGCACTAGAATTCTTCAATGACGTCATACTTAAATGCTGACATTTCACAGGCTTGCTAGTGTTGTGGGAGCCATTCTATTTTAATGTTAGTCACACAACAGGATAGAGCTTCTGGTACCCATGGACTGCTTCAGAAAGCGAATACTGTAATCTCTCAAATTATGAAGCTGTATAATATAGAAGATACATGGAGAATCTTCGCAATCCTTAATGGGGAAATTGTGTGAAGTAATTATTCTACCCAGAACTTCATCTGACCGTTCCCCAGTTGTATTCTCTTTAGCCAGTACTCCTCCTCGGCCACAGATTTATTATTGCTGCCTGAAGTGCTGCCTGAAGGGAGCTAACTTACAGACTCAGTTTTCCACTCCGAGGTCAGACCCAATATTTTGGAATATTTCACCCTCAATGAGGGCAAGGTGTCTCATTTGGGAAGCGTTCAAAGCATATACTCGGGGCATTTGCATTGCTAAAGTGGCAGGTATCCTTAAATCGTTATTCACAAAACTAGACCTGCTGGAAAAGGAGCTTAAGCATCTTGAGCGGGACTATTGGTAGAGCGGGAATGAATCTTTTCTATTTAAACTACAGGAGACCCTGGAAGAGTTTAGGGAGACAGCAGATCACAAAGCATTATTTCTGGGCAACAATGCCAGGGCCAGGGCATTTGTTGGAGGAGATCGACCAGGTAAAACACTGCCTTGGGGCCTGAAAGCCTGTACTTATACTGGACAGATATCTGCTATCTCTATGGGAGAAGGCTCCATCACGACATCACCTCCAGATATTTTGTTAATCTTCAACCAATATTATGCCCAGTTAGCTATACGAGTCTCACCCTATACCCCCTTTGATATAGCTGGCAACCTAAACAATGCCACCCTTGTTTGGATGTAGGGAGAGATGTTGGAGTTCCTCAATTCCCCCTTAACGATGGAAGATATTAAGGATGCAATAGCTAGTCTTGTAAGTGGGAAGGCTCCTGGAGGCGATGGTCTCCAGGTGAAGTTTTGTAAGGAGTTTGCTGCTGTCATGGTCCCAAGGATTATCCCAGAGGGTGCATTGAACATTGGCTGCAGCTTCATGCATATCATGCATATCTCGCTCATCAAGATGGAGATATTACCTAAATGATTGTATTTTTTTTTTAACAATATCCCTATTTGCATACTAACGAGTTCTTTGGTCAACTCAGGCAAGTGCTGCTAAGATTGATATGGGGTGTCGGGTTGCAAGCAGCCGCACATTTATTTAGAGACTTTAATCCAACCAATAGCTAAGGATGGCAAATTAGTGCCTGATCCATTTCTTTATTATTTTATTGCACAAGCACATTATGTTAAATATTGCCTCAGGGCTCAGACCTCCCTGACACATGTAGAATAGAATGAGAATTGTCTGAGCCCTATTCACTGTTACAGTATTTTGCAAACAGTCAACTGTTTGAAGTCATGATGTTGGTTCCAGCTGGACTTGGTGGGAAATAGAGAGGCTGGAAACAATGTACCCTGCTCTCCTTTACTGAGTATGGTACCTAATCCTCTTTTACCATCCACAATTGAAAAGGCCTCAGAAAACACAGTGAAAGCTGGGGGTATAGACCTTTTTCCAAATGGTGCCAAAATGTAAGAGTATGCTGCCAGGAGTCCCTGGGAAGCTGAACTGGGACGCCCACTGCCTGACACAGGCTGTAAGTATTGCTGCGCTCATATTAAAGATTGTGGGGCTTTCCGACTGTCCCATAACCCATCGAAAACTGGAGATCGCCTTGGTTGCAAGGAGATGTCGGGAGTGCATTCAGTGGAAGTGAGATAGGTAGGGTAGATTCTCTGAGCAGCCAATCAGAATATAAATAAGAATATGTGGGTGATCAAATTCTTAATGTTCCCAAGCTTACATTCTAATACTTTGCTCCGAAATCTCTTTGGAATGCAATTCCTTGTAGTGGAGAATGATCTGTAACTGTGACAAACAACCCGCATTCACATTTATTCATCTGAGAGACTGATTGAGCCTAGTTAACCTTTGAGGAGGAGCTGGCGCACTGCACACGCGGGAATTTGCAGAACGTTTTCTGCATAGAAGCAAGAGCTTTAAGGCTGGGGAAAAACGTAACGATTCCGTTTCCAACCTTTAAGGGGCGCTGCAATACTTGTTATAGAGGTTGCCTCAAAAGGGAACACACGCGCGAGCTAATAGGGATAGCTGGATAGATGTATTTACTACGATCTATTTATGTCTAAAACTGCGACACGTTCGTTGTATGACAAACGCGTCTCGAGCAAGGTAAGTTATAGCTCATTGATAGTTTAGCTGTTGCAGCAAAAGTTTGGGAAATAACAGGCTTGTATATGGGAGCAGTCGGGCAGGTGGGAAAGAGAGGGCAAAGAAAGAGGAAGTGAGGAAAAAGAAGGAAAGAAGAAGAGAAAGGAGACGAGAAAAAAAGAAAGGAGAAGATAAGAAAGAACCAAATGATAGAAAATAGGAACAAAGACAAACAAGCATTGGCATAGCCAATAGGTCTCTGCCTTTGGGAACTTATAAGTGTTTAGCCAGAGATATTGACTTTGCCTATGTCTTTAAGCTGTGCTGTACAGAAGTCTGCAGCATGCTGAAAAGTTATAATAAAGAAGTGTCAGAAGCATTTTTGTTACCTTAGATATGACCAAGAAAGCATTATGTACAACTGAACGACCATATTAAAAAGCATTAATAATAAATAATGTCTTGAGGTTTTTTTGTCCTTTCAATGCTGGCAACTTGTATCTGCCTGTCCCAATGGTTGCTTGTTATGGTTTTTATTGTTATGGGGGGGCATAAATAACAGGAGGGTGAAGGTCAGTCAGTCAGTCAGTCAGTTAGTCAGTTAGTGAGAGTGAGAGACTCAGTCAGTCAGTGAGAGAGAGTGAGAGAGTCAGTCAGTCAGTGAGAGAGAGTGAGAGAGTCAGTCAGTCAGTGAGAGTGAGAGAGTCAGTCAGTGAGAGTGAGACAGTCAGTCAGTGTCAGTCAGTGAGAGAGAGTGAGAGTCAGTGAGTCAGTGAGAGTGAGAGTCAGTCAGTGAGAGTGTGAGCGTCAGTCAGTGAGAGTGAGAGAGTCAGTCAGTGAGAGTGAGAGTCAGTTAGTCAGTCAGTGAGAGTGAGAGTCAGTCAGTCAGCGAGAGTCAGTCAATGAGTGAGAGAGAGTCAGTTAGTCAGTGAGAGTGAGAGAGTCAGTCAGTCAGTGAGAGTGAGAGAGTCAGTCAGTCAGTTAGTCAGTGAGAGAGAGTCAGTCAGTCAGTGAGAGTAAGAGAGTCAGTCAGTTAGTCAGTTAGTGAGAGTGAGAGAGTCAGTCAGTCAGTGAGTGAGAGAGAGAGAGTGAGAGTCAGTCAGTCAGTGAGAGTGAGAGTCAGTCAGTCAGTGAGAGTCAGTCAGTCAGTGAGAGAGTCAGTGAGAGTGAGAGAGTCAGTCAATGAGAGTGAGAGAGTCAGTCAGTCAGTGAGAGTGAGAGAGTCAGTGAGTGAGAGAGTCAATCAGTCAGTCAGTGAGAGAGAGAGAGTGAGAGAGTGAGTCAGTCAGTGAGAGAGAGTGAGAGAGTGAGTCAGTCAGTCATTGAGAGTGAGAGAGTCAGTCAGTTAGTCAGTGAGAGTGAGAGAGTCAGTCAGTTAGTCAGTGAGAGTGAGAGAGTCAGTCAGTTAGTCAGTGAGAGTGAGAGTCAGTCAGTCAGTTAGTGAGAGTGTCAGTCAGTCAGTGAGAGTCAGTCAGTCAGTGAGAGAGAGTGAGAGTCAGTCAGTCAGTGAGAGAGTCAGTTAGTCAGCGAGAGTCAGTCAGTGAGAGTGAGAGAGTCAGTCAGTCAGTGAGAGTAAGTCAGTCAGTCAGTGAGAGAGTCAGTCAGTCAGTGAGAGTGAGAGAGTCAGTCAGTCAGTGAGAGTCAGTCAGTCAGTGAGAGAGAGTCAGTCAGTCAGTGAGAGAGAGTCAGTCAGTCAGTGAGAGTGAGAGAGTCAGTCAGTTAGTGAGAGTCAGTCAGTGAGAGTGAGAGAGTCATTCAGTCAGTGAGAGAGAGTGAGTGAGAGAGTCAGTCAGTCAGTGAGAGAGAGTCAGGCAGTGAGAGAGTCAGTCAGTCAGTGAGAGTGAGTGAGTGAGTCAGTCAGTCAGTCAGTGAGAGTGAGAGAGTCAGTCAAACACAAGTTCCTAAGGTGAGACCTTTTGGCTATGTGAGAGTGAGAGAGTCAGTCAGTCAGTTAGTGAGAGTGAGAAAGTCAGTCAGTCAATGAGAGTGAGAGAGTCAGTTAGTCAGTCAGTGAGAGAGAGAGTGAGAGAGTCAGTCAGTGAGAGTGAGAGAGTCAGTCAGTCAGTGAGAGAGAGTCAGTGAGTGAGAGAGAGAGAGAGTCAGTGAGTGAGAGAGAGAGTCAGTCAGTGAGAGAGTCAGTCAGTGAGAGTGAGAGAGTCAGTCAGTCAGTCAGTGAGAGTGAGTCAGTCAGTCAGTGAGAGTGAGAGAGTCAGTCAGTCAGTGAGAGTGAGAGAGTCAGTCAGTCAGTTAGTCAGTGAGAGAGAGTCAGTCAGTCAGTGAGAGTAAGAGAGTCAGTCAGTTAGTCAGTTAGTGAGAGTGAGAGAGTCAGTCAGTCAGTGAGTGAGAGAGAGAGAGTGAGAGTCAGTCAGTCAGTGAGAGTGAGAGTCAGTCAGTCAGTGAGAGTCAGTCAGTCAGTGAGAGAGTCAGTGAGAGTGAGAGAGTCAGTCAATGAGAGTGAGAGAGTCAGTCAGTCAGTGAGAGTGAGAGAGTCAGTGAGTGAGAGTCAATCAGTCAGTCAGTGAGAGAGAGAGAGTGAGAGAGTGAGTCAGTCAGTGAGAGAGAGTGAGAGAGTGAGTCAGTCAGTCATTGAGAGTGAGAGAGTCAGTCAGTTAGTCAGTGAGAGTGAGAGAGTCAGTCAGTTAGTGAGAGTGTCAGTCAGTCAGTGAGAGTCAGTCAGTCAGTGAGAGAGAGTGAGAGTCAGTCAGTCAGTGAGAGAGAGTGAGAGAGTCAGTTAGTCAGCGAGAGTCAGTCAGTGAGAGTGAGAGAGTCAGTCAGTCAGTGAGAGTAAGTCAGTCAGTCAGTGAGAGAGTCAGTCAGTCAGTGAGAGTGAGAGAGTCAGTCAGTCAGTGAGAGTCAGTCAGTCAGTGAGAGAGAGTCAGTCAGTCAGTGAGAGAGAGAGTCAGTCAGTCAGTGAGAGTGAGAGAGTCAGTCAGTTAGTGAGAGTCAGTCAGTGAGAGTGAGAGAGTCATTCAGTCAGTGAGAGAGAGTGAGTGAGAGAGTCAGTCAGTCAGTGAGAGAGAGTCAGGCAGTGAGAGAGTCAGTCAGTCAGTGAGAGTGAGTCAGTCAGTCAGTCAGTCAGTCAGTGAGAGTGAGAGAGTCAGTCAAACACAAGTTCCTAAGGTGAGACCTTTTGGCTATGCCAATGTTTTTTTTTTTTTTACATGAGATCTGCTAACCATCTAGTCACGCTAGACTTAAATTTCGCCTTCTACACATTTCCACCATGTGTGCTCCTATGTATCTTCCGCCTGAGTAGGCGTGGCAGACTAGAGATGCTCCTGGAGAACTAGTATTTCCACAGATTTTTGTGCTGTCTCTTATAGGTTTTTCTAAATCATCAATCACCAAGATGCAGAACTCTTGATGTTTATTAAGCCTCAGAGTGGGAGGGACATATGTGTCACCTCAAGAGGGCAGGGAATGGAGAAACAGAGGCAAAGGATGGGAAATAGCGAGAAAGGAAGGGAAAAAGACAGGGACTGAAAACATCTAGAAATAAAGAAGAAGCTAGATTCAGAGAAAGAGAAATATGTACACAGAGAATGAAAGAGAACGACGGAGAGAGAGAGAGAAAGAGCAGGGAAGAGGTGCCGAGAGGCAGAGAGAGACAGGATGAATAAGAGAGAGAGAGATATTGCCAAAGAGACTGAGAAAAAGACGGGCACAGAGCTAGAGGGAGAGAACGAGAAACGGGGCAGGGGTAGATGGACAGATAAAAAACAGATAGGCAGGCAGTAAAATACACGGACAGACAGCTAGATAGATGCGTTATATTCAGAGTGATCATGAGTGGGGTAGAGCTGTGTGACCCGCGATGTTTCGCACACGGTGACGAGATCTCTCGAGAGCTCAGTGCCTTGTGTCCTCTGTAATGTGTCAAAGCACTGTTATCGAGTCGTCACATATTTACATAAAGTTTTATGAGTGTGTTACTTTTGTTACAAAAACGAGTGCAATCTTTTTAGGGAAGTGGCGTAGGCTGTTAAAAAACAAGCGCAGCTAGATTCAAAGAAAGAGAAATATGTACACAGAGAATGAAAGAGAACGACGGAGAGAGAGAGAGAAAGAGCAGGGAAGAGGTGCCGAGAGGCAGAGAGAGACAGGATGGCCCCTGCACGCCGATGCAGTGGGGCTGGAAGGACAATGTGAGCACACGCAGTGACAGGCAGTGGAAGAACAAGCGCGCGTGCTAGCATGCCCCTTGCGGGAGCGAGCAGCGGCGCGCAGGCCATCTGTTTTCAATTAGCGCGCGCGCCGCTGCTCGCTCCCGCAAGGTGGATGCCAGCACAAGCACAAGTGCTTAAAAAGAGCTGACCAATTTCTAAAGGTCATCTCCTAGGGCAGCGCATGCGCGCTGCCTAGGCAAGACCTAAAAATAAGATAAATATAACTAAGAATGGTATAATAAGCACGAAAAAAGATTAAACTAAGCAAAAAATCAATGACGGAAAGAAAATGAGACAGAGCAAAAAAGGGAAAGAAAGAGTGGAATAAAATCAGCGAAAGAAAGAGCGAAAAAATATTTTTCTTCCCCTCTAGTATTGACCATCTACTTGATATTACACAATGAAGTCAATTACGAATTTCAGTCGTAATATTCAATGTCCAGTTCCTTAAACCACACCACATTTTATAGCACTTCCTTCCACTTATACAGACTACGTTTGTAGAACACCCTGCCAGAAAAAACACAGTCTTAGAAAAGGTATGCCATTTTACCAAAAAGTACAGTAAATTAATTAGAAATAAGAGCCATGCCTGGAAATGTGAGACTTTGGCTATAAAAATCCCAAATATATGGCAAAACGGCAAGTGAGATTGTTTATAGACAAAGGTTTACTTTTGCTTTGGGTTCGAGAGAAGGCAGCGCCACGCCACAGGCTAACAACGGACCATTAGGCTAACAACGGATCATTAGGGTGACCTGTGATCGGCATAGTATGAGTATTTGATTCTGAAAACGACTTCTTGTTGCCGATAAGTGAAGGGGGTGTTCCCATATTTTTTGCTAATGGCCTGCTTGTAGTGTCTTGTGAGTTGGCAATGACGGAACCCTTTTGGCTCCTGATGGACTCTGTAGATTTGTGACGTAACTGTTAAAGCGAAATGCAGTGAAAGCTAGTTTGGAATGTTGAGTTTGCAGATAAACACAGAAGAATAAAGAAGTGTAATACTAAGCTCCATGTGTGGCGTAGTCATTGGTGGGTACCCAGGCTGGGAAGGATGCCACAATTGGAGACAAGATAGGGGCTAAGTAACCCGCAGATTGACAGTGCTCTCCCAGAGAGTTTGCCGTGGTCAAAGCAAACTGCTTGTATCTGCCGTGTGTGCCGTCATCGAAGTACGGAATCTACGTTTAACGCATGTGGAGTCAAAGCGCAGCACCAGCCGCTGTTAAGCTGTTGAAGATAACAAAACCTGCTGATTAGGCCATACATAAAGGTACCGTGCTGTCACTCAAGATAGAGTTATACGTTAAACTAAGCGTTAATGCTGATACGACCAGGTTTTCAAGGAGCAGCCATTGATAATTTAAAATTGCAAAATAACACTGCGAAGAGAAGCGCTGCAAGACAGAGACCATCCTGGTGTCAGAAAATGCAAATTGACGTTTAAAAAAGAAGAAATAATTGACGTACCGAATCCATTAAAGAAAGTCATCGTACCACTGCACTCGGTGAAGTGGCTCAAGGAGATATGCCCAAGGTTGCACTTACCGAACTATCCATACCCGAAGTGGCTCACCACCAAAACTGCTGAGTGGGGCACAGAACAACTCCACAGGTCTTTGAAGAATAAAGAGTCAAGAGCGACTCTCGGAGTAGTGAACGTTTTCAGACGGCAGCGAAAAAAGAAGCCATGTTTCCAGTCAAAGACGACTCCAAGGCTAGCACGTCACAAAGCTTTAGAGAAATAGTTTACACAAACAAGCCTGCAGCGATCATGAAATAGCGTCAGAAAGAAAGCTACTTCCCGCCTCAGTAAGTTCCACACTGGTCTATAACGCTGCAGCGTTCCTGAAAGCACCACCACCTTTCGATACTGCCAAAGATAGAGACATTTGATGATTTCCTTGATGCACTTGAAGAGACTGATAACAAAAAGATTATCAAGTATCTCAAACATCTTGCTGGTGAGGGTGTAAAAGAAGTCATAAAGAAAATGCCACAAACTGATGAAGAAGTCGCATAACATCAGATAAAAGAATTTTTGAATCTCAAGTTTAATCCAGTGGCAAATGTTTATTACCAAAGATACATTTTCAACCAAGAACGCCAGAAAGTTGGTGAAACCACTGATGGATTTGTGGAGAGACTCAACACACTCATCAAGCACTGTAAGTTCAATGATTTTAATGATGTAGAAGCTATGTGTCTTAGAGTTATTGATGAATGTTTGTCAGATTCATTCAGACGATGAATGCTGAGAGAAACTCTCAGTCTGGAATGAGTGTTAATGACTGCCACAGCTGAAGAGCATGCTGATAGACAAGCAGCTGACATGGAGGCTGGAGGTGCCCAGAATATATCAGTCATGAGTATGAAAAGTAAGCCAAAACAAAAGAAGGAAGGACACAAAATAATGTCTACACAATGTGGATTTTCGTTTCCACACAAAGGTAAATGTACCACTATTGGACAGATATGTAAAGGCTGTGGGAAGGAGAACCATTTTGCGACCATCTGCAAAGAAAAAGGAAAAAGTGCATCACGGAGCGAAGATAAATGGCTGCCAGAAAGTTCCAAAAGCAACGTTCAACGTACACCCACAGGCCAAGCGGCAACATCAGTTAAGACAAATCGACACTGAACAAAGTTGATTGTCATCTAAATCATCGTCGAACAGTTCTTCTGTATCAGAATCAAGTGAAAGTGAAGAAGATGGTTGTGCCATGTCGATGTTTACCTCAGAAAAGCGTGGGCTTGTTGCATTATTATACCATTGTACATCATCCAGGGAAGGATCAGAACCCTGCTGACTACTTTTCCAGAGTGCCTATGCAAGGTCACGGTAATCCATCGAATACGGCAGAAGCCTATATCAATTTCATTGTAAAATCAAACACACCAGCTGCCATTTCGGTAGCCCAGATTATCCCTACCATGATCCATGATAGTGACATGCTAAAGTTGAAAGATATAATTACATATCAGTCCTGGAACAAACACACTCGACCTCTCACCAGTGATGGTGAATATCAAAAATACAACAATGTCAAAGATGAACTGTCCATAACTTAGGAAGGAGTTATGCTGCAAGGGTCGATAATCCTGATTTCGGAGAGTCTGCGACAGAGCATAATTGAAGTGGCCCACGTAGGACATCATGGAATCGTTGCCACAAAACGAGCTCTCCGAGACCAAATCTGGTTTCCTTATCTCGGTGAGAGGGTTGAAAAAGAATTAAAGGCCTGTCATCTATGCAACTGCCTTTCTACAAAAGTTACTCAACACACCTTAAACATGTCAGAACTACCAAAGCATGCATGGGAGAGAGTAGCCATTGAGTTTTTCAGTACACTTAACAATGGACATCACCTGATGGTGATTGTGGATGAATACTCACGATTTCCATTAATTAAAGGTCTCTCATCTACCACTCAAGACTGAGTCATTGAGAGACTAGATGGCATCTTTGCCACATGGGGTGTTCCTGCCATATTGAAATCTGACAATGGCCCGCCTTTCAACAGTCGATAGTTCAGTGATTTTTTAGAGCATCTGAATGTAAAGCATCAGAAAAGCACACCTCTGTGGCCAAAGGCCAACTGGCTTGTTGAGTGCTTATGAGTATGTTAAAGATAGCAGTGCAGAGTGCTTCTCTTGAGAAGCTTGATTTAAAGACTGTGTTAAACTCTACCCTAAGAGTTTATCGTTTAATACCTCACTCGACCACAAGTGAAAGACATGATATTGATGCTCGGGAGAGCAATGACAACCTGCCTCAATGGGCCACTCAGAGAGAGCGAAACGAGAATTAAACTCGTGAGAAGGACTTGGTTCATAAACAAAAGAAGAAAGCGTATGCTGACAAAAGTCGACATGCGAAGAACATTGTCTTTAAAAAAGGAGATCGAGTGATGGTGACAGTTCCCAGTTTCCCATGACAAGATCAGGTCACACAATTAAAGTGCCAAGAAGACTGATTGAAGAGATTTAATTGTATATATGTATATATTTAGCAATTTTGTATTTTCTATTTAACAGAGGGGGAGATGTAGTGTCTTGTGAGTTAACAATGACGGAACTTTTGACTCCTGATAAACTCCATAGAGCTGTGACGTAAGTGTTAGAGCAGAATGTAATGAAGGCTAGTTTAGAATGTTGAGTTTTCAGTTACATGTGGAAGAATAAAGATATGTAATACTAAGCTCTGTGTGTGCCGTAGTCATTGGCTGGGAAGGACGCAACACTGCTGACCTTTGCTCCCCACACCAGAAGATGTCTGGCATTCCATTAGCCATTCATACCAACATTTTTAGCCTAAAAAATCAGGATGCTCCCACCTGAAACAGGTCGATTGGCATATATGCATTAGCACCTAAATGCTTCTCACCGGTCCTCATTCAGGGACGTGGAGAAAGGAGGACACCCCGAAAATACAGTAGCATTTTATCACATTGTCTCACCAGATTAATGTGCAAAGTGGGACGGCCTCGAACCATTGCCACCATATGTGCTGGATGGCATTTTAAAAAATGTTTTTCATATTTAGGAGAAGGCAAAAAAAAGGGTTCAGTATTTTAACCCTTCACACATGTATATGTATTATAAATACTGATTATAGCCCATACATTAACTTTATATGTATTTTAAGTATAATCTTCAAGCAGGGATGGCGTACTCAACATCCTGGGCAAATCTTTTAATCGCCCCATGCTTTCAAGAAATGAATGTGAACTTGTGTAATGTAACTGGCACAGATGTAAAGCGCTATAATACCTTTGGGTTGGGTCGAGTTGGAGCTATAAAATAAGAAGAAATAGTACCTAAATCACAGCGCGAGCAGCGAACAGACACTAGTTAAGAAATATCAATCTGTACTTGGTCCATGCGCCACAGACAGAAAGGAAGTGATGCAGAAAGTAACACCTTGCACACGCTCCAGCATTAGAAGACAACAAAGAAAAGTTATAATGATGCCAATGAATGGTAAGCAATAGGTGGGCTAAAAGCCCCTTTTTAGAGTTTTTAAAAAAAATAATAGGTCGTCAAGTGACAGCACATGCACTCTGCTTACAGGCTCAACCTACAAATGGCTTCCAGCCTGGTTGCAATATAGGTCTCCTAGTAACAGTCTTTTCTTCCAACCATCCCTCAACCCCATCCCGTCTGCTTAGAACTGTGAGTTGACTGTGAAGCCATACAAGCACTATACACAAATCCTCAATTGACTACACAGCATTGTCAGAATCAATGACCGGTTGTTCTTTTTAATAACGGCTTCTAGGAATATTTGCCACTATGTCACGCACACTGAGATATAGTTGCAGGAAGTAAGGAAGTGCATAAGGCACGACGATTTTACCACTCCTACGTGTCTTACATTCAAAGTACCTACCTGTTTAACTTCTCAAGATCCAGTGTTCTTAAAGGCAGGGCAGAATAAAATGAGCTTTAAATATTATATTAACGCCTCTGCTAATGACTTCTCATAAGTATAATTAGATGTCGAGATGCATTGTAATCAACCTCTCAGACTGGTGCAATGAATATTTGATATTTTATTACAACCATGCAATATTCCATGGCAACAATTTTATCCAGAACGATTTCCTTCCTAAGCAGACTTCCCCCGCCCACTGAGCATCATGAGACCCTCACAGGTGAGTAGTTGCACTTTATAAGATTACTGATTGATTGATTGAAAGGAGGGAGGTTATCAGTGACACCTTAATGTTGTAGTTTAGATTAATCTATCACTCTTCTTTCCAAGAGCCACAAGTCGTCAAACTCAACTTTATTACCAATCAAGTGTGAAGTGTCACTGATCCACCCTTGTGGGCTAACTGTCAGTTATAATTTGTATCTACTTTCATACTTTATTAAGCACTCATCTAACCCCAGGGGTAGGGCCGTAACGCAAAGGGGGCCCCCAATTCAACTATTAGCCAATAAATATCTGTCAGTTAACAGAGCCTATGGGGCCCTCACCACATTCTGCAGGGGATGAGGCATGCTCTTGCATTACACCACTGCATAGGGGCAGCGTGATGCTGTACAAAAGAAACCCCACAAAAACGAAAACAAATCAGCCTACATTTCAAAAACAGAAGGAAAAAGAATAAAAATACAACACACCGTTTTCGAAGTAATGACTTTTAATCCTTTCTGGAAGAACGTCAATGTTGGAGAAAGATGAATTTAAACAGGCTGAGAGGAATTCCACAATCATGAAGCAATAGCAGAAACAGCTTATTTTGAGATGTTAGCTCAGTAAAGGTTAAATATTTAATACTGTCTTATGTCCCTGGTCTTGACTGAACAGAATAGAAAGACAAGAAACAAGGTGATGGCAGAAATGCTTGAATTAATCTAAGCCACTCGGCCATACATAAATGGTCATGTTCGGACAGGAACAGTCCAGCCCAAACTGCCTGGCCAGGTACCCTCCAGACAGGAACACAGACAACACAGATTGGCTTTGGCCTACTTAGGCCTCATCAGTGATGTATAGGTTGAGTCCTAAGTATAGCTTGTGTTCCCATCTTGAGGGAACCTGGCAGTTCAGGCTGCAATGTTCCTATAGGAGCAGGACCAAGGCTGATTCGCATATGGCTAGTCTGTGTCTAGAGTGGCACTGTGGAGTTAAAAATGATGCACTGTGAGGTGGACTCATGCAATTGCTAGTGGCTGACATTAATTAAACCACTCCTTCCATCACCTTGTTGTTCATTGCAACAGACACCCTAAGTGCAACAAGTATGCCAGAAAATGCATAGGTCCCGTGCTCTCTGTGCTGCAGGACTCAGGATATACTTCATTGATGAGACCTAAGTAGATCTAAACCAGCCTGGGGTTGCTTGTGATCATGCCTGAAGGAGCCCTGGCCAGGCAGTTTACGACTGGACTCCTCCTACTGGAGCAGAACCAAGATTGATTTGCACATGGCAGGTCTATCTCTAGAGTGGCACAGTGGGTAAAAACAATGGTCTGGCATACAGCCTGAGAAATCCCCAGTGGCTGAGATTAATTCAAGCTGAGAAGACCCCAGGCATGGGGTAACAATACAGAGTCAGCACGGGGAAGTTACAAGTAACCAATAGCTGTCACACGTAAGATACACTGGCAACAAAGAAATCATAACTATAATACTATGCAGGTCCCCCCTCTGATCCCACAAGCAAAAAGTAAAGAAATCAGTCATTTAACAATACAGGACGTCGAAATCAGTCACATGCTCTTCCTTTCCCATTGAAGTTCTGAGTCACTAGTACTAGAGGCTCCGCCCCTTACACTTGTTGCAACAACGTTGTGTAACATACCATTGGGCAAATCACACACATCCGTGTCATTCTCTGCCCCCATTCCACACTATTGGGTTGTTACTCATCTTGACACACTGAAGGCATTTACATCAGACCTGTCCAATTCTCCAGGAAGCTCAGGACCATAAAACGCTATTTAGGTCCATAGGTCATATTTTCCCTCTAGCCCTTGCAACACCAGTCACTGCCTTGCACTTTTACCACATACCTAGAAACCACAACAACTTGTTGACCATCCCTAAATACAAAACACCCTTCGTTTAAGCAGCCTAGTTTCCAAATACTAATCTAATCCAAATTCTAATCTAATCCAAATTCTAATCCAGACCTCCACTTGCAACATAACCGATTTTATATGCTTGGTCATTTCCAATAGCCCACTGGTCTGAGGTTTATACAAATGCTCAAAAACACTTGTGAAACATGATTATTCATGTTAAGCAAAATGAACTGAACCACATTTTTATTGTAACCAACAATGGAATCATTTCCCTAGCACAGATCTGCTACAAGAAACTCAGAACACCACTTGTGGTAAGAACACACACAAATTCATAGGGTCGAAGAGCTAAATGCAATGATTGCTCACATTTCCAGTGCTTTGGTTGCTGGAGGAAAGGGAGACTCCCACTGCAGCTAGTCCCAAGGACAAGTAAGTGTGTCAGGGGCCGGTCTCTTCTAAGAAATGGCACTAGGAGGGAAAATCCCACCTGGCATACAAAACCTTTAGGACAAGGGCCAGGTGGAACAGTAGCTGAATAGTACCAGGCAAGATTAGAAAGGAGGACAAGCAAAAAGGAAAAGTGGGACAGATATATTTAGGGAACAATCCTGTTGAAACATATATTTGACTACATTTGGATACAAAGAGGAGAAAGTTCCTCAAAAAGCAGTAGACAGCATATGGGAGGAGATAGAAGAACACAGAATTGATAGTGTGAAGAATCTAGGAGTGGTAGTGTGACATGTTCAATTGGTATAACCTTTACAGGCACCAATCTTGGATTGGGATAATAATCCTAGTTTCCCGGGGTTAATCCCAAATGGTTCTTGTTACCCATTTCCATGCAGCCCCTTCTCATTCTCCTTCTACAGAGTAGGACAACCACATGCCATCGCCACAGCACCCAATTCCCATACAAGCAGTGTGAAAACCAATGTTGTAACAGCCCAAGGCCTTATCCATGTTGAAGAAGCAGAAAGATGCTAAACGTATGGGGACCGCTGTGTCCTATGACCCAGATGTGAGCCACAACAACACACCAGGACCCGCACCTGAGATTGTCTACCTACAGGTAAGCTCAGTGGTCCTCAGGTCTAGACAAGCTCCAAATTTAGGGCTACATTTATTATAGCTCACTGCCAGCACTTCAGTGGCAATGAGCTTTTGAGAATGAAGCAAAGTGGCACAAGCAGCAATGAACTATCTCACATAAAAGCTACTTTATACCTTGGAATGACCACAGTGCCAAAAACAGATTGCATTGCTCAGGGCCTACCAACCGCTGATGTATGTAGAAAGTGCATGACATGAAGGAGACAGCTCTAATGATCTAAGGATTTAGCACAAAGCAAATCAAGTGACACAGCGTTATCTGACTTGGCGTGAAATCCTAATGCTAAATGAAATCGACCACAAGCAATGGGCACAGGCGCGGCTGGCACAGGTAAGAGCAGTGGGGTGGTGGGGCCGGGTGGGGTGGGGAGGAAGTTGACAGACGACGGGATAGGTAAAATTAAATAAAAAATAAATAAAACCATTTACCTTGAGCTCGCCGCATCACCAACTTGGCGATGCTTCGAGCGCAAGGTAAGTGGTTTTTTTTTTTTTTTAATTTAATTTAACCTATCCCGTCATCTGTCAACTCCCCCCCCCCCCCCCCACCCCACCCCACCGCTCCTCCCTGTGCCAACCACGCCTGCATGGGCAAGAGGAATATAAAACTATCCCAATCTGTAACATTTGTAATTTTTGCAAACATATACATTTTATATGAATTACATTTTGACACCATTCACTGCTTAGGAATTTGTACTCAAGTGTGTTCTGTGAGTTCCATGCAAGACACTGCTTCCTCGTTCTTGCGATGTAGCACATCGCTTAGCTTTGTGTTGAATCAAAAAATTTTGAATGAGCACTGCTGATGACATCATCGGCAAGCACCTCTGAAGGGAAGGTGTGCAATTTTCCCTCATCCGCACAATACAATCGGCAATTTTGCATGCAGTGCCCTGATTGCTGAAGACAAACGTTAAAAATCTCTAACTATTGATTGTGAGGCATACACTACATATATTTCCACCATCGTTGTCAAACGTAAGTCATGCAAATGTTCTTTTAGCCGCAGGTTCATCGTTTATTAACTGGGTCAGACACTACAGCATCCTCAGTAATTTAGTAATATTTGGTGTGTGAAAATGGCTGAAGCATTTCTACTTGGCCCTGGATGCTCTTCATGCTGTAGCAGCTGAAGATTGAAACATAAATAGCATGTAGCTCTGTTTTCTCCTTATACTTCCCTCTGGCAGCCGCCTCATCTTCATTATAATAAGGAGAAGGCAATGAAGAACTCAAAGAAGGAGATGATACTGACCAATGAGAATCACATGAGGATGTAGGTGAAGCCAGAGGAGGAAGAATATTCATTTGATGATATTTACAAGCATCAGAAGATAACTTCACCAGTTCCTGGATTTGTCTCTGTGATCATTCTGGGATGAGCATCTTTCCCTGTATCCATGGCCTTTTTCCTCGCCCCTCCTTTTCCTAGTTGAATAAGGAGGAGAGGAAGTATGATGCTGCCTATGTGTGCACTACCCCATCTTGTCAGGACAATAAAAACACCATCCTCAATCTGCACTTTCTTTAAATATGCCCTAAACACCCCAACCCAAGGAGCCCCTTGTAAAGTCAGACAGTGGAAATTTGCATCTATTTTTCCCCACCTTTTTTCCTTTTTCTGTAAACATGGAAATAAAGCCAGAAATTAAACGAGAGCAAGAGCACCTTCTTTTTCTGGCTCATTTGTACATTCATTTTAGGAGGTAGACTGTTGCTTTGTTAGGCAAAATGAGAGCTGACGGTTTCATTGGCGTCATCCCATTGCTTTCGGGGAAGCTTTTATGGGGTTAAAGTAGCCTACTGAAGCAGGCAGACAATCATCAACAACCCTCCTAAAGCCTCATAGCACCTTGAAATAGTCAGGGAGAATGTGTATTCACTGCCAGAATTACATACATACATTTCTATTTCTGTAATAGAGCTACATTTAACCAAAAGATCAGGCCACAGTCTGCAAGTGGCACCACATAGAGCGCGTCCTCTGTCCCATGATGTAGAACTGGTATGGTTTTTTTCCAAGTGTCCTCCTTAGGCTGGTATCTAGACTCAGCCTTTGGGTAAAGTGATGCTTCTCACAGCAGGCAAGGGCACCCACAACACAAGAACCATGAGGTGTGAAATGTCTCCACACAGCAATCATCAGCTTTCCTGAAGCAGCAATTAGGGACAGAAAAAGGAATAGTCTGGCCTAGAAGCTTCCTGGCCTTCAACAATATAAACTACAGGCCACCCTCAATTCTACCATTGACCAAGTAGTGGCGTTTGGGAAGAACTAATCATGCCCTTGACAACAAAGACTTCATGGAATTTCTAAAGGGGGCCCATCCTTGAAGCTCACCACTTCAGTGTCTGGCTCCCCAGCCACATGAATGAATACAGCTAATACACTTGGGAAGATATCCTCACCCCCATTCTGTGCCATGATAAACCAGGAGCATCCAAAGGGACCTTACCTTGTTCTTCTAATTAATACTGTGAGTCAAACTGAGGGCTGAACATCTGAAAATATTTGCTCCAGCATTTGCAGAATCTCCTTTTCAGGGATTGCCTTATTTATCCCATATATTCTCTCATGTTGCTGTGATCAGGAGGTTATTGCTTCATCCGAGCGCAGCCTAAAACTCTCAATATTTTCCTATGTATGCAGCTAGCCATTACTTTACGCTTCCAACTGCTGAGCTGATCAGCTGTCCTTGCTGAAGTGGTGGTGTAGCAGTAGCTTAGCAGCATATGGAATTTTTGCCCGATTCTAGGGCCTTTCAAAATATCTAATATAGCACTATCTCACATGCAAATAATGCTGTTTCTTTCCATAGTTTTGCAACCTCAGGTTGCGTGCTATCTCAAAAAGCCTCCTTGGTAATACCAAAACCTTTCATGAGAAACTTACCTTGACCTAAACTTCAGATTGTCCCCTCTCTCTTTCTTTTGAATTACCTTCTCCTTACTTTCCATCCTCAGCATGCTCCCTCTCTCTGAGCACAGCCTATTATAAACCACATGCATGTTTGCCTTAATCTTTGTTACTGTATTTCTGCAAATTGACCGCATTTTATTTCAACATTTCAAAAAATCCTACCTCATCCTTTGAAAGTCATACCTACATTCTAGCAATACCTAATCTCTATCTCATCTATTCATCCTCCCATCTGCAGGCACACACATACCCCCAACCCTACTAATTATCATACCAAACGCCTATTAATTTAAATAATAAAGAAACTGGAGAAAATGCATTTTTGAGAGCACAAGCCTAACCTCAATAACTAACAATAACCAATAATCACTAGATTAGCAATTTAACTTGGGTTCCCGGAGGAGTGTGCAGTCCAGCATAAAGTGCTTCAGTGACTCATCAGGGGTAGTTTAGGAAATAACAATCTTTAGGGGGATTTCCCCCAACGTCTGACCTATCTGTTTTGCCGGCATTAGAACTCCATGCACTTTATTCCTGCTAAACAGGAGAAAAGTGCATGTGCTCCTCCTTTGTTCATGGTTAAATGGCAAATCATAGATTGACATATTTCACTTGCCTACAAATCCCAAGTATATGGTGCAGAAAATGCATCTAGGCCTGGAAGTTATATGCCATGTGTTGACTGCTCCATCTATTGTCCCATTCACAGAATGGGCATGTAAAACTTGGTTTCAGGCCTACCATACATAGCCTATTTGCAGTAGCCTAACAACTTGCTGTCATACGTGTCAAAATAACCTTTTCTGACAGGTAGAAAACCGTGCTTTTAAACATTAATACGTCACCCCTATGTTCACCATGTTGTCCACAAGATAGGGTGCCTGATTTTTATGGTTTAAGTAATTTTTATTGAGTTTGCCTTAAATGTATAACAGTACACCCACCTACAACCACCGGCCGGTGGGGAACCTTCAGGCAAATTCAAACTTTATGGATAGAAAGAAGAAGAGAAAAAGAGAGAGAAAAAAAAAAAAAAAAAGAGGGGACAAGAGCACTCCCATAGAGAGCAGGGAGAAAAGAAGAGAAGAAAAGAGAAAGAAGTTCCACCCAGAGAGTGTGACAGGATTGGTAGGGATCTAGAGTGAAGGGGCCGGCACAGGGGCCTTTGGGTCCAGCCCTGAGGTAGCAGGGAAGCGCAAAATTCTAAGATATCGGGGGCAGGTGAGCTCCACAAACTCGGAAGAGAGGTATGCCACTGTGGACCCCCAGGTTTTGTCAAACTTAGGCAATGTGTGGTGGATCCCCGCTGTGATTCGTTCCATACCCACTATGTCCCACATTTTATGTAGCCAATCTAATTGAGTGGGAACATCCACTGTGCCCCATCTGGCCAGGAGAACCTGTTTAGCCGCCCCCAATGCTAACGTAATCGCCCTTCCCCTACAGGACCGAAGGGGGTATGTGAGTGGGTTGGGCAAACCCAGCAGAATATAACTGGGGAACCTGGGGAGTTCTGTGCTATATATTTGATCAATAATAGGTAAGATGGTCTCCCAGAATGCCTGGATCTTGGGGCACTGCCAGAGAATATGGGAAAGGGTACCTTCATGTCCGCACTTACGCCAACAGAGACTGCTACCTCGGGGTTTCCATTTCGCAACCCTCTCCGGGGTGTAATACCAATAGTGTGCAATCTTTAGGAGCATCTCCTTCCCCGAAGTGCTGCAAGAGGATGCCCGGGCCCTATGTACAATATCCGCCCATTCCTTAGGTGAGAACTCTCGGCCCAGTTCTGCCTCCCATCGACGCTGCGCTGTTGTCTTTGTTTGGCTTCTTGCCCTGTTGAGAAACCCGTATATATCTGACAAAAGGCACTTGTTGGAGGTGCGGGTAATATACCAGACCTCAAATTTGGTGAGGAATCGACCTGCGTGCGGGCGTATCTGTGGTTGTGTAACCCAATGGCGCAACGCCAGATATTGCCAATATGCAGTCTTAGGGATGCCGTAGTGTTCCACCAGCCAGGGGAAGTCCAAAATCCCTCGCGCATCGAAGAGATACCCAATACGTTTGCATTGGGCCTCCTGCCACGGCAGATAGGCGTCACCCCTCAAAGCGGGGGGGAAATCCGGATTCCCAATAAAAGGGGTCAGGGAGAGACCACAGAGGACAACTGGCACCTCTCCTGCACTTTGTCCCATACCTTCATGGTGGCACGGAGAACCGGGGAAAGATATGCCCCCAGCGGACGGTGGCGGCGAGGTAGCCAGGGGACTTTCCAAATATGCATCCCCGCCACTCCCCTATCTATAAAGCACCAATGTTTTTCAGTTTCCAGTTGGTACCACTCCACCATCCAACGCAATTGCGCCGCCTCGTAATAGCGCCCAAGATGGGGCACTCCAAGTCCCCCCTCCTCCTGTGGCAAATAAGTGAGATGGCAAGCCATCCTTGGCCGCTTCCCCCCCCAAATAAAACCATTGACCAGCTGCTGCAATTAAGCCATCACACCAGGGGGCGGGCAGAGAGGGAGCGTCTGCATAATATAGAGCAGGCGAGGCAAAATCGTCATTTTGACGGCTGCTATTTTACCCAACCATGAGAAGGCATATTTCTTCCAGGTATTCAGGTCTCTGCGGACCATATCAAGCGCCTCTACATAGTTTACCTGTGCTGTTTTCATGTTGGTGGAGAAAACCCTGATCCCCAAGTAGGTGATATCTGAGTCTGCCCAGGAGAACGGAAACTGAGTCGAAAGCTGCCGACGCACCGCCGCTGGTATTGTAAGACTCAGGGCTTGGGTTTTATTCAGATTGATCTTAAACCCCGACGCCTCACTAAAAGCCTCCACCTCCGCCAGCAGAGGTGGAAGGGACCCCTCCGGGTGGGTTAAAAAGAGGAGTACATCGTCCGCGTAAAGGGAGATCTTATGTTCCCCGCCCCCCATACGGATCCCAGTCACCGTAGTCAATTGACGCACCCTCTCCGCAAACGGCTCCATATAGAGCGCGAAGAGGAGGGGAGAGAGAGGGCACCCCTGCCTCGTGCCGCGCTCCACCCGGAACGGCCGGGAAGCCACTCCATTGACTCGGATACGGGCCTGCGGGCAGTGGTAGATGCAATCTATCCATTGCCGGAACCGCTTGCCCAGCCCAAAGTGGCAAAGAACCTGGCGCAGATAGGGCCAGTGGACCCGATCAAACGCCTTCTCGGCGTCCACCGAGAGGAGCATTGTCGGGATCTGTGTCCTTTGCGTCTTGTCCAGCAAGTGGCACAATCGCCGCGTCCCGTCTCCACAGTTGCGTTCCGGGATAAAACCCGATTGATCCGGGTCCACCATGCCCGGCATGTGGGGAGCAAGATGCGATGCCAGAACACTCGTGAAAATTTTCAGGTCAACATTAAGTAAAGATATAGGGCGGTACGAGGCACAGTCCCTGGGGTCCTTCCCTGGTTTGGGAATAACCACCACTTCCGCCATGTCCATGGTGGGGGTCAGCTTCCCAGTAGCGCTGAAGGAGTTAAAAAGTCGCGCCAAAAGGGGAGCCAGCTCTGACGCAAAAACCTTATAAAACTCCACCGGGAAGCCGTCATCTCCCGGGGCCTTACCCACCGCAAGCCTCTGAATGGCTCTCTGGACTTCATCTGGGCCGATGTCCGCCTCCAATACCGTCGCAGCATGAGCCCCGATTGGAGTCACCGGCACCGCCCGCACGTAGTCTCCCACCCCCACGGGGTCCCGGTACTCCGCTGAGTACAGGTCGTGATAAAAAGACTCAAACTCACGCGTTATGTCCTCATCCTGCCTTAAGTTTTCCCCCCGTGCGTTTCGCAGTTCCGCCACATGGCGCGCAGCCGTCTCCGCCCGCAAAGCATGGGCCAGAAGCCTCCCCGCTTTATTACCCCCCTCATAGTAGCGTTGTTTGGTGCGAAGTAGGGCGTATTCGGCCCGGTCGAGGTCCAGTGCTCGTAATTGCTTCCTAGCCTGTGTGAGGAGCCGCCGCGTTTGGACCGCCCCCGTGCGCCGGTGAACCCCTTCCAGTTCTTTGATTCGGTCCTCCAATTCTGCCCTCTTTGCTTTGCGATCTTTATTCAGGCCCGCTGCTATCGCTATACTTTTGCCGCGGAGGACTGCCTTCAAAGCGTCCCATAGAGTGTCGATCCCCACTGATCCGTTATCATTAAGCTCCAAGTAGGCGTTAATAGCCTCTCTGAGCGCGGTGACATTAGTGTCATAGGTGAGCAATCTACGGTTCAGCCTCCAGGAGCCCTGCCCCGGAGGGCCCCCCGGAAGTTGCAGCTTCAGGATCACCGGCGAGTGATCCGAGAATGCCGCCGCCCCTATAGTCACCTCCACAGTAGAGGCTGTGACCCTGGGAGAGGTCCAAAATAGGTCGATGCGGGCATACGTCTGGTGGGCTGCCGAAAAAAAGGTATACTCCCGGGCTGTTGGAAAGCGATGACGCCACGCATCTACCAGTCCCACCTCCCCTAGCCTCTTGAGCATAGCTTCAGAAATCGATCCAGAGTGTCCAACCCGAAGTGTTGACCTGTCAAGGTCCGCTGTGGGAACTAGGTTAAAGTCGCCCCCTATGATAAGATCCTCGTCTGGGGATGTCAAAATGGAGGTAATCGTGTCCCGCAAGAAGATTTCCTGGCGTTCATTAGGACTGTAGACTGAGACTATCGTATGCGTACGCTCCCCCATCAGTACCCGTAAGGCCAGGAAGCGGCCCGCCACCTCCGCGTGTGTACCCACCACCTTCCCCTGAAAGTGAGTGGCCAGAAGTATTGCCACGCCGGCTGTTTTCCCGGACCCCGAGGAAAAATATTGCCTGTCAAACCATGGGGATCTGAGTCGTCTCCAATCCGCCCGCACCAGGTGAGTCTCTTGTAATAGGCAAATATCACAACCAGCCTCCTTCAACAGGGCAAGAAGGGCACGTCGTTTAACAGGCGAATTGAGGCCTCGCACATTGAAGCTCATAATCTTCACTTTAAGTCTGGGCATTGTATATTGAGAGTATCGCCGACAGATGCAGATCTAAAGCCCTTCGGGTAACCAGCAAACGTGGGGCAGCTCCCACTTCCACCCCCAGCCCGCCCGCAGGCCCCCTCCCCCAATACCCCCACTCCCCAAGTACGCAGCTTGTAGGGTCCGGGTAAGTTAGGTCCGCCAGCCCCGCAGCTGTGTGTGAGAGTAGGTTCCAAGCTCCAACCCAGTGCTCCTCCCAGCCTCCGCCGAGAATTGCCCGCAGTGCCCTCATATCGCTCTACCCACTCGAACCTGGTGACCCTGCCCGCCGTCCAAGAGTGTCCCCTCCAAGAGCCAACCCCCCCTCGCCCAACCCCCGCTCACCAAGACGTTGTCACTCCCTACCTGTCTGCAGTCCAGTGATAAATGCCCCTGGGGTGGAGGAAAGAAGAAAAACGAAAGAAAGGAAGAAAGATCGAATATATGAAGAGACCAACATGAGAGAAAATCAAAGAACAATTTCCGATGAAACTTGTAAGCACAAAAGTGCAAGGGTCCATGAACCCGACGGTCCGGCATCGACTCTCCAGGGGTGGGGCTCCCCCCACCAGGGCCGGCCCTCTCTCTCTTGAATTTGGACCAGATCGCCTGCCAGTATGTCTAGGGTTTGTGACCCCGGGGATCCCTCACTCTCCGCCCACTTCTGATTCGTCCCGGCTCTGCAGCTGCCGCAACACGGCCTCCCTCTCCTGTTGTCGCTCTTCCTCCGTCGGTTTCAGCTGTCCTCCCCGCGCGGGGCCTCGTCTCCTGCTGGGGCGCCGGGGCCTCCCCGTCGGGCGACCCCCTCTGCCCCCTCGGGGTCTTCCGTGCCGGCCAGAGCGGCACCCAGCACCTCCTTCGCTTCCTGTAGGTTGCGGACCTCTCTGGTTTCGTTGTGCCAGACAAAGGAGAGGCGGAACGGGTGGCCCCACCGATAGCGGATGCCCTGTTCACGGAGGAAGGAAGTTACTGGTCTCATGTCCCTACGCCGTTGCAGGGAAAGATCCTGAAAGACCCCCACCTGGAGACCCTCAAACTCCACCGTGGTGCGGTCTCGCGTGGCCGCCATGATAAGCTCCTTCTGGCGGTAGGAGTGGAGGCAGGTCAGGATATCCTGTGGCTGACCTGGGCCCGAGGCTGGGCGCCCAGCGCGGTGAGTGCGATCCAGCTCTATTTTGTTGTCTCGGAGGGCCGGAACCAGGTGTCAAAAGAAACGGGTGACCCACTCCTCCAACTTGCCTCCATCTGCTTGAAGTGGTACGCCCTTGAGCCGGACATTAGAGCGCCTCGAGCGGTTCTCAAGATCCTCCAGTTTTAGGCATATCTCCTCGTTACGTTCTCGCAAGTCAATGAGCTCCCGAGCCTGTGTGGTCAGTTCCTCTTCGCGGCGATCACCATTGCGATCCAGAGTGTCTACTCTGTCCCCCACCTCGGTGAGATCTGACCGGAGCTGTTTGATGTCTGAGGCCAGCTCCTGTCTCAAGCTCGCGAAGTCCTCCCTAAGTGTGCCGAAGAGATGCTCAAGGAAGTCCTTGGTGATCGGATCTGCAGGACGTCCGCCGTCCGGGTCGGCTCCCGTCTCGCCTACCTTTCTCCCCCCTGGTTTCTGGAGTAGGTCTTTGATAGATGGGTCCTTGTGCGCGGTATCCTTCCTGGACTTCTGGGCGGCCATCTCGATGGCTCCGCGGGTGCAGGCCGCGCTGGGGTCGGCACCCCTCCGCCCCCCCCCACCGCTAGTGCCACTTGGCGCCTTCGGGGGATGTCGCCGTTACGGGCCTCAGGCCGGTGCCCTGCCTCGTCCAGAGATGCGGGGGCCCACCCCAGCAGAGCACCCCAAGAAGACCGCCCCAACAATCGGCAGCTGAGCAGTCCAATGTGTGTCACCCGACAAGTTGTCAGCCAAGCCTCAGACGAGTCCCTCACTCCCGGCCCTCCGTCGATTCATCCCAGGAGGAACCAGTCCCTTCACCAATCTGCTCCCCGTCTTGGGACAATCACGTACCGCTGCAGCCCCCGGCACCACCTCTCCGCTCCTCTCACTGGAGCCCCACGTGATCCGTCTGCACTCGGTCCTGTCTGCCAGCTCTCGGCCTCCTCCACGCTCGGGCCCCCACGAGGCCCTCTCGCTCCAGTCACCTCCCTCGCCGCCTGACCTCACTCAGCCTCCACGTGGTGAAGGGGCCTCCGCGCTCTCACCGCTCCTAGGGCCTCCACCGGCGTCCACCACAGTCAGTCGGGGGCCTAGAACGCCCCGTACAGCACCACGGGCAGTTGCAGGGAGATCAGCACCCAGGCGGGAGCCGACGCAGAAACGCCGCTTACCTTGCGTCCGCTCCCGACCGCCGGGCCGCTCCTCCTTCCAGCTAGGCCCCACCGGGCCGTGTCACCATCGGCGGCCCTCCACGGGGCAGCGGGCCCCCGAAGCTCCTCAGGCTGCTCCGGTAGCAAGGCAGTCCCTCTCCGCGGCCACCAACAGCCGGCCGCTGCCGCAGTGATTGATAGGCAGGCCGGACTCACCCCCGGACGACCCGCTGCGGCCTCCAACACCGCCATCTCCGACTACCGCAAACGGCGCGGCCGCCTGCCGCGCTGATACGGGGATCGCAAGCTGCCTCTGCCACTTTCGCCGATCCGCGGTGGCTGCGGGACCCCCAGGTCTCGGTCACGGGTCCAGAATTTCGCCGATTAATGCCAGTAACCGGCCTTGGCGAGCGGAGCCCCGAGAAGTCGGTGTTACTCCGCCACCATCTTGGCCACGCCCCCGGTGCCTGATTTTTAAAAGGGGAGCATGTATAAAATTAAAGTTGGCATGTGCCTTCAGTGACTAGACCCCAAAATCTTTTTTCACTGACAGGGCTGTAGCTGAATCTTAGAAACTGGTACAGATTATAAACTTTAATCTAGAGCTTTAGACAGGAAACATCTAGAATAGTCATTCAAAGTCTAATTTTCATATTTTTTAAAACTCTAATTCATTAGTGAAGTTAGATTTTCAATAAATATTTAGGAAAACATTTAGAAAGTTTCAGTTTTCCTGCCTAGAAATTGGAGCTCCTAGGGGCTAATTTGCATTAGTTTGCCAGCAGCCACCCAGCCTGTACCTGGCCTTAATCAGGTATGAAAACAGCTCCCAGAGTAGGATAATGGCTTAGGCCTGGTGCCAGGATGGGCTTGGTGTGGGGCATGTGATCCGTATCAGCTCATTAGGGACAGCTGGGGAGATTCCAGGAACTTCATTAACATGAAAGGGATAGAAGTGAAGCTTGCCCATTCATAGTTTAGTGTAAGGAGAGACCTGGAGGGGGAAAGCCTTTGTTGCCCAGGCCCAAACTATCCAGGCTGGCTCTGAGAACAGTGAGAGGAATGCCACCACAATAAACAGTTTGGAGTGGACACGTTTCTCTGGCCACACATTTAGGTGGGCACAAGGGCTCTGCACAAGGGAGGAAGGGTTCCTCCATTTTGGATTTTAGGAGTAAGGTGCACTGTGGGAATGTTTACAGCAGGGCAAACAGGAACTGCTGAAAAAGTGGGTAGGGTCGCCCATGGGAACACTTGCCTCATTGCTTAGGCAGGGGCCAGGAGTCACTCTCTCTCACTGGCTACTGTAAACCATAAATGTGGCACTCCAAGGAACCTTCCTCAGAACATTTACTATACCTGTGGAAGATCAGAAGAGGACTTGACCCACGTTGCTGTAATCTGAGAGGGGCCCTGGAGGACTGGGCCTGTTCCCTCTTGTACCCTAGACAAAACAGTGGGCGCTAAGGGTAATTTGGCTGACCTCTTGGGTGGCTGTGGTCACTTTTCCAGAAGTAACCAGTTGACTACTACCATCTGGTTCTGGAATGGACCCTGTTAGTGGCATCTGCTGGAGTGATGCCCGGCCCCTAAGTGCTGTCCTGAGATCCTGAGAGCCTTAAAGGCGACCCACAGGAGCAGCTCCAGAAACAATGAAAATTTGTGACTTAGAAAATGTTTGGACTTCCAAGAGCATCAGTGGGTCCTGCAAAGCATCAGCGGGACCTCTGATCGGTGTCCGATTTCGATAACAATTCATCATAGATAACTTTAGGCTTGTCCCTCTAGAAGATTTCAAGCTCCATAAAAAATGATTAAGTAGCTCATTCAAAGTTTGGCGGAGGAGGTACTCTGTCGCCATGGTGGCAGAGTACCTTCTCCAACATGCTCTCGGCCAGCCCACCCGATTTAGAAGTGGAAAGACCACCAGGATTATGCTGATGGAGTAACATTTACTTCATTGGCATAAGCCTTCCTCAGACAGTCCAAGAGAGTAGGGGCTAGGGGCTGTCGGCAGTAAGCCATCTGACTGTCTGTCCTATGTAGAGTGGGCAATCAGAGGGCTTTTTTTTATTTCACTGTCTCCCACGCAAGGAATATCCTGGCGGTGAGGGGCAGTAAAAAAAGAATAATGGCCCCTTCCCCATGAGAAAACTCCTATGGTGTGGGGGGTCATTAGATTCGCTTTTTATTTTTCAAAAACAAACTCCCCCTTTTTGAGTTTGTTTTTGAAAAATAAAAAACTTTGGAAAAGTTTGAAAGCTGGCCGTTGTGTTTGACGGAAACGTTTGTCAAACTTATCCTTCATTGACAGAAACTTCCAAGACTTCCGTGTGCCAAAGGACAACTCTAAGTTTGGCAGGTAGAGGAAAGGCAGGTTGGTAGAAAAAAGTCCTCTGCCAGTCTGTCGTCCTTTACTCCATGCCCCAAACCCTAAATCAGGCCCTAAGTCAGAAGGTAAAATATTTCACCAGAACAAACCCGCTTGGTGTATCTGACCTGTGCTCCATTCTGGTTAGTCTGAAATCGCACCTAAGTCACGGTCTACCACTTCCATAAAATATCATTGGTGCTTAATGTTTTTGGCACTGTTTTGACTTTAAACGTAAAAAAATCATATCTCCAACCCCCCATATTGGAGTTTTGTAATTTTGGTGTCATAAAGAACAAGTTACTTACCTTCGGTAACAATATATCTGTAAGAAACATAGGTTAGTTATAGATTCCTTACCTTAGAATCTCCCCCAGGCATCAGACTGGATCCGAAAAGTTTTTTCATCAGCAGTACCCTTGCGCGCCTGAAGGTGGCGTCAGTCGACTCCGCGTCCGTCGTCGGCGTCGTAGTCGCCGGGATGACGTCGTGGAAGTTACATAGACGCTGCCCTCGCGCGCTGACGTCAGTTCTGTACACGACTTTCCACGCCAGAAGCGCAGAGCCATGCAAGACACTGACCACTGGTGCACAAAACTAGGGCCCTGAAGGGATGTCCTTAACCCTAGAAGTCAGTTCGCAGAACGGGGAGGATGGGTGGGGTGGGGTGGTAAGGAATCTATAACTAACCTATGTTTCTTACAGATATATCGTTACCGAAGGTTAGTAACTTGTTCATCTGAAAGAAACAGTTAGTTATAGATTCCTTACCTTAGAATAGATACCCCAGCAATACCAACCCCGGAGGTGGCTCTGCGAACCAAGTTCACACCAGAAAGTCCTGGAGAACAGAACGGCCAAAGAAGCCATCTCTCCAGACTTGATTGTCCAGGCAGTAGTGTCTCGTAAACGTGTGCAACAATGCCCACGTAGCTGCCTGACAGATGTCATGCAGGAGGACTCCTCGTCCCAAAGCAGTAGTAGCTGCCGCCGCCCTGGTGGAATGGGCGCGCAGCCCCACTGGAGGCTCCTTCTTTGCCAAAGAATAGCAGACTTTGATGCACAGAACGACCCACCTGGATATGGTCCGTTTGTGCACGGCCCGACCTTTCTTAGCGCCCACGTACCCAACAAAGAGCTGGTCATCCACCCAGATTTGTTTTGTGCGATCCAAGTAGAAAGAAAGCACACGTTTTGGATCCAGATGGTGGAGCCTCTCTTCCTCCTTCGAAGGATGCATAGGCGGAAAGAAGGTGGGCAAAGTGATAGTTTGGCCAATGTGGAAAGAAGTAACCACCTTGGGAAGGAAGGAAGGTCTAGTTCTCAGGACGACCTTGTCCGGATGGATAGCCAGAAAGGGAGGCTTAGAAGAAAGAGCTTGTAGCTCACTCACCCTGCAAGCAGAGGTGATGGCCACCAGAAAGGCAGTTTTCAGAGTTAGAAGCCTGAGAGGGCAATTATGAAGCGGCTCAAAGGGACCGCACAAAAGATATGTAAGAACCAAGTTCAAGTCCCACTGGGGCATTACGAAGGGAACAGGAGGGAAAAGATGAGTAATGCCCTTAAGAAATCTATTTACAACAGGGGACTTGAAAAGAGAAGGCTGATCAGGAAGCCTGAGGAAGGCTGAAATGGCCGAGAGGTAGCCCTTAAGAGTGCCCAGAGCAGAGCCCTGCTGGGCCAAAGATAGGAGGAACAAGAGAACCTCAGAAAGAGGGGCAGAAAGGGGATCCACAGCCTTTGCTGTGCACCATGGCACAAATTTATTCCATCTGCAGGCGTATACCATCTTAGTGGAGGGACGCCTGGCTGCCAAGATTACATCACAGACTTCGGGAGACAGGTCAAACGATGTCAACTGCTGCTGCTCAATCTACACGCAAGGAGGTGGAGGCTGGACAGGTTCGGGTGGAGGACCGTCCCCTGCTGCTGCGACAGAAGATCCTCCCGAAGAGGCAGTCTGATTGGAGGATCGATGGCCATGTTGAGCAGCTCGGGATACCAGACTCTTCCTGCCCAATCCGGAGCCACAAGAATGACTTGGGCCCGGTCATGCTTGAACTTCTTCAGCACTCTGGGCAGAAGTGGTATAGGCGGAAAGGCGTATAGAAGACCGCAACTCCACTCGCGACGAAAAGCGTCGCCTAGCGAGTGCCGCCTTGAAAATTCCAACGCGCAGAATTGCTGACATTGCGCGTTCTCTTTAGTGGCGAATAGATCTAACCAAGGCTCTCCCCACTGCTGAACGAGACCTTGCACCATCTCCGAGAGAAGACGCCATTCGTGATCCATCATGCACCTGCGGCTGAGTTTGTCCGCCCTGGCGTTAAGTGAACCTGCCAGGTGTTGAACCACCAGGGATACGCCCTGATGTTCTAGCCATGTCCAGAGGTGGAGGGCCTCTTGACAGAGGGTGCAGTACCACATGGCGGTGGTGTTGTCCGTGAACACCTGCACTACTCGTCCCCATACAGAGGGAAGGAATGCTTTGAGTGCAAGATGGATTGCCTGAAGCTCCAGAAGGTTGATGTGGAGCCCGGACTCCGCCAGAGACCAGAGGCCTCTGATCTCTGCCTCTCCCATGTGGCCGCCCCATCCCAGAAGGGATGCGTCTGTCACCACTGTATGGTCTGGTTGGGTAAGGGAGAGGGATCTGCCGTTGACACAATCCTGGTTCGTGAGCCACCACTACAATTGTCGTGCAGTGCCCTCCGAGATCTGGACGTAATCGGACAGATTCCCCTGATGCTGCGCCCACTGGAACTTCAGGTCCCACTGCAGAGCCCGCATATGCCACCTGGCATGATCGACCAGCAGGATGCAGGAGGACATGAGGCCCAGCAGCCTCAGGGTCATCCTGACCGAAACCCGGGATAGGGGCTGAAAGATCGGAATCATAGCCCGAATATCCCGGACTCGCTGTTTGGGAGGATAAACCCGAAACCGCTTCGTGTCCAGAACCGCTCTGATGAAGAGGAGCTTCTGAGAGGGGGTCAGGTGTGACTTCGGCACGTTGATGGAGAACCCCAGCGAATGCAAGAGGTCGGCCTTAGTCTGGAGGTGGGAGACGACAGCCTGGGGCGAACCTGCCTTCAACAGCCAGTCGGCAAGATAGGGGAAGACTGGAACCCCTGATCTGCGCAGATGAGCTGCGACCACCGCCATCACCTTCGTGAACACCCGAGGGGCGCTGGTAAGGCCAAAGGGGAGCACGGTGAACTGAAAGTGCTTGTGGCCTACCGTGAACCGCAGGTAACGCCGGTGGGCCGGCAGGACGGGGATGTGAAAGTAAGCGTCCTGCAAGTCTAACGCTACCATCCAGTCTCCAGGGTCGAGGGCAGACAAGACCTGAGCGAGCGTCAACATCTTGAACTTCTCCTTCCGGAGGAAGCGGTTGATGTTCCTGAGATCCAAGATAGGACGCAGGCCTTTGTCCTTCTTGGGCACCAGAAAGTAGTGGGAATAGCAACCACGACCTACTTCTGGGGCAGGAACGTGCTTGATGGCACACTTGGCCAAGAGTGCCAAAACTTCCTGTTGGAGAAGGGCCAGGTGATCCTCTGACATGCGATGGTACTGAGGTGGCATGGAGAGAGGGGTAGTCTCGAAGGGGAGGGAGTAGCCCCTTCGGACTATTTGCAAAACCCACCTGTCCGACGTGATGGTGCACCAGTGGGGGAGGTGATGGCGGATCCTGCCGCCCACTGGCGTTTGGTGGCCCTGAAAGGTCGGGCTAGGAGGGTTTGGAGGCTGCTGCAGAGGGAGCTGTGGTGGGCTGGTCCGCTCGCTGGCCCCCAGACCCACGCCGGTGGTTCCCACGTCCCCGGCCGTGCTGAGACTGTACAGCTTGCGCCGGCCTGTGGCCCTGGGCGAGATGTAGTGGGGCACCCCTTCCGTAGCCACGAAAGGGGCGAAAGGCAGACTGCGCAGGGTGGGTGGTGGAGAGGCCCAAAGACCTGGCCGTAGCCCGTGAGTCCTTAAAGCGCTCCAGCGCGTTGTCTGCCTTGTCGCCAAAAAGGTGACGGCCATTAAAGGGCATGTCCATAATGGTGGATTGGACATCCCCAGAAAAACCAGTCGAACGCAGCCAGGCGTAGCGTCGAAAGGGCTACTGACGTTGAAATCATCCTACCAAGTGCGTCAGCGGTATCCAGCCCACAGCGGATGGTAAACTTTGCTGCGTCTCTCCCCTCGGCAACGGCACGGGAGAGTATGGCCCGGGCCTCCTCCGGGCACTGAGGCAGCACCTGCGCCACCGTATCCCACACAGAGTGGGTATAACGGCCCAACAGACATGCGGTGTTTACCGACCGCAGTCCCAAGCTGGCGGAAGAAAACATTTTCTTGCCAAGGTGGTCCAGCTTTTTGGATTCCCTTTCCGGAGGTGCGGTAGGGAATGCGCCTTTAGAAGTGGAGGCTTGAACCACCAAGCTCTCAGGGGTGGGATGTTAGGAGAGGAAAGTGGGGTCGCCCGGGGCCGGGCGGTGGCGTCGGGCAATCATCCTGTCCACAGGAGCCCCTGTGTTGGGCCTGGACCAAGTGCCCAAAAGGATGTCCGTGAGGGCTTCATTAAACGGGAGCAGGGGCTCCGAAGAGCTCGCTGCCGGCTGAAGCACCTCTGTCAGGAGGTTAGTCCTGACTGCCACCGTAGGAAGCTCGAGGTTGAGAGCCTCGGCCGCCCTACGCAACACCACTGCGTATGACGCTCCCTCCTCCGTAGACACGGTAGGAGGAGACAACATGCCTAGGTCTGGGGAGGTATCCAGACCACTGGCATCCCCCAGTTCCTCTCTCCAGTCCGGATTGTACTCCAACTGGTCTGTCAAAGGGTCACCAGACCCTTCCCAGTCTTCCTCATCCTCCTCTGGCTGCCAATCTGGTTGAAAATGGCCAGGGTGGAACACAGGGATAAAAGTACCCATCGGCGCCGGATCCGGCGTCGGCCGACACCGGTCCGGCTCCATGTCCACGTCGAGGTGGAAGCCGGGGTCGACGCCAGCTGGGGGCCAGCCGGCATCAGCTGCGGACGTGGTGCCGGTGGAGTCGGCGCCGGTGGAGGTGTAACGAGGTCGACCGGCGCCGATCCGGATCCAGGCCTGGATCCAAGGGGGCCCTGTGGTGCCGAGGCCAAAGCCACCAGCGTCGAAGGCCTAGGGCCCCCAACCTAGTCCGCGGGGCCCGAAGGCACGCCGGCGGAGTCGGACTGCCCAAAGATGGCGTGCATCACTTCGTAAAATTGACGAAGCTGGGCAGGGTTCGCTCCCGGTCCCGGGAAGGGAGGGAAGGCCGGAGTGGACCCTAAAGGCTCCGCTCGTGGAGCCGCGGGAGGGGCGTCACCCGCACCCTGCGTCGCATCGACCGATGGACAAGGGGAAGTCGAAGAGCGACGATGCTTATTCGACTTCTTCTTGTGCTTCGACTTACCTCACCCGAGTGCGAAGACTTAGAAGAGGAGTGATGATGATGACTCCGCAATTGGTCCCTCGACCTCCCACGCGACCGGGACCTTGCACGACGCGGAACCGACTGCCGGGCCTCGAAGAGCTTTCGGGACCGCTCCCGCAAAGACTTCGGGGCCATGGTTCGACAGTCGGAGCACGACTTGGGGTCATGGTCGTGCTCCAGGCAGAAGAGGCACACGCGGTGCGGATCCGTCACCGACATCATTCTGGAACAGGAACCGCAGGCCTTGAAACCGGGCATCCCTCGTGCACCAGGAGTCGGTTAAAGACTCAAAAATGAAGTCAACAAAAGTCGCAAAAAACTCAGTCAAAAAGTGACTGGGGGTACCGCTTTTCCCGGATCTGCGCTTGCTGGTGCGGAAAAAGAAAGAACTGACGCCAGCGCGCCAGGGCGGCGTCTATGTAACTTCTGCTACATCATCCTGGCGACTACGACGACGGACGCGGGGTCGACCAACGCCACCTTCAGACGCCCAGGGGTACTGCTGACAAAAAAACTTTCCGGATCCTGTCTGACGCCTGGGGGAGATTCTAAGGTAGGGAATCTATAACTAACTGTTTCTTTCAGATATTGACTATACTCTTCTAATTCAGTTTGAGATTTTTATTGCATAGTGGTTTAACTTCAATACTTGTTATATACTTCAAGCGTTGCCCTAAGTTAAGTCTGTCTGTTCTGTGACATAGCCACCAGGGGTTGAGCTCAGGTTAATTTAGTGGCTTTTGAATATCACATTGACAAGTAAGTGTTAGTATTCCTTTAGGTGGCCGACCACCCACCTCAAATAATAATACATTATTATACAGGTAATAAGCACTATATAAAAGTAATTACAATACAATTACTTCATGTACACAAAACAAAAATGTATGAAACTGACCTTTCAGTGCTTAATAAAGAGGACGGACTGATCCTTGGCAGGACTCTCTGGCACCTTCAGCTAAGAATGCTCTCCTTTTTGCCATATATTTAGCAATACAACTTGACACGTTCCTTTTATTTACATGATCTTGTAGTAAATGGGGCTCCCTAGCAAGCCAACACACCACCTAGGAATGCTAACTAGCAAAGATATTTTTGTTTACATTAGCATTTATGAACTTGCAACCTAGCAGGTCCAGGCACTGTTATCACAAAGGTGGACTCTTACACCACTCTATTGGCCTGAACACCATGCCCACGTGCTGTCAAGAGGTGGCTTTCCTTCATTTATCAAGGCAGCAGGCCTACTCACTGTAAAACAGATCAGTATGGTATCTTGTTTGTTAAGTAGCAGGTAGGCACGCTGCCAAGTACATGAGTCTACTCCTTCACATATGAAGTAGGTAGAACAGTTGTATGTGATTTCATAGAAAAATGATTTCATGGAATACCATTACTTAAAAACCATTTAATCTAAACTGTTTAATGGAAGTGTTCAGAATGAATGCCATTTACTTTTTCGTAGAAACCAATTAATAGAATGTCTTTTTGGTCAAAACTCGCTTTTGAATACATATTTGTTTAAGTGTAAATCCAATGGTTGCAGGTCATACTTTCAGAAACAGTTTTGTCTGAGATATTTATTTCAGTGCTTTACTTCAGGGGACATTATTTCATTTTTATATCTTTTACATTGTCAAACAATTACTTCGGATGCTTTTAATTCGCTGACCCATCGCCACCAGTTACCATCCATCACTGACCCCTCAGCACAACCCCTAAAAACCATCAATCTGTGTCCTCTAAAACCTCTCACCACACCTAAACTACACTCATCCCTGAAGCCTAAAAGCTCTTTATACCCCAAAAATCCACCATCCCTAAACCACAAAATCACTCACTTTTCCTAACTCCACCCATTCTTGAGCCCTAAAAAAACCTTTCTATGCCTACACCCTACCCATCCCATATCCCTTAAAACATCTCAGCACACCCAAATTCCACTTATTCGTGAACCCTAAAAAACCCTCACCACCCTTAAACAGCAGCCATCCATGACCCATAATAATTCATCACCCTAAACTATTCATCCCTGAACCCTAAAAACTCCTTTCTACATCAAAACTCCACTCATCCTGGTCCTTAAACCCCCTCACCACCCTAACCTCCACCCCATCTTAAATCCTAAAAACTCTTCTCCACACCAGCCTCCACCCATAATTGAACCTTAAAAACCCTCACCAGCCCTAAACTCTGCCCGTCCATGATCCCTAAAACCCTTCAACACCCTTACACTCCACCCACCCCTGAAACCTTAAAACAGCTCACACACCTCAACACCACTCATCCAGAAACCGTAAAAAACCCTCAACACCCCACCACTCCACCCATCTCTGTGTACTCTAAAAACCCCTTCTATGCCCAAACTCCAATTATTCCTGACCCCCTAAAGACCCATCACCCTAAACATTACCCATTCCTGAACCCAAAAGCCTCACAGTAGTACTAAACTCCACCAAAGTTTGATGTAATTTTGGATTTTTCCTTAAAATAATCTTTCCTATAAAATGTTTCCTTTAATTTTCAATTTTTTTGTATTCCCTTAAAATTGTCTTTCGCTAAAAATGTGGTTTCTCAGTTTTTGTATTCCATTTATTCACACACATCAAAGTCGGACATCTCGCTGCAAACCACACAGGCCTTAGAACACAAATAAAGCCAACAAAATATTCATATGGGCTGACGCACCGTAAAAATACATGAGCTGGGCCATGCACCACCTACTTCGTTATTGCAGTCTTCTGTCGTCTTGAACTGCACTTCAGCAATAACTTTGCTTTCAATGGAATAGTGAAAGTAATGGCTGAACACAAACTAAAACCAGGATGTGAGGTAGAACAAGGAAGCCTTGACGGGTTGGCCTAAGCCAGGATCATGGCAAGAGATGTTTGAGCTTATGAGTGCTAAACTATGGGGCAGAGTTAGTGTAAGGAATGGAACGAGGAAGGAGATTAGGAGGAAATGGCTTCGCACTATTCAACTCAAATGTTCCAAAATCCCAATACTTCAGAAGTCCTCTGGGCAGAACTATGAATCATCAAACTGGATACAAGATACGGATATGCAATTGTTTCAGTGTGCCCATGGGAAATTCCTGCAGTCATGCTTTTTTCATTTTTTTCACAGTTTGCAAACATGGCCACTGTTATGCATGGAAAGCTACTCCAGGTGTGCTAGATGTGTAGTCCTGAGAATGCCATTTGACATGTTACGCGGGCTCCCATTTCCCCAATGCATAATTGAATATACTGTAAAATTAGGTGCTGACGAAATGAAGCCCTAGTCGCAAATGCGCAATTTTTTCTTTTCGTTTTTTTCCACCACGTGAAAAACATTTTCCCTGTGGAGAGACCCCTTCCATACATCTTCTCCAGGATCCTTTGCTGTAGTAGTTTCCTTTGATATTCAAGGTAGGAAATATTCAGGATTGGAAATATTTGGACTGGAGTTTGTGAATATACACAAATGCCAAAGTTTGATTGTGGTCATACACTTACAAAGCATTGAGCAAACCACACCTTCTGCGGCTTACATCTAATTCCCTGTATGAGATTTACAACTGCGTAATTCCACACACCTGTATTACACAGTAGTACAACTATTTACGCCTGTCAGGAATCCTTCTGTAAATATCTACCAAGCGTAAAGGTACAGCTGCAGCTGAAAGTGCCAATGGGAGTCATCCCTTTGGAATCTGGCATGACTACAGGTCGTACAAATTGCCATCGGCACTGGAGGGAGGAAAGGATAGGAAATTTGGCATAAGCAGTTTAGCCTATACCTGTGAAACATTGGGTTGTTTAGAATTGCTTTAGAATGGTGACGCCATTTACAATTACATATTGGTTCATTTCTCTCCGGTGATGAAACTACTGCCACAAGAAAGGATTTCCAGTTTGACGAGTTGATAGCCTCGCTAGAATCTGCTGTGACTTTAAATGACAGTAGGTTTTGTTCAGCAGTAATAACCAGGAAATCTTTGGGAATTTTCCTTGGCTTCACTTTTATTCACTTTCTTTAAGATGGTGATCTGTTCCTCTGGTGTCATCACATTGGAATCCACTTGTCTTTGCTATTGTAGTGAAACGACTGTTTTCCTGCTCTCAGTGGATAATACGCATCTGCAACGACAAAATGTTTATTAGTAAACGAATAAACAAAAACTTCACAATACTTTGTGGACACTCCAAAATACCTGAGCAAAACTCCTTTGATTTTTCATTGCTAGGATCATCATTCAGAAGACATAAAATCCAGGCTTGAGTCAAAACAACATTTTCCAAGTCTAACTTATGCGAGGAAATTGTCATAACGTATGCATGCATTGTGCATAGCTCATAAGCACAGTCTGAAACTGGTATTAAATTAAAGCAATGAATGACTGTTCCAACGTAGGTCCAGAAGGGTCGAATCCATGACACATTTTTAGGATAGACACATAACATACATTTACATATAATTAATCTAAATTGAACTCATTTAAATATTCATAGATAGCCTGAAAATCTGACTTGGGTCTAGGCTGCCTATTCGTGATGTTGCCCACTCTTGGTGTAAACCAATGTTACCCAAACTGAGGGTCGCAACCCTCTGGTGTGTGGCCAGCCGATTTTGGGTGGATCGCAAAAGCCCAGGCAAAAAATAAAGAAGCTTTTAAATTCTGTATTTATATTTTCACATTTGCTGCGCTTCAAAGATGGAGGTCAAGTGTTTTTCGTAATATGGGGATTGGTGTTTACAAGCTTCTCTCACTTTGCAGTCAGAGATAAAAGTAAAGTGAATTATGTGACAATCTTGCTGGGGTACGGGGAGAGTGAAAGGAAAGGATGTGCAATGTCACTTTTTGTAACACCCAACAACATGTAAATACCTGTAAAATGTGAACTGTACACATTCAGAAGTGAGGAAAGGAAAAATATAGCATTTTTTGTAATTCTGAAGTGTGATGAAACAAAAATGTTAATAGGATTAAAACAAATCAAAGCACTTTACTTGGTGATGCACAAATGATAAATACTCACTGAAAACTGATTTCCACACATTATTATTTGTGCAATATTGTTTATCATTAAAACTCAATGTCTGTGCAAATTTAGTGGACATTTCAACAGAAAACCTGCTGTCTGTAAATGACTGCGCTACCAAACAATGTTTTAGTCACATAAAAAATCTCCCGCATCATGTCCATTAAAGGTAGGCAGGTCGTGAAAGTTTGTCATTCTAAAAATTGGGTTCTGGTTCTAAAAAGTTTGAGAAACACTAGTGTAAACTACTCATTCATTGGTGGACTTTGGGCATGTGTCATTTAACTTATATTACTTCAGTCAGGACTTCTAGGAATCTATCAGAGGATTGGTCAAGGATGTTCCAAGCTAACATGGCCAACAGCCACTTAGTCGCAATTTAATTGGGATTCAAAGACATTTGAAAATGAATTTCCCACACTAATAAACACATCTAAACTACAACTCTAAGACCCAAGTGTGAGTGCTCCAGAAAGTGTCGGACAGTGCACCAAATTATGCAAAATCATAAGGCAGGTGTGGGAAAGGTAGACATTTGAGAGACAGACATTAAAAAAGTCCAACAAATTATGCATAGTGCCCAGAATGTATAAATACTGCATGTGCAAGACCAAAAAACAAATAATGACTCCACATGCAGGGAGAGAACTTCCTGCTTCCTGAGCATTAGGGCTATTGTGTTTTAGTTTTTAAACAAATTGAAGTTTGCTATTGAAAAACAAAAGATCTTTGTAAAGCAGTGAAATAAACATAGTGTCCACTCAGCAAAGTCATCTGCCTTCAAAACAACCAATGCAGCAGCAGTAATCATGGCAGACTAACTGCAGCATCTGTAGTGAGGGTTTTATTGCCCTAAGGATACTGTAAAAAACTTAGGCGTGTGGTTAGATAGTGCACTTACCTTTCAGGCACAGACAAAATCTGTGGCGGGCTGTTGCTTCGGACTCTTACGAGGCCTGAAGCCGCTACTCGGGTTCTTTGACTTTGAAACACGCCAAGTCATCATCCAGTCTACTATCCTTTCTAGACTGGATTACTGTAACTCTCTGTATCTTGGTGCCAATAAGGCAGGCATCATTAGATTACAGAGGGTGCAAAATGCCGCTGCCCGTACCCTCTTTGCCCTCTCGAGATCCTGCACCACGTCCAAATATATACACAGACTACATTGGCTCCCGGTGGAAAAAAGATATATGTTCAAATCCATGTGCATCGCTCACAGAATATTTTACACTCAGGCCCCTTCCATCTTGGCCAATCTCCTCATTCCCTATGTTCCGGAACGCGCCCTTTGCTCTTCACACCAACATTTGGTGTGCATCCCCCGTGTCAGAAGAGCCCACGCAGGTGGTCGCTCATTCCGCGCTCTGGCTGCTTCTCTCTGGAACACTCTTCTGAGCACTATTAGGAACCTACAAGATCACAAGGTTTTTAGGAGGGCAGTCAAGACCTGGCTCTTCCCTTGACTGTTCCTTTGTTACCGTCTCGCCCCTTCTGGTCCTTAACTGCGGATTTAGCGTTGGGACGCCCCGTTGCTGGGGCAGCCATGCGCTTTACAAATCTGATAACATAACATAACATTCCTCAATCAATATATTTGCCTTTCGAGCAATAGCTGAAGATTTTCTTAAGTGGCCAGGCTTACAGGAAGACAGAAGCATCAGGGTTTGAGGAGGAGCCCTCCACAGTTTGCTGAAGGCCATGCCCTTGCACCCATTTTCATAAAATACCACGACTTTGCTTCCAGAATGATCTTGACCCAACAAGGGTTTGTGGTTGGATTTGGGATATGTGGTGGGTGAAGGGCACAGAACCCTGTCTATTTCGCTGAAGCATTTATGGGTCAACAGTAAGGAGACAGATTTACAGGGTTTGGGCCTTGTTCCTAAAGGGCTGATAAAAAACAGTGGGAGAGCCAGGATTTAACGCAAGGTTTTAACAGAAATTTCTTAATCATGGAGAGCATACTCTATCTGCTCACCACTGCAAAGTGTGCACACACACTCATTGGCCTTAACCATATTCTTATCTGTCACCCAGACCCACAACCACTCCCAAGCCGGATGCCAGAGCCTCACCTCTCCTCACATGTCCTTGGTGGCTAAGCATTTTCCTGGACTTCTATTTGCGGGGGGCAGGGAAAGGTCATCTTTTTCCAAAGAAGACGAGTTCCATCTTGGAGTTTTCGTTTACCAAAATACAAATGGCTTGCTTCCAAACTTGGATTTTTATCTGGGTGTTTTGTCAGGAAGTGACAGCGTTTGTTTTGTGTGGATGTGAGATAAGCTGGGTGTCATCCAGGTACATCTATGAAACTATTAAAAAGCATTGTGTATCCATCTATTGTTGGTGGTGAAATCATCATAGAGAACTCATTTATCACTTGGTGTCCAGTGACCCAAAAAGCATTGAGCCACCAATTTGTATGATGGCCTTTCCTACGGTGGACAACTGTCAAACAGGATATAGTTATCATCCATGTCAAAGGGGCTGAGAGGTCCAACGATACCAGTAAAGTCCTAGCACCTTTTTCAGTCATAGATAAGTTGTCATTACAAACGCTGATGGGTCTCAGTTCTATGTTTGAATCTGAAATCCCACTAAATGCTTGAGGGACATTGGTGGATCTCAAAGAAATTCAGTTGCAAGTTCACCAATCTTTTCTCTAGAATCTTTCCAAGGCTAGCCATACAGAAAACAGGACACATACTGGCAAATATTTCTTTTTGCAGATAGGTCCCAATGCCTCCCTTTACCTTTGTTGATATGGTACCTTTCAAAATGTTTGCAGATAAGAAAATAAACAATAGGGCAGTGAGAGTAGCAAAATCTTTCACAATCCAGGCATGAGCCCCATCTAAGGATGAATCCGTAGGAATTTACTTGCTCATAAGAATTTAGATTTATAATTATAGTGATAGGGCCTAGAGAATCATAAGTAGGGCAGCACTTCACTTCCCTGGGCTTCCAAAGCTTTTCTAAGTTCTAAAGCCTTGCAACAGATGAATGTGGGGAGGCACCACAGTGTCAGCCTCTATCCTCACTAGCACTCCAGCGAGGTCTCTGTATTCTAGTGACCATTTTTGAATGGGGTCTCCACGTTGGTGATATAAACACGACTATCTAGACCAGCAAATAGTATGCTTGCAATGACACTCCATCACCACTACTCATTCACCCTGGACTGGTCTAACTAGCAATATGTGCATTGTACAAGGGATGACCCATGGGCTAGAAGTCCAGGATAGTGTAAGGCATGGCAACCTAAGAAGTCTATCCTTCTGAGAAGTTATGTAATGTTTTCTGACCCCTTTAGAGAGGGTGGGCTATTCTTAAGTTATGACAGTAACTGTGAAAACCACAGTTGACAGTGCCAATACCCTATCACCATAAAATACAGAAGGGCTATTAACAAGTTCATGGTTGTGAGAAAATGGGTTTCTGTTGCAGTACCCCCCACTTTTTGCCTGGGTTTTGATGCAACTTTGACTGTAGAGTACTGGTGTAGTGCTAGAGGCACTCTTGTGGTCTGACACCACGTGATGACCTTTGACTACCATCATTTTAATTGACTTTGGTGTGTTATTTTATCCTAGCCTGAATGTACGACGTCCTACATATGCCTTGTTTCTCTTCTCATAGTTTTGAAGTGGGAGCTGTCACAGAGTAGAACAGCTTGCCAAGAACAGAACGTGTGGGATGTGCATTTGAAAGCATGAGAGAGAGAGAGGTGTGGAATGTACTTTTTGGTCTCGAAGTGCAGTGTTATGAGCAGTGGTGCACAAATGTGCACTGTGTTGTACATTGAGAGATGAGGTATGTGATGCTATAAGCAGTGGTGCACCAATGTGCACTATGTTGTAAATTGAAAAATGAAGTATGTGATGCTATAAACAGTGGTGCACAAATGTGCATTGTGTTGTACATTGAGAGATTAAGTATTTGATGCTATAAGCAGTGGTGCACAAATGTGCATTGTGTTGTACATTGGCAAGTGTTATGAATTTCTTACTATTGGCTTTGACATGGCCTCATGTCATCCTGAATTCTGACTCTGCCTTGCTTAAGCTTTTCTGCGCGCACAGACAGGCCCCCAGAGTGTTTGCAAGTTGCTTGGGTTGATCACGTTCAAGGATTGTTTTGTTAGAGATTGTTTAATGTACCCTGGAAGGCTTTCGTAAGCTTTGTCAAGATAAAGGCTGGAACATGTGAGAATGTAGAGGGAACGTGGGAACTCCTTCTTGCCGTGGAATGCTTGCCTGAAAGCTGGCCAGTTCCAGTAAGTTTCCTTGGCGCACAGGAGAAGACTCTTGAACCTTCTAGTGTGTTTTGAGACTATAAAGCTGAGGGTTGTTGACAGCCAGGGTGGGAGTTCACTTGTGGAATAGACGTATTGCCACAAGAATCTGGATTTGAGTCCTGATCGAGAGTCCACTGCCTGGCTGTAACGGGCTCCCCCAGCTTGAGTTGGCAAGGATGTTGAGTGAACGATCAGGTGAGGTGATTTGTTTCTGACTAGTGCCATTGTGATGCGTGGTTCCAGTGGCTGTGGTCATTTGAGGTGTTTTCTTTGTGATGTGTGAATGAGTCAGAGTGCACATCCAAAGTGATCATTTGATGTATTTAGTGTATATATATCTTTCTGATCTCTTGCAGGATGTCCAGTATATTTTCTTGAGTTTTATCTCATATTATTTGCTGCTTGTATTTCATATTATTATCCATGCATTTAACAGTTGCATTTACCAAGTGTGTTATTATTGCTTGCATATAAACATATATCTCTATATTATACATTTGAATGTGGTTCATTTGGCATCTGGGAAAGCCTTTCTGTTAGAGAGCATTGCATAAATAAAACCCCAAGCCTTATTCTAAAAAGAGAGTCTTTGCATTTTGTAAAGTAAACCCCTTTCTAGGTGTTGTTGTGTTATATGTCTCCTGCTCCGCCGTGTTTGAGCCACTGTGTGGGAGATTCTGTATTATCTGAAAGGCGGAGCAAGACAAGAGGGTCCCTGCTGTCCAGGTTCCCAGTACCAGTGTTCTTTCCCTAAAACTGTTAAACAATTGGCCCTTTGGGCCCCCTGTAGGTCCCCAGTAAATGGTAGCTGGGTACCTAGGGCATTGGGACTGAAGAGGGTCCCCTAGGGACCCCTCACCTAGCCATTCACACTGCCACCGTAGCATGCATGGCCTGGTGCAGACAAAATGACAAAGTTGACATGGCACACTGCCTGTGTGCCATGCCAACTAGCACTGCCTAAAGTATAGATAAGTCACCCCTCTGGCAGGCCTTCCAGTCCTAAGGCAGGGTCCACTATACCACAGGTGTGGGCATATCTACATGAGCAAATATGCTCCTACAATATTTAAGGTCATTCTGAGATATATTAAGTGCTAGGGAAGCCATAGAGAGTACATGGGCTGGAAACTCGACAGCAACATAATTGTTTTCTGAACCCAGGAGTGTTTGGTACCAAACTACTACTTTCAGTAAACCCACACTGATGCCAGTGTGGGATTTGTTGTACCATGTACTCAGAGATCACCTCAGAGGTGCCCCCTGAACACCTACCAACCATGGTGTGATCACAGATATGGCTGCAGGCAGCGTGCCACCACCAGACATGTTTCTGGACCCCTAGGTCGAGAACCTCTGCTCTCTGGGACCAGAAGGAATGTACATTCTGGGTGGGGGTGTCACACCTCCTCCCCCAGGATGGAAACAGTGCTCAAGAGGGAAGCTTCAAAGGCCTGCCGCCAGTAGCTGCCGGTGTGCTGGATGAGCGGCGGGACAGACGGGGTAGGGGCTTGGGGGTAGGGGCAACATAGGGGTCGCGGGTGAGAAAAAAAAAACATTAAAAAAAAACTTATCTGCAGCTGCCCGCATCCCGCTCTTCTGCTCCTCTTCTCCAGGTGGCACAGGCTCCCAAAATTCCCTCCGGCCAATCCTGAAGTTGCTCTCAAGCATGAGAGACGCTTCAGGATTGGCCTGAGTGCCCTCGATTTGTGCTCGCAAGAGGGCCTGCCAAACATTTATGCGCACTTAGAGTGGGCAAACCACTCCTCCTCCTGCTCCTCTGTCATTCGGAGCAGCCCTGCCCCGCCCACAAATCTGCAGCAGCAGGAAAACATAAAATTATAATAACCTTGAGTTATTATCATTTTATGTTTCCTTTATTTTACTGCTGCAAAACAGTGGGGCAATGCTCCTCCGCCTTAACGGAGGAGCCGCCGCTAGATCCCTGCACCATTAATGAATGGGGCCATGCGAATTGTAGCGTGCAAATTGTACTTGCCTAGGAAGATGGTTCAGTGAGTTAAGTGCTAACTGTTGACATGTGTGTGCGACACCATTTCACTTCTTTGAATTTTGGCAAGGCCAACTCAGCCTTTCATCTTTCTGCGGTGGATAAATCAAGTACCAGTATATTGGCTGATACAGGGACCTGTCATTTGCTGCGCTCAGATATTTACAAAAACTGCAAAATTAAGCTCTATATAAAACAAGTTATTATTTGTATTTATGGTATTTTTATGGCACAAACATAGACAGATAGTATCTTGAGTGAAATTATATTTCTCTATGTATTGTAATCATCTCCAAATTTGAATAATACGTGCTCCTAATGACATGATCTGGACTGTTGTGTACCCGCTTCTTTTTGAGGTCACACACAGTTATATATTCTAAGACCCCAGGAAATGTTTATGAACCCTTCCTTCTGTAGAGAAAAGGACAACAGACTTCCCCTCTTTTAGACTACACTCATATTAATACTGGAGACATCCAGAAAACAAAGGGTCTACTAGAGAAGCTCTTGCAAGATATAAAGGGAAGTCTTGGGCCAGACCCCTTCAACAACCACCAAAACAGTAGACACACCAATGTATTATAGAATAATTAGTGTTTATTATGCACCAACCTAATGTAAATCATATGCATTAGAAACTCCGCAATGAGCATTAGACAGGAGCATCCACGGAAGCAAGATGGCGGCCGCTTAGGAGGCCGGTAGCAGCGCGGACCGAAGGGCTGCAAGTGTACTATGAAGGATCTGCGGTACACATCGGAAATCAGACGCATTTAGAGTGGATTAACAAAGCTGATGTCCCCCAGGCTTTGCTCTCGATCCTGTCATTGCTGTATGTGGGCGGATCGATTAAGGCTCGACCTGTTGGTTTTAAGGCTGGTAAGGCAGTACTTACCGCGAGCGGATTGGTGTTGGTGGACCTGGCCTCTCTACGCGATGGGTCCTAAGAATCCAGGCCCGGGAGCTGTCCCCAAAGCGGGAGGATCTGGTGGAGGTCGGCAGACACGGGGTGATCCCGCTGGGGAGGCAGAGAAACTGGTTCCCGCAGAGCCGGCTTCTGCGCGCGGACGCCGGACCCAGACGCAGCCGCAGTTCCAGCAGGCTGAGGTGCCATCAGAGAAGCGAGGGAGAGGCGGGGTTATGGGTAAACAGTGCCCCGCTGGCCCCACAGAGATAGACTTGCTTCAGAGGTCCCGAGAGCTCCCGTCGGGTGGCGGAGGAGCCGGTAGACTTCCAGCAGCCAGGCAAGCCTCCGAAACGAACACGAAGGCGAAGACAGGAACGGACTCTCCCCAACAGCAGACGGCAGTTGAAGTGTCCGCAGCAGTTGAGGTGTCGGTAGGGGCTTCACTGGGTGAGACGGTTGAAGGTAGGCTCATGGATTCAGATGTTATTCAGCAGAACGCTCAAGTAGACTGTGCCCAAAAGGGGGGGGATGTAGAACGGCCCCCAGACATCGATGAGCTTTCAAACAGTGGGGGTGTGAATCTGATTGAAGGTCAGGTTCAAGTGGTAACCCAAGCTGTATCATGGAATAAAGAATCCATTCTGGCAGAAACCGCCACAGAAAAGCCAGGAAGCAAAAATAAAAGCAAAAGTAATCAACCGATGGTACTAACATCAGCCAATCAGCAGCAAGGTGAAGAGGAGAGGGAAAAAATCAATAAAGTAGACCCCGATAAAGAGCCCAGTGATTGTTTCTTCTCAGTTTCTGAAGGGGCAGGATGGTCAGAGGATGGTCTCGACTCCTCCTCTGATCTTAGCAGTATTGAAACTGATTTGGAAGGTAGCGAAGGAGCTCAAGCTCGCACAGCCCGGAAACGAAGACGGAAATCCAATACACAAAGACTGGGAGGCAAAGACCTAAACTGGGACTATACTCTGACCACTCAACTGGCAGGCTCCCCTTAGGTGAGACCAATACAGTAGTCAATCAAGATTCCCCATCATTAGATGCTATATACCAGGCAATATTGATGCACAGAGAGGAGACACGTCAGGACAGCCGGAAAGCGCAGTCCGCTATGCGAAAGATGCAAGGGGTTGTCAGGAAACTCGCCAAATCATGTAACATCATTGGGGATCGTATGTCTGAACTGGAGGTTAGAATGGTTACGGCAGAGTCAGATCTTACAGGCACTCAAGCAAAGACGGAAGAACATGACGCCCAGCTGAAGGACATTCAATGGAAGCTGGAGGACCACGAGAACAGGCAGAGGAGGAATAATCTTCGCGTACTGGGGATCCCGGAAGGAAGCGAGGGATCGGACACTAGGGCTTATATAATCCAGACATTTAAAGGTGCATTTCCAGAACTTACTGATTGGAACTGGTCGCATGAAGTTCAGCGGGCTCACCGCACCCCTTTTAAACCAAGGTATCCACTGAAAGAAGACTCAAGGCCCCGTGCGATTCTAGTCTATTTTGGAAACTTTCTGCTTCGCCAGGCAATTGCAGAAAAAGCCAGGCCTGAGTCAAAAAGATCAAGCGGGGGGTGTCCTTTTTGTGCGCCCCGACTTTTGTCATGCTACGGTGGAGAGGAGGTGGAGATTGAGGCAAATGATCAAGCCTTTCCAGGATAAAAATATCCAAGTATATTTAATTAATCCAGCGCAACTGAAAATTTACTGGGAAGGCCAGACGCTCTTTTTTTCTTCAGAAATCAAGGCGAAAGAATTCCTGGATAAACTGGATAGACCAAAATCATCAGGTTCATGATTAAGCTTCTGAAGTTAGTTTAGAAGGATGTAATATACGGACGTAATAACGAACTGTAGTTGATAATGCTGTATGAAATATAAATGGGGCGGTGGATGGGGGAACTACATGCTAAATTAGGCACACGTTAGAATTATTAGCCACAGGCCCATCATGTAAATATATCTGTATGTATACTATTCTATGTATTTATATATATATTTATTTATTTAGGTGTTTTTCTTTAGTTAAATTTTTTTTTTTTTTTTTTTTTTTTTTTGCAGCCTCAGTCGGTCGCGCTGCAATCATCACAAGCACAGACACAGGTCTGAGCGCTTCACCAGGGTGGTGTTCGGGGAGGGGTGAAGGGGACGAAGGGAGGGGGAGGGGCTGGATTCCAGCAGGGGGGGGTGGGGCTCGAGGGGAGCGGGGGGTGTTGGGAAGAGGGGGTAAAAAGCAAGATAAACTTTATATACCCAGAGTTGAACATAAGGTTCACGAAAATAGAAAATGTTCTAAAAAGAGTAAGGTAATTAAGACTAGGCAGGCAGATATGGATGGTGCAAGGAACCAAGGGAAAGATGGGTAGGTTAAATATTTGTACGATAAATGTCGCGGGATTGAAAGATCGGAATAAAAGAATAATGTTGGCCGAGCTTGTTAGAACGAATAATATAGATGTTTTATGTATACAAGAAACCCATGTTCCCTGGGAAAAAAGGACTTTGATGTACATGAGAGGTTATAGCATGGTGGCTTGTACATCTCAGACTTCAAGCATTAGGGGGGTAGCAATATTTGTAAAGACTACCATAGAGGGAGTTAAACGGAAGTCAGCCGATATATTGGGGCGCTGGGCAATGGCTGAGTTAGAGGCGGGGGTTACCATCTGTGCAATCTATGGTTCAAATCAAGATGACCCTGAGATTTTAGAGTACCTCGAGATAGAATTAGCTACCTGGTCAGGTCCTTTAATCATCTGTGGTGATTTTAATATTTCTGTTAATCTAGGTAGTAGAACGAAATATTTGGGGCGGAAGCCCAGGGTGTATAGAGCTTTAACCTCCTTGGTTGACAGTCATGGCTTGATAGACGTATGGGGGAATAAAAAAGGTAACGATCCGGGATTTACCTACTACTCTTTTCCCCACAAGAAATATACAAGGCTTGATTATTTTTTTGTATCTGAGCTACTCATTAACAAGGTTGGGGTTAGAAAGATACCGAAAGTTATTTCGGATCATAATCCGTTAGTTCTTGATATCGAGGTAGAGACTTTTAACAAGAAATATAATAAATGGACCTTTGATAAGAAACTCCTGGTTAGTCAGCCTTACATAGAATATATCAGGATCTGGGCTCAAGAATTCTTTGATATCAATAGATATAGTGCCCGCCGCAATGTGGTATGGGATACTTTTAAAGCTGCCCTAAGGGGGAGACTATTAGTTTTGTTGCACAAAAAAAAAAGGAGAATCAACGAGAAAACAAACGTTTGCTAGCAGAGCTTGCAAGGGTAGAGGAAGATCATATAGCCTTGGTAGCACAGGGACAAGAAGCTACAGTTACACAACTGCAAATGGTCTCTCTAAAAGCAGAAATAAATTGTTGGCTCACACAGAATTCGGCAGAAATATATCAATCACAACACAGCAAATTGTATGAGACAGGTGAACAAGTAGGGAAACTGCTGGCACTGCGAACTAGGCAGGAGACTGTTAAAAATCGGATAGTAGCTATTAGGAAGGAGGCGCAGACCTATACTGAGACCAAGGATATTCTTGGGATATTTCAGGAGTATTATCAATCTTTGTATAAGGAAGAGGGAGGGACAACCCAAGCAGGTAGATCAAGCATTGTAGAAACTGAGGTAGGGCCTTTTCTGGATAGCCAAACTAAAGAGGAACTGGACAGTGATTTTACGCTGGAGGAGGTGTTAGCAGGGCTGCAGGAGCTACCATCAGGGAAGGCAGCTGGGCCCGACAGCATTCCGTTGGAGCTATACAAACAGATTCAGAAGGTGATAGCCCCCTTACTTCTAGACTTATTTTTAGGGATACAACATAGTGGACAGGTACCGGAATCCTGGAGAGAGACCGATATCATTATTTTTCTCAAAAAAGGCAAACCACCAGATAATCCATCATCATATAGGCCCATATCCCTGATTAATTCAGACACCAAATTATATTCCAAGATATTGGCTAACAGGTTGGGGAGGATCATTGGCCGCCTGGTTTCGCCCTGGCAACACGGGTTCATTCCCGGTAGGGGAACGACCGATCATATCAGACGGGTGATAACATTATTCGATATCCAGGCCACAACGGGGGGCAGATGGCCATGATCCTCCTCGACGCGGAAAAGGCGTTTGACCGGGTGGCATGGGGTTTTTATGGAGGTTGTTAGAGCAAAAAGGTTTTGGAACAAGAATAGTTAGGGCAATAAGGGCAATGTATGTTAACCCCAGGGCTCGTCTTCGTATGATGGGGGAGACTTCAGATAATATCACTATATCAAGGGGGACGAGACAGGGTTGTCCCTGCTCCCCCTTATTGTTTGCCCTATATATAAACCCCCTGATAGAAAAACTTATAAGGAGCCAGATAATTAAACCTGTAGTCTCCAGTGGTTTTGAAACCAAGATATTGGCATATGCAGACGATGTTGCTATTTTAACAACGGATCCTGCTAATGCGATAAAAGAAGCTACTGCTATCGCAAGGAATTTGGGCAGCTATCAGGCTACTCCCTTAATGTAGATAAGACTCTCATTGTCTGTACAAATAACTTAGATTTTAATGACCGAAGGTGTGTACAGAATGCTACATATCTTGGGGTAAGTATTAGTTCGGCAACTAACACAATATTAAAAATTAATTTTGAGCCAATGATCAAGATTATTACCGCGGATCTGAGAAGAATAGATAGACTGCATTTGTCAATAATTGGAAGGGGAAATGTTCTTAAAATGACGATGCTGCCGAAAATTTTGTACCTCTTTCGCGCTATCCCATTTATGATAGATTTAGAAATTCTAAAAATGTTGGAAAGTATCTTTTCAAGGTTTATTTGGCAGTATGGGAAAGTCAGGCGCTCTCTAAAATACATGTCACTTCCGCAATCTCAGGGTGGGTTAGCAATTCCCAATGTTGGATTCTATCATTGGGCTTGTCTACTCCACCAGATGTCGATACTATTCAGCTCCCCTCTGAGCCAAGATATGGAGGAGGATAAGATCCCGACTATATTTGAACTTATCATTGGGACGGGTGCTAAAGGGGTGCTCATGCGTCAGACCAAACCAAGTTACTTTAGGAAGCTTAGATCAAAGGTTATGTACAGCGCCTGGGAAGTATGGAAAAAGGTGCAGAAGGTTATGACAATCCCCAAAATAAATTATTATACCTCACTGTGGCATGCACAAGATCTTCCACATTCCTTTAATGACGTGATGGGTAGGCAATGGGAGCAACTAGGTTTAACAAGGGTAGGCGACCTGTTTGAAGCAGGTCAGCTACGCACGTTCAATGCTTTACAGCAGGAGTATGGAATTTCGCCCAGGCAATATTTTAAATATGTTCAAATCCGTGAGTACTTTATTGGTCAAGGATCAACGATATCCCCGGGGGGAAAAATTCCATTGATAGAGCTAGGAGCCGGGAGCGGTAATAGGATTAGGAATATCTATGGCCTTTTGCTCAAAAGTATCCAGGATGATCTTGAGACAACTGAAACAGGATTGGCAGGGAAATTACATGATCCGGATGTAGATGTATATATGTCCCTGCTAATAGCAGGCAAAATTCTTCGCTCAACAAACCTCAAGGCTCAGCACTATAAGACGTTATTTAACCTCTATTTCACCCCAGCTAAATTGTTTAGCTGGGGTATGAGGGAGGATGATAGATGCCCAAGGTGCGGTCAAGGGCCAGCAACGCTAGTTCATATGTTTTTTGATTGCGATAGATTGCTACTCGTTAAGAAGGAGTTGATCAGTTTTTGTGAGAAGCTGTTAGGAAGGAGCATTAACCTATCCTCTACATTGTTGTTAACGGGTTATGATAGTAGTGCTGGCCTGAATACTGCAGAAAATTATTTCTTATTTATGTGTACAGCAGTCTTAAGATTATTAATAGCCGCAAGATGGAAAGACGCGGACCCCCCTACCTTTTCATTGTGGCTAGCGCGACTTATGGGAGTACACAATCAAGAGATCGCGCTCTATACCTGTAAGGGGAGGGGGGCAAGGAAACTAGGGCAGGAGATATGGTCACCATTAGATAGCTGGAGGAAGGGATTGAGACGACATGAAATCAATAGTAGCGGAATAGAGGTGTAAATTGAGACTGGGGTACGATAATATGTGTATTCTGTATTTTCTGCACCTGAGGTTTGTAATATGCAATATTAATCCTAGTGTTCTTGATTTACAGATTGATAAATTATCTCAGTGCAGGCCTAGGTTATATATGAACTAGGATTTTGCGGTATTTCTCTCTGTTGTATATTATTATTTATTTATTTATCTATTTCTATTTACTCTTTGTATCAAATATCACTGTTAAGCGTATATATATGGTTATTATAATGTAATTATTTGCTTATTCTGAAAAAAAATCCTATTTATTTTTCTTTAATATATGAAACTCTCTGTAAATATCTGGGTATATATAAATAAAAAAAAAAAAATAAATAAAAAAGAAACTCCGCAATGAGAAGTATTATGAGTATGAACAGAAAGTAGACCCCAAACACTACTTACTAGATATCGCTAATGTACTAACTAAACCTCCCTATTTGCTCTTGACACCTTATTGCTGCTTGTTTGTCAAGCCAGATAATACCTTTCCTTCATATCAGCTGCAGACCTGATGGTCTTCAGTGTAGTGTCCCTTTGGGCATGTCTCACAGCATTCTATCTCGCCTCACTAATTTAGGGGCACATATACATCCTATGCACGAAAGTGTCCATATGGAGCTGCTGAGGGCACCTATCTCTCAGAACCATGTGCTCTGGAAATCATAATTTGCACAAGGACAGCAGCCTCCTGTTAGGGGAACCCACACAAAGTCAATATAAACACAACATACATGATAATATATGTTAATACTTAGGGCCTGATTTAGATCTGGGCGGGACTACTGTTGTCCTGCCACCGCCGCGGTTCCAAGTACTCTGTCAAGGTGACGGCAGTCTGCCCGCTGTATTACAATGTTGTGGCAATAGACAGTTTGCGCAGAGCCGATTTAGATGTTCCCGTTGTGGTGGTGGCATTCTGGCGGCGGAGTCCTGTCGGAGAGAGGCCATGGTGGTGTGGAGACTGGTAAGTACTACTCAACATCACCTTACTACACATATTGGTTGTGAATGTGTCATAATATATATGTAGGTAATGTGTAATGCCCTTATTGTACATATAGCATTGCACACCAACAACATACACACACTATTGAATGTAAACCCACATGCACCACAAGCTTAACACCCAGAACCAACACCACCCAAAAATAATTATTATGTGTCAATACAGGTGTGTTCATTTTATCACGGTAATTTGTTAGATGAACAATTATGCATGATGCATGACAAAATTCCATGTGAGAGCAATGTTAAAATACACGAGGTGAAAGAAAATGTTAACACACGGCTCATAGTGATATAAGTGACATAGATTCATACCTTACATTCTGGCAACAACGGGATCGCTGAGCATCGTGGTGAAATAGCTGCAGCACAGGAAGGACCTGGACAGTGGGGTTCAAGGCGGAAACGGAAGTCGGAAACTGAAAAAAGGTAAGTTTTCACCTCTTTTTCTTCCATTCCGCCAACTCGAGTTTGGAGAGTTTCCTGCCACAGATGCCTAGAAGGAAAGGCATGTCGTAATCGGGACAGCGGGACACCTGTCGACAGGTGCTTCTGTCTCTGATGCTGTCAACACAGGAGCAACTTTCTGACGGAGGCGGCAGGACTCCAACGGTCTTCCCTCCATAGACCCGCCAACCTCTAAATACAGCAGGCAGACTGTTGGACTTGGTCCTTTTTGCAGAGTCATCCCAGAACTTTTTGCCTTCCTCCTGGTATTTTTTCTGACCTGTTGTTGGTGGTTTTAGGACTCTGGGCACTTTATCACTGCTGTCCAGTGTAAAGTGCATGTGTTCTCTATGGTAAAACATAGTCAGTTTGGTCTACACCTATTTGGCGTATTTAATTTACTTATCAGTCCCTTGTAAAGTGGTATCTCAGATACCCAGGGCCAGTAAATTAAATGCTACTGGTGGGCTTGCAGCGCTGCTTGCACCACCCACCAAAGTAGCCTTTCATACCTATCTCAGGCCTCTGCAATTGCAAGGCCTGCGCGCGCAGTTTACTGCAGCTGTGACGTGGCACTTAAAGTAGGTGCCACGTCTGTGACTCCCCTTTTGCCACACATCAGTCACCCCTAAGGTAGGCCCTAGCTAGCCCTATGGGCAGGGTGCGCTGTAGGTAAAAGGTAGGACATGTGCCTTAACTGTGTGGCATGTCCTGGTAGTGACAAACAGCCATTTTGGTTTCTCACTACTGTGAGGCTGCCCTCTCATAGGAATGCAGTGGGGATTCCCTGATATGTGTTTCAGTGGTAATTCCTGATCTGGGAGGAGTAGAGTGATCAAGTTTGGTATGTTTGGAATAGTGGTAATAAATGCTGCGTAATGGTGTGCGCAGATTTATTATCGCTATTTTAGAAATGCCACTTTTAGAAGTGGGCATTTCTGTGTGCTATGTGTCTTTGTGCCTGCCTGTTGTGTATTGCATGTCTGGCTCTGGAGTGACAGAGACTGGGTAGGTGCAGTGGCTCCAGAGGGGCTGGGTGAGTCAGCGCTAGGCTGAATGGGCCTGATCTGCATTTGGAGTAGTGGGCGGAGTGGCCCCTGACCCTGAATAGGTCTGTGCCTGGCTTGTACAATGCTGGCTCCGCCCCCCTGTGGTGTGTCTGGGGCCAGAGCCTACACCGACAATGGGGACTGTTGAAATGAAATGAAAAATGTTTTTGTATAGCGCATGGCTACCCGGAAGCATCCCAGCGCTGCGGAAGAGACTAGAAGGCAGATGTAATTACGGGAATAGCCAAGTCTTCAGATGTTTACGGAATACCAAATGGTTGGTTTCCTTGCGGATCGTGAGAGGGAGGGAGTTCCAAAGTTTGGAGGCGTTATAGGAAAAAAGGCGGCCACCTGTTGTGCACTTGTTAAGTGCCCCCCAGAACTGGTTTGGACTGGGTCCCAAGCCTTGTGCCAGGGTAGAACAAAGACTGACATGGGTATAAGTATTGGGGCTGTGACCCCATGAAAGTGTGTACCTGCTTGGAGCTGAAGGACTGCTGGGCGTCAGGAGGAACCGCCGTGGGACCCAGCTGCTGTCTTCTGGGGGTCCCTATGTGCTGGCCTGCCTGTGCCCAGCTCTGCCCTAGGGAACATTAGGCTTAGCCACTCGTGAGCGCTACATCCTTATTGCCTGAGCCCAAGGAGAGGGTTTCCAACCTGGCCTGTGGAGGAACGCTCCTGTGGGAGGCAGCGCTGGTGGCCTACCCAGTGCAGGGCAGCGTGGGCCTGGTGTTTCAGCCCCAAGAGTGGGCCCCATCTGACACCGTGCGGCGGGCGCCGTGGTCCAAAAATGGCGAAATCGACGGAGACTTTTCGCTCCGTGAAATCGCAGCGTCCAGGAAGCCAGGCGTGCTGCCTGGTTGTGGCAGGGCCGCCGGAAGTCAGGCAAGCTTGTGCCTGAAGGAGGGCGGGGCTCCCGTGTGCTGGTGAGAGCCCTGCGTGTGGTGCCAAGAAGGAGACGGGGTCGACGGAGACTTCGCTCTGTGCTGAGAGTCCCGCGTGTGGTACCCAGAAGGAACGGGGCCTCGCAGGCTCTACGCTGAAGTCCCGCTTGGTGGTCGGCTACCTGAGAGGAGAAGACAGGGAGTCAGGCGTGTGGGTGCCTGACGGTGGGCAGGGCTCCCCGTGCTGAGGAGAAGAGCCCCGCGTGACTGCCAGTAGAGACGGAGCCTCGCAGGCTCCCCCGGTGACCGCATCTGTCCTGATCATTTCACAGCAACCAGAGAAGCCCCGGTGAGTGGGCCTGGGAGGTCCCACCATGAGGAGCCCTGAAACTTGAGGTGGGGTATCTTCCCACTACACCGAGTTTGTATATATGTACATTTTCGACCAGCGCGTCCCGCCCTGCATGGCTAGTAGGACACACTCCCGTACTACCTGTCACCTTGGCAGGATCCGGTCTGGACAATACCGGTCCTTGCCCAAACCTCATCACAGCGCCACCTAGACCTAGTCCTGCGGTGACCGATGGCTCCGCTGGACGCCTCTGGGTCTTTCGTGCTTCTGTACACTTTACGCCCCGTTTAACCACCTGAGTATTGCTCTTGGCAGGGACACCCTCTGCTTTTAGGCTTTGAGTCATTCCCCAATTACATCGAGTTTTCACATCCTCGACCTACGCATCCCGCTCTGCACCGCCATTTGGTGACTTGTCTCCCCCTATTGACACTGGGTCAGACCCCGTGCTGCACTTGACACAACCGGGCTTTGCCCATAATACACCATAGCGCCAGACAGATCCAATTCCATTGAGACCGTGGGCTATTCACGGCCCTGTAGGATGTCCCATGGTATGTCCTGCTCCAGCACACTTCACGCCCCACAAATCCCCCCAGTAACATACTTGGCAGGGACATCTTCCGCATTAAGGCCCGGCACTTCGTAGAGACGCCACGCCACCACAACGATCCCCCTACATGATTGTTATGAGCAGAGCCTTTCCACATGCAGAAGTAGGGCTTTAATTCAATACCAAACAGAGGGGCCAATCCATTACTTGGACTTTACCTCCCTCCAGGACTCCATCTACTGCCAGTTTGGCGGTTGGTGCGGACGCATAGGTTGACGCACCTTCTCTGGAACCATTAGGTGAGTCCCTGTCGCCATACAATGGCACAAGACCGTAACGCGGCTGTGTTAACCACTAGTGTAAATCCTATCATCATTTGTAGTGGCATTTAAGAATGAGTAACCACTATAGTGACTGTACTATGCCTGCTGCGGTTCTTACAGCTTTTACTGTTTTGATGGTCTTGATGTTTTTAAAGTTCTAAAAGTATTATGCTGCTGTTTTCGCTGCTATTTCCCACCCATGGACAATAAGGTTCACCGAGTGGTGTGGGCCTTGATTTAGTGCGGTTAAGATGGTACACTACACTAAAATCACTCACGTAAGACATACACCTGGCAGCCCACTGTAACCTGCTTCAGGTACTGTGTTTTGTGTTACCTAGCTGCCTTAACTTTTGCCTTTTTCCTAATTCTCCCTACCATCCAGGTCCGTGAGAAGGACGCTCTTCACCCCACTTAACATTTATCTTCCATACACGGGTTACATAGGAATCCGGCTTCACAAGGGACAGTACACCTAGGAATTCCCTAACTGCCTCCTTGTATGGTATTATAGAGTAGATTAGGTAACCCCCCCCCGTTCCTGAAGAAATGCCACTCATCCACCAGGAGAAATCAGACGTTAAACATGTCGACCTTTTAACCACACAATTTATTTTCCCCCACTTTGCACATTTCAGCTGTAGCAGGTTTAATCCTCCTGCCAGCCGTGACTCTTGCAGTCTATTTTTAATCCCAGCACCTGTGCCCAGCTCAATAAAAGACATTTTGGACACCTGTAGCTACTTTTAACATCACCACACCACTCTACTCACATTGCCTCTGTGCCCCACCTGATCATCACAACAGGGCCAACATGGTTTAACATCATTAAAGATCTCCGGCAAAGAGCCCCCACGTGGGGCCCGTCGGGCATTGCAGCGCCGGCCCGATGAGGAGCTGCCCTATGATAAAGCAAGACACCCCTTGGGGTGTGTGAGGGCCCTTGCTCCTATTGGAGCACTCCCCACAGTTCTGTTCCTTCTCTCGTTGACTGCCTCTCTTTCCCTTCTTTCCCTCCCTGCCACGGCCCCTCCCCTTCTCCCTCCCTTCCCCCCCCACCAACCCCAATAAGGAACTGCATACCCTCTTGTGCATAGACATTGTTTAGGGCATGTATGCAGGACCTGGATAAATAAAGCCCTTGTCCCCCCATTTGGTTTATTTGCTATAGCACGGTCTCCTGACCGTGGGACTTGTTATAAGGAGTAGCACTCTGAGCACCCACTAATCTACAGAAATCTTCTTCTGAGATCTACCATACCCATAGAGCGTTTCCGCCTTGGGCTCCTACTCTTCTGTTCCCCCTCCCTCCCTGACCCCCCAAACAACCACCCCTCCCCTTTCCCATCTTCACTACCCACCATTATGGATTGCCCTCAGGGTCTCGCATTCGATGACGATATGGTAACAGAAATTTTACGAGCTCCCTCCCTACTTGGAGATGAAGGGTCCTCTACTGGTAACACCCTCTCAGAGGACTGGAGCACACTTACCTCCATGAAGAGAATGTGCGTGAAAATCACACTTCACGGCCTACTGATGACAGAATACCTGCACGCCAACATCGCCCCGGGTGGCTTGATTGTGAGGAACATGCCAAGAATTTTTCTAGAGTACATGGTCTTCAGAAGGGAGTGGTCCCTGGTGGCATGGAAATGCACCAGGGACTGGCTGATTTTAATCATCAACACAGCCAAACGTCTGCCGGACGACCTCCTCGTGAAGATCACCTTCGTGGAAAACGCCCTAAAAACTACTATCCAGGTTACATTATTTAAAAACAAATTGGCTGAGATCAATACTGAAATAAACGAAAATCGGGAGTATGTGCTAAAACAGAAAATAAACAAGTTGCAAAACGATATCAAAAAGTTCGATAGAGAACAGATATATCCCTACTTAAAAGAAGAGTACACCGGCAACAGTGACGCCTCTTCTGAAGAGAACAACTCTTCTAGGACACGCTACTCTTCATCAAGCAGCAATTCCAGAGGGGGAGTAGAGGTTTTGAAGAAACCCGCCGGAATCCACGACCACAACCCCCACCATTAATGGGCTATGGTGGAATACAATATCAAGGACCACCACAAGGCTGGCAAGGCCACCAAGGACCACCTCAAGGATGGCAAGCCTATCCGATGTACCCAGCAGGGCCACCACATGCCTTCCCTCAACCCTATTTTACTCCTCCTTTTTTAGGCAGAGGTTGGGGCAGGGGGCGAGCAAGAAGAAGAGGCACACAACAGAAGCAATTGCAATGGCAGAATCAGGACGAAGAGACATCCAGACAAACCAGGAGCCAGACGGCCAGCAAGATAACTTAATTGTAAACTTCTCATCAAGGACCATCACCGGAATAGAGACCGCGGTGCTCGGTAAAGGCCTGAGCTTCGTGCCTACCCCGAAGGAAGATCGATTCAGAACCATGAACGAACTCCACCGATTTTTTAGAAAAATACGGTTACATGCCTTCTTCCAGGACAAATTACCACCGGACCAGACAGATTCAGGCATTCATGCCCCCTCGACCTTCACTCCCACCACAGGTATGGTGCCTCCGGAAGTCCTCACTTTCGAGAAGGCAGTACTAAAAGATGTGGCACGCTGCCCCCAGGGACATCGTTTTTCGAATATGTCCAAGGAAGAAAGAGAAGCCATGCACTCCCTGGGCAGAGCCGATTCCATTACCATAAAATCAGCGGACAAGGGGGGTGCCATTGTCATCCTTGACACCACCGACTATGATCTGGAATGTGAATGACAGTTGTCTAACCGCACCCACTACACGCCCATCAGAGATGACCCGACGGACCGCCTCAAGAAACACATCACGTCCATGGTCTTCGCAGCAGAGACACAAGGGTGGATTAGTAAAAAGGAAGCCACCTTCCTGGTCAACAAGACCCCGTATTTCTACACCTTGCCAAAAATCCACAAGGCCACTAGACCACCCCCAGGGAGACCAATAGTTTCAGGGATCGGTTCTATCCTCGAACCCTTGTGACAATTCTGTGACTCCTTCTTACAGCCCATTGTGACAACTACACCATCCTTCCTCAAAGACAGCACTGCGGTGCTCAACCTCCTCGAAAATCTGGGAGATGACATACACGTGGATATTCTCATCACCTTAGACGTAGAAGCGTTGTACACCAACATACCTCAATGTGACACTTTAGAGGTTATTGAAAACTTCCTGAGAGCAACCAATTGGTCCTCCGCTACCCCCATTAGCTTCATCATGGAGTGCGCCACTCTGGCACTCAAGAAAAACTACTTCCAATTCAAGAACACGCTATACCATCAGACCCAGGGAACATCGATGGGGAGTACCTTTGCTCCCAGTCTTGCCTGTCTTTACATGGCAGAGTTCGAGCGGAGGTATATCCTGGATGGGGACAATCCCTTCCTTCCCAACATTTTGATTTGGCGCAGGTATATTGACGACATCTTGATCCTGTGGCATGGCTCAGAAACCATCTGCAGAGAATTCTGTGACTGGATGAATAGTCTCGACCGCTTTCTGAAATTTACCAGTACTGTCTCTACCACTGAGATTGCCTTACTTGATCTCATGATCACCCTCCGAGATGGTAGGATGACAACTAAAACCTACAAAAAACCAACAGACACAAATAGCCTGCTCAGGTATGACAGTCATCACCCGAAACATTTACGGAATAACCTTCTATTTGGTAAATTTTTACGGTTGAGACGCAACTGTAGCTCCAACACTGACTACAAAGAACAGGCTAAAAAACTTACCCAAGACTTAGAAGATAGGCAATACCCCCAGATGGTGGTGCAAAAAGCTTACAAACGAGCGCGCAATAATCAGAGAATCTCTTTTGGAACACCATGACCGACCCATTTCTCAAGCCATCACCTGTGTCACCTCATTCACCCCCCAGTCCAATATGATCACTAAGATCATAAAGAAACACTGGCCGATCCTACTCACGGGAGACTTAACACCAGAGGCCCCCCGGTTCTCCTTTAAACGGACCACAAACATAAAAGATACCATTGTCCACACTCGACCGAGCCCTACACGTCCACTGCGACAAAAACAACAACAACTCTGGGGGCTCCCTCCAGTCCAAGGCCACTACCCGTGTAGCTCATGCAGCGTCTGCCCCTTCACTAATCCATCAAAAGAAGTCATACTAAGCACAAACTACATGTGGACTCAGCGGGTCCACACTAATTGTAATACACGCAATTGTATATATCTCATCACCTGCCCATGCCAGAAAAAATACATAGGGATGACAACCAGGGCAGTGAAAACACGTATCACCGAACATCGCAGCAATATTAGGTGTGGCAGGACCACAACCAAGATGCTATCCCACTACATAGAGATGAACCACACACATGAAGAGATCAAGTGGACAGTTCTCGAATCATTCCCTAACATTACCCAGCAAGGGATATTCCACATAGAATAGCGTTGGATCTTTCGTCTGTCCTCAAATACCACGGGGGTCAATGACGATATTCCATGGTCAGAAGTGACCTTGTGATGTTACTCCCCTGAATGATAGTGGACAATATGTATACAGGCTCATCTTGGGGCCTCCAAGTGGTTGCCCTACACATAAGACCACCTTGGGCACAAGCAACCTCTATGTCGTTCTGACTACCCCAGATGTCCCCACATGACTAGCTTCCATAATAGAACTACTACATACACCATAGGTATTACATATCCTTCCTCACTATAGTTAGACAGGCTCAATTTTGGGCCCCTGATTGGTAGCCCTATACATTAGAACGCCTTGGGGCCCAGTAACCCCTAAGCCTAACTGACTATCCCAGATGGCCCCACATCACTAACTTCAATTGTAGAACTCCGCCACATACCTGAGTGACAATTCACTCTTCCCCTCATTTTGCTATAACTGGGGGCAACACCAGCCCTGGGTCCACGTGCCGAGCGAGTCACCCAACCCCTACATCATGGCGCTTCTTGGGTTCCCCCCCTCCCGCCCCCCTTCCCAACATTCTCGTTTTACAATTTTTGCCACTCCAAGATGGCCGCCGAGAATAGGTTGGTTCAGTCCTTCTTCGATTGCAGTAGCCAGCTACTCCACCCTTCCATGATGGCGCCCATGGGTTTCGTGCCATGTTTGCCACTCCAAAATGGCTGCCGTATTTCGGCATGTTCCAATCCCTCGCCGACTGCCACGAGACCCACACCAACATGGCGCCCAAAAACAACAGACTCCATCGAGTCTTGTTTCAGTGTTTAGTAAATTTACCCAAGCACATTGGGTATTTTAAACTCACACCATAGGCACCTCGACACCAGCATCCCTGGTGTCAGGATGTGGGTAGGTCCCACCACAAGGAGCCCTGAAACTTGAGGTGAGGTATCTTCCCACTACACCGAGTTTGGATATATGTACATTTTTGACCAGCGCGTCCCGCCCTGCATGGCTAGTAGGACACACTCCCCTACTACCTGTCACCTTGGCAGGATCCGGTCTGGACAATACCGGTCCTTGCCCAATCTTCATCACAGTGCCACCCAGACCTAGTCCCGCGGTGACCGATGGCTCCACTGGACGCCTCCGGGTCTTTCGTGCTTCTGTACACTTTACGCCCTGTTTAACCACCTGAGTATTGCTCTTGGCAGGGACACCCTCTGCTTGTAGGCTTTGAGTCATTCCCCAATTACATCGAGTTTTCACATCCTCGACCTACGCATCCCGCTCTGCACCACCATGTGGTGACTTGTCTCCCCCTATTGACACCGGGTCAGACCCCGTGCTGCACTTGACCCAACCGGGCTTTGCCCATAATACACCATAGCGCCAGACAGATCCAATTCCATTGAGACCGTGGGCTATTCACGGGACCTGTAGGATGTCCCATGGTATGTCCTGCTCCAGCACACTTCACACCCCACAAATCCCCCCAGTAACATACTTGGCAGGGACATCTTCTGCATTAAGGCCCGGCACTTCGTAGAGACGCCACGCCACCACAACGATCCCCCTTCATGATTGTTATGAGCAGAGCCTTTCCACATGCAGAAGTAGGGCTTTAATTCAATACCAAACAGAGGGGCCAATCCATTACTTGGACTTTACCTTCCTCCAGGACTCCATCTACCGCCGGTTTTGCGGTTGGTGCGGACGCACAGGTTGACGCACCTTCTCTGAAACCATTAGGTGAGTCCCTGTCGCCATACAATGGCGCAAGACCGTAACACGGCTGTGTTAACCACTGGTGTAAATCCTATCATCATTTGTATTGGCATTTAAGAACGAGTAAACACTATACTGACTGTACTATGCATGCTGCGGTTTTTACTGCTTTTACTGTTTTGATGGTCTTGATGTTTTTAAAGTTCTAAAAGTATTATGCTGCTGTTTTCGCTACTATTTTCCACCCATGGACAATAAGGTTCACCGAGTGGTGTGGGCCTTGATTTAGTGCGGTTAAGATGGTGCACTACACTAAAATCACTCACGTAAGACATACACCTGGCAGCCCACTGTAACCTGCTTCAGGTACTTGTGTCTTGTGTTACCTAGCTGCCTTAACTTTTGCCTTTTTCTTAATTTTCCCTCCCATCCAGGTCCGTGAGAAGGACGCTCTTCACCCCACTTGACATTTATCTACCATACACGGGTTACATAGGAATCCAGCTTCACATGGGACAGTACACCTAGGAATTCCCTAACTGCCTCCTTGTATGGTATTATAGAGTAGATTAGGTAACCCCCACCCCCCCCCGGTCCTGAAGAAATGCCACTCATCCACCAGGAGAAATCAGGCGTGAAACATGTCGACCTTTTAACCACACAATTATTTTCCCCCACTTTGCACATTTCGGTTTAATCCTCCTGACAGCCGTGACTCTTGCAGTCTATTTTTAACCCTAGCACCTGTGCCCAGCTCAATAAAAGACATTTTGGACACCTGTACCTACTTTTAACATCACCACACCACTCTACTCACATTGCCTCTGTGCCCCACCTCTTCATCACAACAGGGCCAACACGGTTTAACATCATTAAAGATCTCCGGCAAATAGCCCCCTGTGGGGCCCGTCGGGCATTGCAGCGCCGGCCCGACGAGGAGCTGCCCTATGATGAAGCAAGACACCCCTTGGGGTGTGTGAGGGCCCTTGCTCCTATTGGAGCACTTCCCCCCCTCCCCACAGTTCTGTTCCTTCTCTCGTTGACCGCCTCTCTTTTCCTTCTTTCCTTCCCTCCCTGCCATGGCCATGGCCCCTCCCCTTCTCCCTCCCTTCCCCCTCCCCCCCACCAACCCCAATAAGGAACTGCATTCCCTCTTGTGCATAGACATTGTTTAGGGCATGTATGCAGGACCTGGATAAATAAAGCCCTTGTCCCCCCACTTGGTTTATGTGCCAGGCGGGTGCTCAGCCGCAGGGTTTAGTCCCTAGGTTGGGAGGCCAGGTTCAGGTTCTGCCTGACCTGGAGGGAAGGACATCTGTAAGCAGTGTCCTGACCAGTTTGTCTTCTAGGGGTACCACTCCAGGTGGGAGGGTGCAGAACTCTGGAAGGGGGTGCAGAGGGAGGGAGTCCTCGCCTCTGACCCAGGTGCAACCTGAGGGTTTAGACCCTAGGTTGGGAGGCCAGTTGCAGGGTCAAGGTCCTGAACTGGTGGGAGAATTGTGTAGGAGGGCTGATTCCAGCATCCTGACAGTTTTTGGTTCTGGGGGTGCTTCTCCTGGGAGGAGAGTGCAGGACCCCAGAAGAAGAGGTAAGGGGAGGAGAGCCTCGCCCGTGACCTCTGGTCAGCCTGAGGGTGCGGACCCTAGGTTGGAGGATCAGTGGCAGTTTAGAACTGCACTGATGAAAGGTAGAGTGGAGAATGGGTACTATGTACCTGGGGCTATCGCCCCCCACTCTTTGAGATGGCAAGAACCAGAGACATCTGGATGGCCTAGGGCCTGGTCCTGGCCGCAGACAACTATGGAGTCCCAGTGATGGAGCAAGAACTCACAATGAGACTTGCTCGTAAGCAATCCTCTCACAGTATTAATTTATTAAACTTTGTAATGTTCGTACTAACAAATGCACACACGAATACAAGTAGAAGGAAGCTTGCCTATGTGTTTAAACTAACAAATAACGCTTGTCTAAATCCAAAATGGCCGCTATAGCGCGGGAACCTTATTGCGCATGTTTCAGTCATATCACATGGTGTGACGTCTTTCTTTGCTTGGAGGGAAATCCTTGCTTCTGCGCAGTGTGTATTAAAATGGCTGCTTAATGTTTTCACGTGCTACTGCTTGCTCATATGTTGCAATTAAACTGTGGTATCCTAACGCTATTAATGCGGGATAGAATTTTAATTAAATGGGAATAGAGTAGAAAGAGTGGGTATACAGTGAAACAATTTATTTGTGATTTTAATATTTTCTTCTTTGACTTTTATTAGTTCGTAAATGGGCCTGGGGTTTGGTTGAACTGAAACTCGAGAGACAATGGTTCTGCGCATGCGCCCTGCTTGGCTGCCCAGAGGAGAGGATGAAGTCAACCTGGACGTCGTCCAAGGCCATGACCTGATGGCCAACGCTATTGTACCCACGATGTCCCTACCGAAAGAAACAATTTATATAAACATTGTATTAAACTTTGTTGTGAGACGGGTGGGAAATAAAGCAAATGTATTAATTGTGATGGGCGGTATTTTAAAACAATGGGCTTAAAGAAATTGAACTAAATTGATATGGTGTGAGGATCAACCCCCTGTCCCCGTCCAATCAGAAGTAGTGGGCCCATAATTTTGCAACATAAGGGGAGGTACATGAGCGTAGAAAGGTATAATAGATATAGAATTAGTTAATTAGGACACACAGACACAGAGACGCACACGCACACACAGACGGACAGACGGACAGACGGACAGACGGACAGACGAAGAGAGGCAGAGAGGCAGAGGAGCAGAGAACAGGCGTTGGCATTAGGACGCATATGCTCCAGACATACAAGCTGATCGATTGCAGACTGAATCGCTGTCCAGAGAGGTCCTGAGGAGGGGGCGGCGGAGTCCATTAGAAGGAAGACACAGGAGAAATCGAGGAGAAGCGAAGTATCAGAGAGGGGAACAACGCAGGCGTCGTTGATAGAGAGGTCACCGGTCCTGTCCTAAACCTGGAGGAGGTCCTTGCTCTTCATCCTTCCTGGGTCCTATCTTTCCAACTCCTTGGCCAAGGGGTTTGGTTCTCGCACCTTTAGGTAAATATAAATGCAACCCTTAGTTGCGCTGCTGTCTCTATCTTCTCCTCTCTGAGGAACCGTCATTGATCGATAATTGATTATTATGCTTCATCCTTGATATACGATTAAGTATCATGTGGTTCTGTATTTTACTCCACTAAATCTTTAGATAAACATTTTAAAACTTCCTGACTCAGTGATTATTTCAGGATCATGAATTGTATTGAATGTCACTCATTTTAAACTTCCCAATTAGCAAAGGATCCATTGGTAAGTCATTACTCTTCAATCAGAAAAGTAATTGGTAGCAGGGATTTTGATAAAGAGTACAACTGACCCACCAGCGGAAATTGCTAGCGTAGTATGAATGTATGGGCCCAAGAGAGTATTTGGTGTATGAATGCTCGTTGCTAGTAACCCGCTGGATCAGTTATCTGGTTATCAGAGGGTGGTTGTACTTTGTTAATTGGGTAATGAGAGTCTTATTTTTTTAAACTAACATCCGTTTGTTCAAAGTTTGTTTTATGTTGTCCAGAATTCCCCGGGGAAAATTGAATAGCGGATGGTAAGTGGAAGCCATACTGCAGTGAGGTTATCTGTCAGGCAGAAATAGTACTGAAAAGTTAAGTAGGGCTATCAGTACTTGTTAGGGACTCTATGCGTGTGAGTAATAGCAAAAGGAATATGCTGGTAAAAATTTGATGTTATATCACCTAGAAAGGGTAACACTGAAGAAGTAGCAGGTATTTCTGAAGCTTACGTGAAGAGTAAAACAGAAGGGTTTTGCTCGTAGTGTATGTATAGTAAACGGAAAGGTTTTACTAAGTGTGAATGAAACTATCTTTTCTAATTAGCGAAACTGACACGATAGCGAATGTTTTATGTTGTTACTGAATTTTAATACGAATTGTAAAGAAATTAAAGTTTGCGTACGATTTTGTAAAGGGAGGGTCAGTTGCCGGAGAGGGAACTGACGTCACAAAACGCAGCGCTGGGATTGGTTGAAATAGCGGGCGTGGAACGACTCTTTTAAAGGAGGGGTCAGTAGTCAGGAGTAGTACTGACGTCACAGGTACCGCGCTGAGATTGGTTGAAACATAAAGGGACAGAGAAGTGCAGATTGTAAAGGAGGGGTAGGCAGACAAACGTCACCGAAAGGCCGCGCTAGGATTGGTTCAGAGACAAAAGTTAGCTGGAATTTGATTGGTTGTTACCATAGAAGTCGAAATCCTAGTGGATAGTGGAGATTGTATGTTGAAACGCGATCCAACTTTAATAGTCCGGATAGGAGATTCCTAGGTTTTGCAGAATATAATTTTATACACCGAGATTTACCCAAAATGTACGGAGAGAAGAGAAAAATGTCATTTCTACAAAAGGTTAAGAATTATTTTAAGAAGGATAAACCAATCATAACTAGAGAAGGAATTATCATTCCACCAGCTAAAACGCCCGCTTCATTCATGATGATGGAGAGAGGTTATCATACTTGTGTATGGCTAGAAAATTGGATAGAATATACCAAAAATGATGGAATATTAGCATTCCCCAAGAATGGTACTTTCAATGGGAGAATTCTTCAAAATTTGAGATTGAGGATGAATGACTTAGAACCCAGACCAAGATTAACTCAATACGAAGCCTTAGAAGAGTGGGAAACCGAGGCATTTGAATGTGACCGATCCCGGAGTAGTAGGGGTTATCGGGGATTTTTCCCTAGATATCAAAATGAGTCAAGGGATGGTCAGATGAAACAGTGGAGAAGAGCGATGCTTACAGAGGGTTTATATCCAATATTAATGGCAGAAGAAACGTCAGGGAATAAATGCACAGAAAAGACAAAACACTTGACTAGATTTGGAGATTCTGAAGATGAATTTATGGAAGAAATATTAAAGAACCCGCCACCATATCAGGAAGGGACAAGTGGATTCATCCCAAGTGCACCACTGTTAAGAACACCATTGGTACCTCAAGTATTGCATAATCCCCCAGTTAGTAGGGTACTTCATGATAAAGAAAAGGAAGCAATAGATAAAAACAGAGCAGAATTAATACAGAAAGTAACACAATTGAGTGTTCATCCTGATTCACTGACCATACCTGTAACAATTGGTCCAGTGGTTCCCTTGCATGGTGACAAAGTAAGTTATCCAAAACCATTAGTGATGCCCACACCTGTAGAAATCTCAAAACCAGACCCTGTAATAATTGAGGATCAATTTAGTGATTGTGAATCTATGATATCCTTAATGGATTTGCCTATTCGAGGATCTATAAATAGTACTCCTAGAAGAGTAACCCTGGTTGCTCTAAAGATGTAAACATAGTAACCTCATCAGGAACCAAAAGTGCCACAGTAGTTACACCAGAAGACTTAGAAAGGTGGGCACAAGGATCAGACAAACAGAGTTCACCTCCAAAGATCATGGACATTTACAAATTAAAGGTTGAGTTAGAAGAAATGATAGCAGGAAATGTAGGAGTAGATCGTCTAAATACTTACGATGAAGAAGAGCTATTATTTGTATGCAGAAGCATCACTAGAAATGTAAAAATATTTCATGAAAAATTATCAGATTTGGCTTTGCAAATGGGAATTGAAATAGGGAAGTCAAAAGTGTTACAGAAACCATATAGAGCAGATTTTTCTGACAAAGATTTAGAAAATATGAATGCCTCTGGTCGAAAATTACAAGTAAAGGAATTAATGACAGTTTTACAGAAATGGGGAGACCTAGATAAATGGAAAATTAGATGGACAAAGAAAAAGGAAGAGGCACAATACAGTAGAACCACTTCTGAATATTTAATGAAGGAAACAGGGAAAGCAGATCAAATGTACCCGATGCGAGAAGTTCCAGGAGGAGGATATGTACATGTCCCATGGAGCAGACAGGATATTTTGTCATTTACGAATGATTTTCCAAAGTTGAGAGAAAAGCCAATTGAATGGTACAAGCAGGTTGAGAGGTTTGTGAAAGTGTCAAAGGTATTGTTGAAGGACTTGGATGGTTTGTTCGACATAGTGGTACCTGCCGATTTGTGGTAAGATTGTAAAATCACAGTCGATTGGCCAAGTGAAGAGTATCCTAGAGATCCAAAGACAGGTGCCCCGTCAAGTGATGTAATGAAAAAGTATCAGCAGGTAATAACTTACCTGAAAGGGAAAATACCACCAAAAGAAACAGATTGGGTGAAAATAGACAGAACTACCCAAGAAGCCAGCGAATCGGTACATGCCTATTACGAACGTTTATTGCAGGTATTCAAGCAGTATAGTGGATTCGAGGATATTGGAGATAAAAACATGAGTCAGTTTGTTTACCGATTTGTTTATGGATTAAAACCAGAGATTTGTCAGATGATTAAGCAGCATATGCTGTGTTGGCAAGGGAAACCGATTGACGAAATTTTGAAATATGCGAAATATTGTGGAGATGACATTGAGGATTGGCACAAGAAACTGCAAGAGAAAGTGATGTGGGCTCAGGTAAAAATGGCTGAGCGACAGGGAATTAATTTGGATAATCCAAGCGATAATCAGGGAAAAGATTCTGGAACGAATGGTGAAACTGGGAATGGTGGTAAAATGAGAGGACGAATGAGTAGAGAAGAGGCTAAAAAGAAATTTCCTTGTCATGGATGCGGAAAATTGGGGCATTGGAAGGATGAATGTAAAAAGATTCGGAATAATAATGGCCCAAATCAAAATTTAAATCCACAGTCGCAGAATGACTCACAGCAGGGTGTAAATCCTCAGAGTCAGTTGCCACCTGCACCTATACAGGGTAATGTAAGCAGAGCAAAGCACGGTACAGACGTCGGATATCAAGGAGGAAGTGGTAAGAATGATTATGTAACCTCACAATTTCTTTTACAGGACGACTTTTGTCCATATAGTCAATGACGATGCCTAGGAGAGGGGGAGAAGGAGTGTGAACTTTGTGCATCCTTACCGGTAGATCAGTCAGGTCCATATGTCGAAGGGAATGTGAAAGGTAATGATATAACTTTCCCTTTGGACACTGGCGCTACCAGGTCTACTGTGAGAACAGCAGACATCCCAGACCTTCCTCTCTCTGGAGAAGCTATCCAAGTTGTGGGTGTATCTAATCGAAAGATTAGAACACCTCTTACTGCACCAATGGAAGTAAAAATTGGACATTTTAGAGAAATGCATCAATTTGTAGTGTGTGATTCCAGTCCAGTAAATTTATTGGGCCGAGATTTGTTGTGCAAAATGAACTGCACAATTTTCTGCACACCGGATGGTGTGGCAGTTCAGACCCCAGATGAAGACCATGTATATAAATGTATGATTGCAAAGCAAGGTACAGAAGTAGATGAGATGTTCTCTTTGATAACAAAAGACGAGTTGCCAGAAGAATTAAAAACTACAGTAAATTCCATGGTATGGGATTTCACGGGAAAGGAAGTAGGACTTATGGCCAAAATAGACCCAGTTAAAATCACTGTAAAGGAAGGTGCAATTTTCCCAAATACCAGACAGTACAAAATGAATGCAGAAGTAAAGGCAGGAGTCATTGAAGAAATTAACAGAATGGTAAAACAAGGCATACTAAAAGAAGTAATGAGTAGCCCTTGTAACTCACCAATAATGGGATTAAAGAAACCAAGTGGAAAGTATAGGATTGTTCAAGATTTACGCAAAATTAATAAGATTGTTGAACCTTGTTGTCCTATAGTGCCAGATCCTGCAGTAATCCTATACCAGATTCCTTGGAGTGCAGGATGGTTTACCGTGATTGATTTATGCCAAGCATTCTTTTCAATACCATTGCACCCAGATAGTCAGTATCTTTTTTCATTTAAATTTGAAAACAAAGTCTATGTATGGAATCGTGTTCCTCAGGGGTACACGGAAAGTCCTTCCATCTTTAATCAGATATTGAAAAAGTGCCTAGAGAAACTAGTGATGCCAGGAAGCTCAGTCTTAGTACAATATATAGATGATTTACTGGTGGCATCTAACACCAGAGAGGACTGTGTTGTTGACTCCATTGCATTATTAAATCATTTAGCTGAAGAAGGGCATAAAGTTTCACGTGAAAAGTTGCAGTTTTGTACAACAGCAGTTAAGTATCTAGGACACCAAATTGAGAGGGGAAAAAGAAGGATAACCTCTGAAAGAGTAAAATTAATCAAGAAAATGCAAATGCCTGTCTCCCAACGAGAAGTGAGAATGTTCCTTGGAATAGTGGGATATTGTCGACAATGGATACTAGGGTTTTCTCTGCTAGCAAAGCCATTAATTCAAATGACGAAAAAGAAGGCAAAGGACCCAGTTGAGCGGGATGATGAGAGCGTAGGAGCTTTTGTAAAATTGAGAAATGCTTTATGTGCAGCACCTGCCCTAGGCATGCCTGATTATAAAAGAAAATTCGCATTATTCTGCCATGAGAGAGAAAATTGTGCACTTTCAGTCCTAACCCAGAGACATGGTTTGGACAGACGCCCTATAGCATATTTTTCTGCTACATTGGACCCAGTGGCAGCCGCATTGCCAGGCTGCTTAAAAGCAGTAGTGGCTACATGTTTGAGCATTGAACAAAGTGAATCAATTGTAATGGGACATCCTGTTAAAGTGTTTGTTCCACATTCAGTTGTGATTCTGTTGACAAGAACTCAAACTCAGCATCTTACTCCTAGTTGGCTGACTAAATATGAAAGAATAATACTAGGTGCTGAAAATGTGACTATTGTAAGGTGCACAATAGTAAATCCTGCTACCTTACTACCAGACCCATATCATGAGGAAGTTAAAGATGATGAAGAGGAACATGATTGTTTACAAGTCACAGAGTTGTGCACAAAACCACGTCCTGACATACAGGAACTAACACTCAGGGAGCCAGACAGGGAGCTGTTTGTTGATGGTTCGTGCCAAACGCATGAAGATGGTAAACTAACTGCAGCATATGCAGTATGTGAATTAACTGGAATAGTCGAAGCATCCTATTTACCAGGAGTAAAATCTGCACAAGTAGCTGAATTAATTTCTTTAATAAAAGCCTGCAAAATTGGGAAGAACCAGAAAGTAACTATATTTACAGATAGCCAATATGGTTACGGGGTTGTGCATGATTTTGGCCAATTATGGATGCAGAGGGATTTCATGACTTCTTCAGGATCTTCCATTAAAAATGGACAGTTCGTAAAGGAACTACTGGAAGCAATACAATCACCAAAAGAATTGGCTGTGGTGAAATGTGCTGCACACCAGTCAGGAGATGACTGGGTGGTAGTCGGTAACAGATATGCAGATTTGGTTGCTCAACACTGTGCCAAAAACAGGTTATCAGTTAATAAAAAGGTTGAAAGAATGGGAATCAGCTGCCAACTTATGCTGTATGCACCTCCTGAAACATGGAATGATGTGAAACGACTTCAGGATGATGCTGATGAGAGTGAAAGAAATGCATGGATTAAAATGGGATGTTCTCAAAGGTCAGACGACGATGTATGGATTTATGCTGGTGGCAGACCAGTCATGCCCGACTGTCTGATTTCACAAATGGCCAGAATGTATCATGGAGACACACATGTAGGGAGAGATGCAATGATTAGGCTCTTCAGACAAAATTGGTACAATCCAAGGTTTAGGGCTGTAGCAGAGAGTCTTTGCCAGAGATGTCTAACTTGCCAAATGCATAATCCAGGAAGAAAAACAATAATTGGGTTTGGAAAAATCGGAAAGGCAGAGGGTCCATTTGTGAAATTGCAGCTTGATTTCATTCAGTTACCACCATGTAGAGGACTGAAATATGTACTTGTCATAGTGTGTCTGTTTTCAAAGTGGGTGGAGGCTTACCCTACCAGGAGGAATGACAGTATTACAGTCGCAAAGTTGTTGCTACGAGAACTCATTCCTAGATTTGGTTTCCCAGTAACTTTGGAATCAGATAGAGGAGGGCACTTCAACAATGATGTGATTAGAATAATCTGTGAAGCATTCCAAATTGAGCAAAAATTGCACTGTGCATATCGTCCAGAGGCTTCTGCTGTGGTTGAACAAATGAATGGCACAATAAAATCCAGACTGGCAAAAATGTGTGCATCAACAGCGTTAGATTGGCCAGATGCATTGCCACTTGTTTTGATGGGACTCAGAAGCATTTCTGATAGAAATACCGGATTGAGTCCGCACGAAATAATCATGGGAAGAGCAATGAGACAAGCACATGTTCCTACAAATAAACTGCTGAATATAACTGATGATATGGTTCTGGATTATTGCAAAGGATTGGCTGACCTAGTGCGTTCTGTCTCTCACCAGGTAGGGGAAGACGCAGTTTCCAGGCAGCCTGAACAAGAGCATGATCTGAATCCCGGAGACTGGGTGGTTGTGAAGCATCACACCAGAGAAACGTGTTTATCACCCAGGTGGGGCGAACCTTGTCAGGTCATACTAGTTACGAACACAGCAGTGAAATGTGCAGGATTTCCTAATTGGATTCATGTAAGCCACACCAAAAGGGTACCAGACCCTGAAGAAGAAAATCCTCAGACAGCATCGATAACTGAGGAAGCTGAAGGTTGCCCAGCTGAAGAATCTCAGGTCCGAGATTCAAGGGAAGCTGAAGGAGAACAACCGAGCACAAGTCAGGACTGGATACCGGTGGTGGAAATACCTGAAATCTACAACCGAACAAGAAGTCAAGCAAATTTAGAAGAAATTGAAGAAGATCAGATAGGTGAAGAAGAAGCAGCTCAGGAAGAAGAAGAAGAAGAAGAAGAAGAAACAACAAGAGAACCTGAGCAGGATCAGATAGGGAGAGGAAATTTGGCTCAAATCAACAACGAACCAACAAATTTTGAGCAGGGACAGACAGGTCTAGAAGAAGGCGGTCAGGCTGCAGAAGTACAAAGTGCAATAAGCCCTGATCAGAATCAGTTAGATCTAGGAAAATACATTCAAACAGAAGATCTCGAGAATCACGAGCATGAAAACGTAGATCCTGAACAAGGACAGTTATTGGAAACTCACAGTGGAGCAGCTGAAAAGAAACCAATAAGACCTGAAAAAGAACAATTAGAAGAAACTGAAATTGAAGAAAACCAAACTGTGCCACAACCTGAAAATAAAAGAAATTCTGAAGAAGAAACAAAAAGTAAAGAGACAGTGCAAACAAAGAAAACCAGAAAAGGTGATCATTGGCCTAGTGTTATTAAAAGAGTAAAATACCACATAACAACCAGAAGTGAAGATCCAGAACAAGTAAATGAAGTGACAAGTCTAACGGGACAATCAAGTGGAATTGAAAAACGAAAAAGCAAAAGACTGAAACTTGTGAACAACAAATTTAAAGGTCCTGATTGGACTTATATCATCCTTGAAGATTACGAGAGCTCAGAATCAAGTGAAAGTGGTGACGAAGGAACCAGTGCGGAACTGACTTATGAAGAAGAAATAAAACCACCTTGATAGCGTAAAAGAGACTTGAAATAAAAGATAAGAAGAGAAATCTTCCTTGTCAAAAATGCCTGACGATAGAGTTTCTGGGAGACCAAAACAGAAATGTTGTAAAAGATGCTGTGCTATATGCATATGTAGTCTGATAGTGGTGCTTATAGTATGGTTAGTTGTGATCGTAGCAATTCCTTACCTTCTGATAACGGATAAAAAGATTAACAACGAAACGAAGGGAAGGACAGAGAACTTGAAAAGTAATAAAATAGAACTAAAGGCAGAAGATGAACCAGAGTATTATCATGAAGTAACAAATAACGACACTAGTTTGAATGTTTTCACAAAATTATTATTTCAATATGTAGATACTATGGAAGTTAGTAATTGTTATGTCTGTATGAAGTTACCCGAATCAGTAGCAGAAGGGTTAACATATCATCACTTGCCATTAACTTATGGCATATCATGTAGTGTATTGGCTAGTTTATTTTATAGAACAGGGAGACTTCAGTATTACTATTCAAACATAGATGTGATATTTTCTGAGGTTCCGATTCGAAAGAAAATGAACCCAGTGCTTAGTAGTCAAGACGCACAGTTTATGGGAGAATTTTTCCTAACAATGAAATTAATAGATATAACCCATGCACATAGAAGCAATCTAACATGTTCGTTACATGAAGAAGAAAAAATATTTTTGAATTTAGTAGAAAATAGAAGACAAGATTTCCAAAAGAAAGCTTCTGAGCATAAGGCTCATCTGGCACCTTGGGCTGAGAAAGAGGGTAGTTACACACCTGGCAAGGCTCAAGCTGCTACGGCTCTGGATTTTGTAAAGACAGGGAAAATTTGTCTACATAGATTAAAGACTGATTATAACAATGTTTTTTTGGGTACCAGTGAATGTGAACATAATTTCTTAATTCTTGGAGGTTGGGGACTCAAAGGAGGAACAGATTCAGTTTTTCCTGGAATCTATTATGTGTGTGGGAATAAGGCTTACTTTCGGCTTCCTGCACGGTGGTATGGAAGTTGTTATTTTGGAATAGTATTTCCAAAGATATACCACGTAAAAAGAAACACTGGGAGCAATGAAAATAATAGTGAATTAACACGTAGTAAAAGAGCTAGTTTTTCTGAAATTGTAGGTGACATATTTGGTGCATTGATACCTTCGGTGGGGATAATTCTGAACTCAAGGAAAATATGTAAATTATCTACAGTGGTTGATCGTTTATCAACTGACACTGCTGGAGGATTTCTAATGATTAATGCGGAGATGGTTGCGATTAGATCTATGGTTATGCAAAATAGACTTGCTCTTGATATAATATTAGCAAAAGAGGGCGGAGTCTGTAAATTATTGAAGACAAAGCACTGTTGCACTTACATACCTGATAAAAGTGCAGAAATTGGAACGTATATCCAGAACATAACAAAACTTGAGAATGAACTAAAACCACTGGAAGTTGATAGTGTATGGGAAAGATTGACAAATAGTATTACGTCAATTGGTACTTGGTTTGCTAATGTAGGGAAAGGACTTATAGGTGAAATATTAGTACCCTTAGCAGGGATAGCAATAATAGTAATGTCAATAATAATATGGTGCAAATGTTGTAGAAAGAATGAATCGTATAGTGTGACAGGAAAAGGAAAGAAGCGAAAGTTTGACGAAATTGAACTAGAAGATTTGAGAAGTGAATTATACAAGAAAATGAAAGGAGATGTGAAAAATAGAAAATGTAAAAATGAAACTGAGATAATTTTATGCTAAAAGTTGGCATCTGGTTGTGGGTAGTATTTGATGGCTCAGAAACGCCATCAGAGAGGGGATTGATGGAGCAAGAACTCACAATGAGACTTGCTCGTAAGCAATCCTCTCACAGTATTAATTTATTAAACTTTGTAATGTTCGTACTAACAAATGCACACACAAATACAAGTAGAAGGAAGCTTGCCTATGTGTTTAAACTAACAAATAACGCTTGTCTAAATCCAAAATGGCCGCTAAAGCGCGGGAACCTTATTGCGCATGTGTCAGTCATATCACATGGTGTGACGTCTTTCTTTGCTTGGAGGGAAATCCTTGCTTCTGCGCAGTGTGTATTAAAATGGCTGCTTAATGTTTTCACGTGCTACTGCTTGCTCATATTTTGCAATTAAACTGTGGTATCCTAACGCTATTAATGCGGGATAGAATTTTAATTAAATGGGAATAGAGTAGAAAGAGTGGGTATACAGTGAAACAATTTATTTGTGATTTTAATATTTTCTTCTTTGACTTTTATTAGTTCGTAAATGGGCCTGGGGTTTGGTTGAACTGAAACTCGAGAGACAATGGTTCTGCGCATGCGCCCTGCTTGGCTGCCCAGAGGAGAGGATGAAGTCAACCTGGACGTCGTCCAAGGCCATGACCTGATGGCCAACGCTATTGTACCCACGATGTCCCTACCGAAAGAAACAATTTATGTAAACATTGTATTAAACTTTGTTGTGAGACGGGTGGGAAATAGAGCAAATGTATTAATTGTGATGGGCGGTATTTTAAAACAATGGGCTTAAAGAAATTGAACTAAATTGTTATGGTGTGAGGATCAACCCCCTGTCCCCGTCCAATCAGAAGTAGGGGGCCCATAATTTTGCAACATAAGGGGAGGTACATGAGCGTAGAAAGGTATAATAGATATAGAATTAGTTAATTAGGACACACAGACACAGAGACGCACACGCACACACAGACGGACAGATGGACAGACGGAGAGAGGCAGAGAGGCAGAGGAGCAGAGAACAGGCGTTGGCATTAGGACGCATATGCTCCAGACATACAAGCTGATCGATTGCAGACTGAATCGCTGTCCAGAGAGGTCCTGAGGAGGGGGCGGCAGAGTCCATTAGAAGGAAGACACGGGAGAAATCGAGGAGAAGCGAAGTATCAGAGAGGGGAACGACGCAGGCGTCGTTGATAGAGAGGTCACCGGTCCTGTCCTAAACCTGGAGGAGGTCCTTGCTCTTCATCCTTCCTGGGTCCTATCTTTCCAACTCCTTGCCAAGGGGTTTGGTTCTTGCACCTTTAGGTAAATATAAATGCAACCCTTAGTTGCGCTGCTGTCTCTATCTTCTCTTTTCTGAGGGACCGTCATTGATCGATAATTGATTGTTATACTTCATCCTTGATATACGATTAAGTATCATGTGGTTCTGTATTTTACTCTGCTAAATCTTTAGATAAACATTTTAAAACTTCCTGACTCAGTGATTATTTCAGGATCATGAATTGTATTGAATGTCACTCATTTTAAACTTCCCAATTAGCAAAGGATCCATTGGTAAGTCATTACTCTTCAATCAGAAAAGTAATTGGTAGCAGGGATTTTGATAAAGAGTACAACTGACCCACCAGCGGAAATTGCTAGCGTAGTATGAATCTATGGGCCGAAGAGAGTATTTGGTGTATGAATGCTCGTTGCTAGTAACCCGCTGGATAACCAGTGGGGTAGCTTAGTTGGTCCTGGGAGCTTTGACAGAGGGAACCACATGGGTTCAGATTGGCGTAGAACTGGAGTGTGCCCCTGCAGTTGCGGGCCCGCGTCCGTGTTCTATCACCCCAAGCAGGGAAGCCCATCAAGGTAATGATTGGTCTACCCTGGCTTTTGGCTGGAAGGGGGTTGTGTTGGACTTGGCCCTTTTTGCAGGGTCATCCCGGAACTTTTTGCCTTCCTCCTGGTATTTTTTCTGACTTGGTGTTGGTGTTTTTAGGACTCTGGGCACTTTATCACTGCAGTCCAGTGTAAAGTGAATGTGCTCTCTATGGTAAAACATGGTAAGATTGGTCTACACCTGTTTGGCGTATTTAATTTACCTATCAGTCCCTTGTAAAGTGGTATCTCAGATACCCAGGGCCAGTAAATTAAATGCTACTGGTGAGCTTGCAAAGCTGCTTGCGCCACCCAGTAAAGTAGCCTTTCAAACCTGTCTCAGGCCTCTGCCATTGCAGGGCCTTCGCGCGCAGTTTACTGCCGCTGTGACGAGGCACATAAAGTAGGTGCCACGTCTGTGACTCCTCTTTTACTACACATCAGTCACCCCTAAGGTAGGCCCTAGCTAGCCCTATGGGCAGGGTGCACTCTAGGTAAAAGGTAGGACATGTGCCTTAACTGTGTGGCATGTCCTGGTAGCGACAAACAGGCATTTTGGTTTCTCACTACTGTGAGGCTACCCTCTCATAGGAATGCATTGGGGATTCCCTGATATGTGTTTCAGTGGTAATTCCTGATCTGGGAGGAGTAGCGTGATCAAGTTTGGTATATTTGGAATAGTGGTAATATGCTGCGTAATGGTGTCTGCAGATTTATTATCGCTATTTTAGAAATGCCACTTTTAGAAGTGGGCATTTCTGTATGCTATGTGTCTTTGTGTCTGCCTGTTGTGTATTGCATGTCTGGCTCTGGAGTGACAGAGACTGGGGAGGTGCAGTGGCTCCAGAGGGGCTGGGTGAGTCAGCGCTAGGCTGAATGGACCTGAGCTGCATTTGGAGTAGTGGGAGGAGTAGCCCCTGACCCTGAATAGGTCTGGGCCTGCCTTTTACAATGCTGGCTCCGCCTGCCTGTGGTGTGTCTGGGGCCAGAGCCTACACTGACAATGGGGACTGTTGTGCACTTGTTAAGTGCCCCCCAGAACTGGTTTGGACTGGGTCCCAAGCCCTGTGCCAGGGCAGAACAAAGACTGACATGGGTATAAGTATTGGGGCTGTCACCCCACGAAAGTGTGTTCCTGCTTGGAGCTGAAGGACTGCTGGGCGTCAGGAGGAACCGCCGTGGGACCCAGCTGCTGTCTCCTGGGGGTCCCTATGTGCTGGCCTGCCTGTGCCCAGCTCTGCCCTAGGGAACATTAGGCTTAGCCCCTCGTGAGCGCTACATCGTTATTGCCTGAGCCCAAGGAGAGCGGCTCCAACCTGGCCTGTGGAGGAGCGCTCCTGTGGAAGGCAGCGCTGGTGGCCTACCCAGTGCAAGGCAGCGTGAGCCTGGTGTTTGAGCCCCAGGAGTGGGCCCCATCTGCCACAGTGCGGTGGGCGCCGTGGCCCGAAAATGGCGAAATCGACTGAGACTTTTCGCTCCGTGAAATCGCGGCGTCCAGAAAGCCAGGCGGGCTGCCTGGTTGTGGGCTTAGCCACGCCTCGCACGGGAAACCAATTGGAGCGGACAGGGCCACTGGAAGTCAGGCAAGCTTGTGCCTGAAGGAGGGTGGGGCTCCCGTGTGCCGGTGAGAGCCACGCGTGTGGTGCCAAGAAGGAGACGGGGTCGACGGAGACTTCGCTCCGTGCTGAGAGCCCTGCGTGTGGTGCCAAGAACGAGCGGGGCCTCGCAGGCTCTCTGCTGAAGTCCCGCTTGGTGGTCGGTTACCTGAGAGGAGAAGGCAGGGAGTCAGGCATGTGGGTGCCTGACGGTGGGCGGGGCTCCCCGTGCTGAGGAGGAGAGCCCCGCGTGCCTGCCAGTAGAGACGGAGCCTCGCAGGTTCCCCCGGTGATTGCATCTGTCCTGATCATTTTGCAGCAACCAGAGAAGCTCCGGTGAGTGGGGCTGGGAAGGCACACTGTGGGTGCCTGCTGCTTGCCTACAAAGAGGAGTCCCGGTGAGGGGGGCTCCCAAGGTACTGTTGGTGCCTGTTGCAATTTACACAGCTGCACCGCCAGATCGCGGCAGCTACAACGTGGGGGGCATTTTGGTGTCATAAGGAGACACGGGTGAGCTGCACCCTCGCCCCCATTATTGGTACCGGCCTGTTGGGGCCTGTACCCTGCTGCATTGGCAGCCTGGTGGCAGACCAAAGCCACGTGCTCAGAGAGCCCTAACTTTTGGACAGAGGGCATTACGGGACAGCCCAGACGGGCCCACGAGGAAGGCCAGTTGGCCTGGAGGTCACCTTGTGTTTTGGTGGGGCGTAAGGCCGTAAGGTGATGTGTGCATAATGTGTGTATACTACCTGCAATGTTACCAGTAGTTACTGGTTGTGATTTTCACTACTTGTGTGTTCTAATGGTGATGACAATGGCCCGATTGGCCCTGTAATGTATATAATCACCTGTAAAGTAATACCTAGTGCCAGGTGGCACAGTGTATATATGTGATTATGCTCTGATGTGTTTTATGGATAATACAAAGGCTATTTTTATATAACCTTGTGTGGTGTTTCTTTCTTCAGCGTGTAACTCCCTTGCCCTGACTAGAGTGGTTGTTTCTGCCTGGCTTAGGCGCTTGCCCTAGCCAACCAGAAATCCCATTTCTAACCACAGACCGTCAAGTCAGTGGGCGGGAAGACCGTCGAAAAAGCAACGGTGGGTCCTGATCTGCCAACATTTAAATCAGGCCCTTAATGTCCCTATTAACACAAAATAACACATAAGGGCCTCAAATTCAAAAACACCACAAGCCCTGTGAAATGAAACTAAGCTGGCAGTTGTTGATCTTTGAAAGTGGTGCGGTATAATACCGGCCAGAAATTCATCCCATTTTTTTCTAAATTTACCTCCCTCATACTGCTTCCCTCTCACATTCACTCTCTTCTCCCTCACTCATTCTAACTGACATTCTCTCACTTGTTCATTCCCACTCATACTCATTCCCAATCACTGCCACACATACACAACCGTACTCATACCCACTGGTTCTCATTCTCACTTACTAACACACTTACACTCACTTACTGACTCTGGGCCCTGGTGCAAATGCACTTGCTGCACCATTAATAGCTACACCCCTGACTCACTTAAGCTCCCTCTCGAATCCTCCAATCAATCACTCGTTCTAATACACTCATACTCCTTCACTCACTCCCTTGTACTCACGTTCTCTTATTCATACACATTCTCAAACTCAGATCAGATTTTCACTCACTTTCACTCTCATTGACGCTCTCAAACACACTCACACACACATTTTCATTCGATTCCATTCACTCTCAATCACTGCCAAACACACTCACAAACACATACACACATGCATTTTTTACCTACCTTGCTTTCTAAGCTGGCAATTCGGAGGCTCCATGGCAGCTGCAGAGTAGGAATCCGATGCTGGACAGTGGAACCAGCAAGTCATGATACCCAACAAGGAGCCAGACAGAGCTGCAAGGGCAAGATTAAAAATGGGAAGACCCATCTCAATCCCCCCAAAAAAATTTGAAAGGACTGGAAGCACAGCCCTATAGGAATCTATGAGGATCCTGCCCATGCTGCTCTGTGTTGCTTTTCATTGGCTTCAGCGGTGCACTGATGTGCCACATTTTAGCTGAGGCATGCATAGTATGCCTGCTAAATAAAATGGATGGTGCCTGTGTGAGGGTATCATGCCTCAGCCCCCCTCCTCTTCATCCTCTTGTCATCAGGAGCCTGGAGAGAAGGCAATGAATATTGACCTGGCCACTGGCAGTGTTCATGAAAACACGAGTGCTTTTGTAAGCACTGCTAAAATGAAAATGCACAAGAGCGTCACAGGAGACAAGGGGCTGCGCCCTGTAGCCCCAGATAAGGAGCCGCTTCTAATTTAAGATTGGTGCTCTTCACTCCCTACACCCTGATGTAGTTGCCCTGTAACTGAATGCTTTGTGCACCAGGGCTTGTTGTGGAACTGCCTCATACAACAAAAACAACAAGCTTTGAAAATGCAATAGTTCTCGCACTTGGTTGAGTTAGAGCTATTGGTGCTGTAAATGACAATGTATTTTACCTATGTGTTATGGAGTGTATGTATGTGGTGTGTAATGCAATTATGTGGTTTGGATTGGAAGTGTTAACTGTGGAATTGTGTGGCGTGGAATTCTGTGGTGTGAAGTGGATTTGTGTAGTGGAATTATGTGGCATGGTGTGCAGTGGAAATATGTGGATAGTAATTATGTAGTATTGAGTACTGGAATTATGTGGAGAGGGATTATGTGTTATAGAGTGGAATTATGTGGAAGGTTTTAATTATGTGGTGTGCTGTTGAACTGTGTGGCGTGGAACTGTGTGGATAGTTTTGCTTTTTTGGTAACAAAAAAAAACCAAATAGGTAGAAGCAAAGCTCCAGATTTGTGTCGTATGGGTGTTAAAAAAAAGACAAGGGCAGCAAACATTTAACTCTTTCCCCACCAATGACATAATAGGGTTGCCTCTGTATAGTAGTTCTTTTAGTACTTCTCGCTGTAGCCAACTCCTGCATTTTCCAAGTGTCCACTGTCACTTAGTGTAAACAGCAAAGTTGTTTTTAATAAAAATTGTGTTATTTTTATTTCTGCATAGCTGTGTGAAAGGGTGGGAAGGTAAGTGAAAGGACGGATGGATGAGTGAAATGGTGGATGGATGGGTGAGTGAAGGGGCGGATGGATACATGCATGGATAAATGAGTGAAAAGATGAATGAATGAATGAATAAATGGATGGCTGAATGGATATGTGAAAGGGTGGATGGACGATGAGGGAAAAAATTGATTGATTAATGAGTGAAAGGATGGATGATGAGTGAAAGAATAATTGGCTGGATGGGTGAAAGGCTGGATGGGTGGAATGAGTGGATGAATGGATGATGGTTGGATTTCAGTTTCTCTTCACAATCATGGGGTCTGCTCACCCTTAGTAAATTGTACACTTCCAAACCTCATCAGTAACATGTCCACAAAATGTATGTTTTTGCTAATCAAGTGCATTTTATGCATTGTATCTGAGTTTTAGTAAATGAGTGGCTAAGGAAAGGCTTGCATTTGAATCCCTCTAATTT